>ML677371.1:3005752-3097176 GCA_007922305.1 Dermatemys mawii | reverse complement strand
AAAAAAAAAAATTCAAATGACCATATTCATCCCTGATGTAGCTCTTTTTGGAATTGGACCAGAAATTAATTTAGCCTTATAAAGACTGATCTTTTGCTAATCTGTTTACCATGTTCAATGTTACACGCTAAGCTCCCTGGTTTTATGTCACTGAATCAAAGCTGGCTGGTTAGGTCTGAAGTGTTGTATTTTTGTTTCATGCCAAAGATGTTTTGTAAAAAACACTGTTCTTTTTAGCTAAGAGAACAAATATATAAATAAGAACAAATAAGGGGTAATTACAAAGGGGTTTTTCCCATTCTTCCCTTTCAGTTCTCTTACTAGTACTCTGTAAGTGTCTTTTCTGCTTAGCAGTAGCATTTCTTGTACTTTTAAGGAGCAGCCTCTGCAACCATTTAACAAGCCAACAACAAGGCTCTCAAATACAAAGATTTCTGGTTTGAATGAAGCATCTGACCTTGGTTCTATGATATGTCTGGACTGTGTGAAAGTGCTATCAGAGTGAGAACAGACATTCTGAGGTGGTCTGTTAACCAGAAAGAACAGTTTAACCAATATAGAGCTAGCAAGATCAGTATGGCTGCACCCTGACTGATTCTCCCTATCACCCAAAAATGCATTTATGATACCTTGATCCCAGAGTGTTAGAAAGGCATTCTGCAAGGATCCTGGGCTCATACCGCCTCTGGAGTTAAAGGACAGGACAAGTCTTTGTTGGCAAACAAGTCTATAAATGGGATTTCTCCATCACTGTTTTGTGAAGAAGTATTTCCTTATGTTTGTTTTAAACCTGCTGCCTATTGATTTCATTGGGTCATCCCTGGTTCATGTGTTATAAAAAGGGGTAAGTAACATTTCTTTATTCACTTCTGCCACACCGTTCATGATTTTACACACCTCTACCATATCTTCCCTCAGTCATCTCTCTTCCAAGCTGAACAGTACCACTCTCTTTCATCTCTCCTCATACAGAAGCTGTTCCATACTCGCTATTAATTGGCAATGCTATTCTGACAGAAGCAGAAGAGTGCAATGTCAAACAGATTACTAGCTTTTTCTTCAATTACTGAGGTCTCTATTTTGAGGATCTGTGCTGTGCAAGCAAATAGCTCCCAGAAGGGCTATAAAATCATCAGGTGCTGTTACAAGAGCCAAGGCTGCATCATCAGGGGAAGACAATGACAGGTCGCTGGGAGAAGATGAATGGTTGTTCAGGAGGCTCAAGACCTCCTTGTTCCTTATCTTCAAGCTGTTTTTACTCCTCCCTCTCTGCAGTCGAGAATCTGGCAATCGATACAAAAGGCGAATGTTCTGCGTTTTTGTGACTGGTAAGAGGGTGTTCAGTTCCCGGATGCCTTAGTCAGATGACGTTCCCCAGTATATCCAATAGGGCTGAGGAGGAGCACTGCAAAGATAAGGCTGGTTTTGGTACGGTAGTCCATTGCTAGGGCAGAGGTGGAGAAGTTGAGGCTCTGAAGTGTGTCCCCCCCCTAGATTCGAATGATACCTTCACTTGATCTTCATGAATGAGAGAGAGAAGGTTCTTTGCTGGAAGGTGGAAAGATGTGTCCCAGTAATGTGGTGCTGATATCTGCAGTGATTTCAATAGTGTGAGGACAGAGATGCATAGTGGTACCAGCCATAGCATTACTAATACAGAGGGCAGTGCTAGAGGCATAACTACTTCCTCAACATTAGATCAGCCAGTATGTTAACATCTGTACTATCAGTGCCAATGTCTGAACCAGTACTGACAGGTATAGGCACAAAGGATGTCTAATCTCTCTTCAATACTGATCTGGAAGCTTGTGCCAGCATCACCTGCCCTGATACATGAGTGGCTTTAGTGCTCTGTTCCCAGGAGGAGAGCAAGAGTTTAAACTTCTCCTTGCAGGAAGAGGGAGATTGGTGCTAGAAGTCATTTCTACTTTCTGTTGCCTTGGTAAGGAGGTGGTACCGATCCTCGGTGCCAAAGTGGAAGCTGGTGCTGAAGTGGTTTTCTATGGTCCCAGATCCTTGACTGACAGTAGGACAGACTTTTTTTTTTGCTTGTACCAATCTTAGCTGTTTTGCACCAGCTAACAAGAACACTGGCTGTCTGGGACTTGAAGTGGATGCCCAAGCTTCACGGTCTAATGCGCCCCTCACTGATTTCTCAAGAAGGTACAACTTCAACTATCAGGGTCAAAAAGGAACACAATACTGAGCAGCAGGATGGTACATCTATCACCAAGACAAAAAAGGCAGCAGCTATGACCATCTATAAGTGGAATGAGTCTGTCATAGGATGGTCTGGGTTCGAAGCCTGAGGGTTCTGAATGCACCATTTTAGATTAAGGTGGGGAACAAAGCGCTGAGGAGAAAGTACATTTTTTTTTCTTCTTCAAAAAAACGAATAAAAAGGAGGATGGAAGAAGAATTTATTGAGAATTAACCCATGCTAACAGACTAAAAGAAGTCACAAGAAGAAAATTCCATTAAGAAGTAGAGAGGGTGAACTCTGCTTTCCAACTTATGGTAAGGGGGAACCAAAGGATGGTTGCAGCCATTCTACACTTTATACTTTAAGGGTGGAGGCAGGGGGTCAAGACGACTTTGGTAAAGAAGCTTGGGTGGCAGAGGGGTCAAATGGAAAGGATGCCATATTGGTAGTGGTCTCTGCCCATCACAAAATTAGATGTGTGGGGGTGTACAACAATATGGACCTAAGTGTCCTGGAGACAAACCAATCTACAACATCCTGCCCGTTACCTAGAGTGAAAGCCCTGCATAGCAGGATACAATTAATGTCCCACACACACACATTTGCATGACAACAGCCCCCACTATGGATTTCCAATTCCAAAATGATTTCCCACTTACTGATAGCAATCCAGCTTTGCAAGCTTCCACAGTACAATCACCACTTGCTTCTCAGCTGTCAATGCAGCTTTCATTCTGTTGTCCATGCTTGAACATGGCATACAGATCCAGGAATGTGGCCTTTTACACCTGAAAGTACTGCAGCCACTTATCATCCCAAGCCTCCATCATAATGCAAGCCCACCAGTCAGTTGCTCATTTTTTAGGCCCGGAAGCAGTCCTGTAGCTGATCTGCAAATTCAACCAACCACCCTGAATTGTTTTTCATTATATCCCTTAGCAATCTGTGCTCAAAGAAATTATCCTGTGCCCCCTTGTTATGGTACTTCCTGCAGCTCTGCAAGTTCTGGAGGATTGTTTGTCCTGCATTTGCAGCATCAATGACAACAGTGCAGAGCTGTGTGGGCTCCATTCTTCTGATAGAGATGACGGATAGTGACAAGTGCTGTGTGGGTTTATGGGATTTTAAAAAGGCACTGAAATTATGAGTTACTTATAAACCATTTCATGATATTATACAATAGTGAAAGTTGCATGATGGGAACTTGACCTTTTGCTCTAAGCCCCCTAGAAGGAGTCATGTGCACCCCACAACACATTGTGAAAATTCCCCAAGAGGCATTGCGCTGGAAGGTGGCACACTGGGGTACGTACCCCAGTGCACTGCACTTAGCATCAATGCAAGCAGCTAAGTATGTACACTGTGACAAAGTTCCTCCTCTGCCCTGGTGGGTCCTGCGCTTATTGGTGGATTTGCTTGCCTCAAAGATTCACAGCAGCCCTCAGTTTGGCCGCTTTTGCCAGTAGCTCAAACCTGCCGTTCATCGCTGGCCAGCATGGGGAAAAAGAGGAGAACAATCACCACAGTCTCTGCTCACCCACCTAGTGGGTCAGGGAACAGGCCAGAGACCTTCCCCTCTGATGGAACCCACAGTCCAGGTCAACTCCTCTGGTATCAAGTAGGGACATAGGGGAGTGGGGGAAACCTGGGCCCACCCCCTACTCTGGGTTCCAGCCCAGGGCCCTGTGGATTGCAGCTGTCTAGAGTGTCTCCTGTAACAGCTCTGTGACAGCTACAACCCCCTGGGCTACTTCCCCATGGCCTCCTCCCAACACCTTCTTTATCCTCACCACAGGACCTTCCTCCTGGTGTCTGATAACGCTGGTTCTCCTCAGTCCTCCAGCAGTACTCCTTCCACTCTCAGCTTCTAGTACCTCTTGCTCCCAGCTCCTTGCACAATCTCACTAACTGAAGTGAGGTCATTTTTAAAACCAGGTGCCCTGATTAGCCTGCCTGTTCTAATTGATTCTGGTAACTTCCCGACTGTGCTGGAACAGCCCATTATCTTACTGAGAGAAAAGGAACCAGCTTAATCTGGGGCTAATGTATCTACCCTTCAATCATTCTCCTGTAGCCATCTGGCCTGACCCTATCACAACATGCATGTGCAATCTACTAACTGCAGCGGCTTTACACTGACATAACTTGTGTCGACCAAAGTCTGTAGTCAATACATGGCCTTAGCCAGTATTACATATTTCACACTTGTCAAATAAAACCATTCATCAGTAATTCAACAACAAAGAAGCTTCTTAAGCAGAACTGTGGACAGAGGAAAAGCCTCTTAAGTAAAATGGCCTGTAAAGTGGCTTGCCCCCAATTGCATCCTGGATACTGACCTATTCTGCACCAGATTAGGATGACCCACTACCAGGTTTAAGTGACATAAAGAGTCTTTAATTAATGACTTCTCCACATTAAAGAGTATTTCACACCTCATAAGAAGGCTCTGTTGTTACCTAGCAGCTCTGTATTCTTGGGGAACCAGGGCGCAGTATCGAGCCTGTTTGACTCACAAAAGACCCCCTCAACCCTATCCCCCTCACAACCCTACCCCCCTCCCCCCACTCCCTCTGCTTGAACCAAATCTGCACCAGAAGAAACACTTACAAAAAGCAATGAAAAGGCAGTGGGAGACGCACCTAAACCCTTAGGATAAGGATGACAGAATTAAGGAAACTCCCCTTAGCCTGATTTGTATATAGAAGATGGGACAAGGATGCATCTCCATTAGCATACAGAATGGAGAACAGAGATTCCAAGGCAAGAACCGCACACAACTCTGGGACCAGAAATGCAGGAAAGCACTGCATGATGGAGGATCTCTGCTCCAGATGTTAATGAACCCACACCCAGCTCAGTAGTTATCAGACCAATTCTAGTAATAAATCCTTTATTGGTATCCAAAATAGTGAAGCTTCCTAATTGCATTGTGAGTTCCCTCCAAGGAACACTGCCCAAAGCCAGGAATGATCAGCTCCCATTGTCTAGCCTGAACAAAACAACATTGGTATTCTCCTTGTTTACACATAAACAAATCTAGTCTTCTCCCTTGAACCATTGTTTTTTCTACAAAACCCCCTATCCATGCTCAAGTAAGGGTTCAGATGCCTGGATCCAAAATCTGCATCAGTTCCATTGGGACATATCTTCTCCTGACTTATCATGCTGGAGGCTCTGCCTGATTCCAGCAGTCTGGACCCTCAGCTACCACCACCACCTGGAACCCCTGATCAATTCAAACATCATGGAGTGGGGAGAACCCAGTCAGTCTCTCTCTCTCTATCACTATAGCCTTCTGACCCTAACTTGTGTAATCAGTTATCGTTTTCTAAACCTGACTTTCATAATCAAGTTTAAGTTAGATTTAATATTATAACTGTTTTGTTTGTTTGGCTCCCCTATGGCTATTAGCTGGCAATAACTAACTTTCATGATTAAGCTGGTTGCTTCTCTCTCTCCCCTTTGTCCCTCCCCCCACACACCTCCGTGGGTGTTTTTTGGTTTTCTCATTGGCTCTGCAACAACGCTCCTCATTCCTAAGCCAAAAGATCCCTGCAGCGCCCCAAAATCCTGTGGAGTTTGCTCATCAAGTAGGTTACTACCAGAACAGTTATAACATGAAAGTGGGGACTGAGATGTGCTGAACCTGGGGCATATGAGGGTGGCAGCTTGGAAGTGCTGCTTGACCCAGTCAGCTGAGTCCAGGGGAACATGAAGGTGGAAGTTTGGACATGCTGCGTGACCCAGCCTGCTCAGGCGCACCCTGTTCCAGTGCAGTGCACATGGCATATGAGAGTGACAGCTTGGAAATGCTGCTTGACCCAGCCTATTGAGTTCAGGAACATATCAGCTTGGGAGTGCTGATTAACCTGGTCCTCTCAGATGCTCTGTGCGTGTGTGTGTGTGTGTTCGTCTGCTTCTGGAACTGGAAGAACCCAGCCCTGGGGAGCCTAGGTCCTGCAGGACAGCTCTATTGGGAGGGAACTTGCAGCAGGGAGAAGTAGGGCTCGGTATAAGAATACAAGTGACACAAGCAGTACACTGATAGAAATACAGAACCACTTCCACCCCCACAGAAGAGTAACCCTAATATGTCCCTTCCCACTTCAAAAAGAAAAAAGAGAGGGGAGGAGGATGAAACACCTGCGGGCTGAAACTATGAATGAGAAATTTACATTCCAAAGTTCGTATTTTGGGAAATTCTAACCCGAATGTGATAGGGCTTGGAATGGAAGTGCTTCCTCAACATCAACTACAACATCTCAGAACAGCAGTAACAAAAAAAACACCTCTGCTTACTGTACAAAGTACCTTCACACTGCATTACACTCAAGATAAAAATCTAGTTCTCTGGAAAATTCAATATGCTGGTTAAAAAGAATTTTAGTAATTTTAAAAGTAGAGTCTCGTCTTTTGTTAACATTTGCTTAAAATGGAATTAAATTCAATTCCTATTGGACTTGAGATGGGGGATGGTGGAAAGGAAAAGGGCTGTATACTTTCTTTGACATGCCTTCTAAATGGGCTATTTGAATTTGTAAACTCTTCATTTCTCTGCAAGATTGGAAGTAACATGCGAAAAAGAAGTGGGGTATAAGAAAGTGTCTTTGATTGAGTAAGATCAGCAGCTAAGATCTGCTTTCAGATCTGCAGCCTCAAAGCACAAAAGAACAGGCAATATGACATTACATCTGCCCCACAAATTCAAAAAGCTGCTTTCATATTCATGCAAACTTTTAAAAATAAATCTATATAATTACAGTCAGTTGTCTGCGTGCCTGCGTGTTTAAATATATGTGAGGTGAACTTTTTCTCCATTCCTCAGCTGACTTGTGAGTGTATGTCATTCACACAATATTTTCCTATGGCTATGCCTGCCATCCCCAAATTTCTAATCGGTTTCTTAAAACCGACATTTTAGACATTTTAGAGTTTAGCATATATTTTTGTCTCCTTTTCTTAGTTGTGTAAAGACTTTCCCTCTTACTAATGACACTGCACACAATTCTCCCTGCAGTTCTCTACAGAAAGAACTTCTATGATAACAAGGAGACAGAACTAGACACTATGGATATTAACACTTTATAAATACAACAGCCAGATTACACAGAATTTCCTGATAGGAAAGTGTTTCTGTGAGGCCACTAACTGCAAATGTTTCTTAAATTGAAAAATGTGAGACTTGCAAAGTATTTTAACTTTTATTAAGCTTCAAACTTTCTGTATGAGGATGTGTTGGTTTAACTCTAAAGGTCAGTCCTTCTCAACAGTGATTCACATGTTAGCAGCAGCTAACTGCAGATTTGGCTTCAAGTGTAAGGGCAGGTGGGACAGAATGAGGGTGAAAAGAGACACGAAGGTGCTCATGAAGGAAGGAAGAATGAGAGAAGAAAGAAAGTGAAGGATACAGTTTTCATGAAAGTAGAGGGATCAGAGAAGAGCAGTAGCAACCAGGCCCATTCTTGGATGATCTAGTATAATGTGTTTTCAAAACCTCATAAAATGACCTTGTACTTTTACTGCTTTACTGCCAATTACGAAGATATATTTCTGTGTAAACGGACACTTTATACTCAGCCTGCTCCTTCCGATTGAGGCTTTCAGTGATGATATAAGAATTGTTTTCATCATTTCACAGATAATCAATTAAGTAAAAATGTACTAAGTGATTACCATTACTGAGCAATGGAAAAAGAAAACATAACTACAATAACCCCAAGATTGCTTGTACTGCACAATTTAGTGCTCTCATTACTTAACTACATTTATTAGGCTACCAGTTTATTCCTCTTCTTTGGATAGCTGATTGAAGTATGTATTAACTACATAAACTGTGCAGTAAGATAATCTGTATTCTACATATGGTGAGAAAACTGTAGTATCTGAAAATTGTATTAAAATTCACCTCTTGTCATATAAGAATAATGTTTTACTAAATTGAAGTCTTGTCTACTTATTTCCACAATATCTGGTCAGAAAATCCTAGAAATATACTATCATAAAACAAATATGAAAATACCACAATGCAGTATATAGAAAAATTAATTCTACTACCTCCTCCTACTGTCGCAGATCTAATTAGAGGAGACTTTAAAGAGGTGTCCTCCTGTTCATTAAACTGTCTTTTAAGTTCTTCTGCAGATTCTGAATGGAGTTGTAGAAATTCTTTTATGGCAAATGAAGCTTCCTCTTTAACTGGATTTATCATTCTTTGGAGAATTTGTTTATCTTCCAGTCGGACCCGCAAACACAGTTTCTCCATCTCTCGGATATTGGCTCGCAGTTGCTGCAACAGTTTAAAAAAGTTATTTGCATCTTTATGGCATACTGCTACTCCTACACACCTCTTCCAAGAGGGTGATGCAAATTAACTATAGTTATTTTAATTTTTAAATAATCAAAAAAAATTACATTTCAATATTTTGTATAAGTTGAAAAAAATAAAGAGTCCAAAAAGGTCTGGTTCTCAAACAAGCAAATGCTTTAATTTTATTCTAGTTAAAATGAAAATATTCTAAACAAAAACCTGTTGCACCAAGGAGATAATGGGCATATTTTGCACAAGAAGTAAGAACTCACCTACAATAAGAAAAATGTTCTTTCCCCATGGTTTTGTTCTTTCCCGTTTTATCTGTGCACAGGTCTATATTCCTACAGTACTTCATTTCCTGTATCTCTGACAGCTGGTACTTGTAAGTTCTTTTCCTGGAATCAGTACAACCCACACAATCCACCAGATACCCAGCAGCTCAGTGCAGTCGCTAATTCTGTACCCTCTCACCCATCCTAATAAACTGGCTGTACACAGGAGAGTAGCCATTTGATACCTAAGTAGCCAACTATAGCCCTGATTACAGATGTCATATCTAAGGCCTTATCTTCACTATGAATGTGCCCCAATTACAGCCCTCAATGTAGCTGCACAAATGTAACCTTTAACACAGACAGGCAAAGCAGTTATTTGCACCAGTCACTCTTACCATTCTTTGAAACTGGATCCTCCTCTGTATATTTAATCACCTGTCCCACTGTGCCCACAGGGGCTGCAGTGTTCCAGTTCTTGCTGCCATATCAGTAGCAGCAGAGAAATGCACTGATTACCAAAGGCAAAAAAGATCTCAAACTTTCCCATGTTCATCAACCAGGCTGATCTAAACGTCACAAAAGCTAATCAGACATGCAAGAACAAACTTCAGTTCAACCACAGCTAAAACCACTTCTCTCATCATAAGAGGAGTTGTCCACTAGAAAAACTTTTCATGAAGATGTGGTCAACACTATGAATACATTTCAGAACCCAACTCTAGAGGATGTAACAAACTGAACTGCTATGACACCTGATATATTTAGCATATTTTGTAAAGCAGTCAATGTACTCTGCATTTACACAGGAACTCAGAGGTAACGGAAAGCTGCTTTAGTTTACATCGACTCATGATGACAATCCTACACAGATATACGGGCCAAAAATCAGTGCAGTATAATATTTACATAATTACAACCTTTTCAGCCTCAGACATGACCCCACTGCAGCTTACACCCAGCTCTGCTTTCCAAACCAGCACATCTCTATCCCGCACATGATTTGGACAGAGAAAGAATCTTCTCACTGCCATACTAGATACTGTTGGATAGCATTTTACATACACTTGGCATAAGAGTCAGTGTCTACAGAGGACACAAATCTGTGAGAGAGTATGACAGACTACTTGGAATTTCAGAAGTTCTATAACACTATGGATCAGAGCCTGATATGGGTCTAATGGGTTAAAGACTTACTTGAACTCTACAAGATCTGAATAACCAGATGACTGCCCACAGTTATTTCTTGTTAAGGACATTAATGTATTACAATTAAAGGTTGTGGTTTACCACAGGGTCACAGAACCCATGATTTTATTGATTTTGCCCATAGAGTGTCATGGACCACTGCTCCCTGGGAGTGAAGCAGGGGAGGGAGAATGTTCATCAAAGCATATTTGAATTCTAAGCTGTTGTATTGTGCCATCTTGCTTTCTTCTAAGTACTACCCTCCCTCACTTGCTTTCAGATAAATATTCAGACTGATGTGTGGAAGGGGGCTGGAAGTGTAGGTCTCTTCTGTTTTTGTTTTTTCAATTGGTTCAGTTGGTTGAGTGAAGTGAGCGCTGTCAGACAAAATGGTGTACCCAAGAAACAATACTTTGCATTTATATAGAGTATTTTCATGCAAGGAACTCCAAGTGTGAAGAGGAGCTATATCCATCTTACTGACTGGGAAACAGGTACCAATAGGTTAAATGCCTTGCCCTTAGTCACATGACAAGTCATTGGCAGATTAGGAATACAACATCAGGCATCCATAATTGCAGCTGTGTTGCTATTTCTGGGAAAAATCTGAGTCAGATAGCATCAGCACTCAAGTCCTACAAACATTTTTGATCCCAAGAATCAAAAACTTTGTTGGTGGTGGAGCAGAGACAATTAGGGCTAAATTATGCTACCGCATGTCCGGGTACATCAGAGAAGCAGAACGTGGGGAAGAAAGAAAGACAGGAAAGGAGGGAGAAAGCTAGAATTGGCACAGAACAAGTGGCCTGGATAGGGGATGGCTTTTCTAGGAAGAGTGCAGCCTACATCTGTGGAGCAGATTGAGCAAGGGACATCGTTTTCCATACACCTCCAGAAATACTCGGCCTTACAAAGGCATAATACTACTACCAACTACTCACTGCGGTTTGAGGGAAGACCCTACCTATCTCTTCTCCCCAATGCAGTTCACACTCACAAGAGCTAAAATTGAACCCATTTTAGGAGATGTGGGAGTCACAAAGTATTGTCTGTACATATGCACTGTTCATGTTGCATCTCATGGAAATACTGGTAACTTCCAGTGTATTCCACCTGGAAAGCTATCTGTATTTTTAAGTGTGCAAGGTGAATCTGGTGCCTGCTCATGAAAATATTTTCCCTAACATGACAGCAGGGTTAAGGAAAGCTCTACTGCACCAGTGTTACTTGAGGGTTCAGGCTGAGGCAAAGGAATAATGCAGCAGAGGGCCTCGAAACAGGATTACCTCTTTGTATATCTTCTTTTACCAAAGTCTTTCAGAATTACTCATTGAAATGAAGCAGAGGGGATGCCACCTATCAGGCTCAGATCCACAAAGATACTGAGGTGCCAAAACCCCAGACTTGAGCACCTACATCCCAGTTTTAGGCTCCACCGCAATTGACAAATTCCCACCAAACTCTGTAGGTACAGAGGAAATTCACTCAGTGCCTAAGTTTTCAGGATAAACGTTCCCACCTCGAAGCATGTGCATCACTGCCTCCCTCTAGGCATCTGGAGGCCTACCTCCCACCTAAACTGCAGAGCAGTTCACAAACAGAGGGCACAGGGGTGTTTGTCCGCCTAAATCGCAGTGTCCAATCCAGTAGGTGTGCTCAGAGCAGTTTACCAGATTGGGTCCCATTCAAAATCTGGTCACCAGAGGAGGAGGAGCTGGAGGAGGTGGTGGTGGTGCCACCTGCCTTGTCACTTTTAGCCCAGTATTTAGAGTATTCACCTGGGATGAGGAAAGCCCAGGTTCAATTCACCCATCCACCAGAGAGGGAGACAGGAGATCCCTGTTAAAATCCTGCCTCTCAAGAGAATTCTCTAAACCAGGGGTGGGCAAACATTTTGGCCTGAGGGCCACATCAGGGTTGCAAAATTGTATGGAGGGCCAGGTAGGGAAGGCTGTGCCTCCCCAAACAGCCTGGCCCCACCCCCTATCTGACCCTCACCCACTTCCTTCCCCTGGCTACCCCCTCAGAAACCCCAATCCATCTAATCCCCCCTGCTCCTTTGTCCCCTGACCGCCCTCTCCAGAGACCCTAATCACTGCCCCGAACCCCACCCTGTATCTAAGCCCCCTTGCTCCTTGTCACCTGACCACCCCCTCCCAAGACCTCCCCTCCTAACTGCTTTCTCAGGACCCCCCACCCACCGAACTCCTCCTGTTCCCTGTCCCTTCTCCACCCCACCCCACATCCTCTGACAGACCCACGGGACTCCCACGCCTTATCCATATACCCCATTCCCTATCCCCTGACCGCCTCCCCCAGAACCTCCGCCCCATCCAACCACTCCCTGTCCCTGGGACTCTCTACCCTTTATCCAACCCTCCGGCCCTGGCCCTAGCCCTCTTACCATGCTGCTCAGAGCAGCGTGTCTGGAGGCCACGTGGCCCGAGCTAGACATGCCACCCCGCAGGAGCTCGCAGCCCCATCCCCTTACCAAGCCGCTCAGAGCAGCAGGAGCTCAGGCTTTGCCCGAGCCAGCCATGCCACTGCAGTGTTGCCCAGGAGCAGTGGGCCAAAGCATTTGGCGGTGGAGGGGGGGGCAGTGAGGGGGAGGGTTTACCTTTATATGAAAAAGTGTCAGTGATGCGACCCTTGGGCCAATGTACTAATCCTCACATGGCCCTCATGATGATTTGAGTTTGAGATCCCTGGTGTAGAGGTTGTTTGTTTTAATTACACATCCTGGATACAGTTAAATTTTTTTTAAAAAATAAGTGAAGAAACTCCTTCCCCGCCCCCGATAGAAATATAGCTATTTACAAAGGAAATTATTCCAATCTCCATAAACACTCTACACATTGAGGGCAAGGTCACAGTAAAAGACGTATTAAGCAAACAAAGAGAGTAGAGAACTATTGATTCATAAAAATCAATTGTTAAATTAATCAAGACTATACTATATTGTATATTTAAATTAAAAGCATTACTAGCCAATCTTAGGCTACAATATTTAAAATTAATCCCACATACAAACATTGATTACCAATAAAGGAAATATGGAAGACACAAAGTATGGTGTTATAAGATACTGAGTTGAAATAAAAGTCTGATATAACAATATTCCCCATAAATTCTTCATTTAAATCAAACAAATTAGACAGTTCTTCCTAGCATTTCACCTTAATTCTTGTTTTTAAGCAGCCAAAAAGTGATCATCATAATCATAATCCAGAAAACACACTTCTCTTCTTCAGGAGGCATTTGGAATTTGGCAAGAAACAAAATGGAAATATCGAGGCACAGATCTGTAATTACTTCTTCTGAGCTTACATCAGTCTATCTAAAGAACAGTATGAACAGAAATAAGTGTGAAGTTTACATGGATAAATTCTATCACACTGCTTTGTCTCCAGAACAAAGAACGTTGTCCTGCTTTTATTCTCAAATGAGACAGAAAACCATAATCCAAACAGAAACCTCCTTTGTAGTAGCCTAGAAGGAACCCCAAAAAAATGTATAAATGATGTTAGGAATGGCTAATACTTTTTCCCCCCAAAAAATCTGAACTGCTAGTAAACCTCCTGAATACGAAGTCCCCTCAGACCCTTGACAAATTAGGTAACTTTTGCTCAGGGCTTGTATTGGAGTAGTACACATGTACACAGTATACACCTACCTCCCCCAAACTTGCATTCCAAAATCTTAACCACTGGTTTTCAATCCATGGCCCAATCAGCACACAATTGTGGCCCATGTGTCTTTCTAAGAGCCATACAGGTAGTCTATATATTGTGTGGATGCCAGCCACAGAACATATAGAGAGCTGCATATGCAGCCCACAAAATGGTAAATAAGTTGAGAACCAATAATCTAAACTCTCATTTTAAAAATGTCTTCAGCTCTCACTGCTGTGAAAAAAAAATTTTTTTAAAAAAAAAAAAAAAAAGAAAAAAAGAACCAAGGCCTTGTCTACCCTGAGAGATTTTAGCCATTGGTGGCCAGCCACCAGTGTAGCTGAAGCAGTGCAGTTGGAAAAGCTACTGTAAGCCATAATTTGCACTGGTGCACTTTACCCTGCTTAAAACAAGAGTAAAATCTACCACTGTGCTAGAACTCTGCACCATTACTACATTGATGGCTAGTCACTGATAGCTGTAACTGAAGCAAATTCCCAGTGCAGGTAAGGCCTGAATATAAGCAATAGAGTGACATCTGCCTGAGTTTGCAGAGAGCCTAAAACAGCTTCAAAAGATACACAGCAACCTGTTCAAAGAGATAAATTCAAAAGGTCAGTACTTTATTGTTGATCTAAACTTGTGAACAAGAAGATGGAGGATCACATGAAGATCTGCACAATCTGCCATAAATGATATTTCGTCCTCTAGTGCCATGATTTCTTCCCCTCCAACAGGAAGTGAAGCACAAGGCTGTCAAGGCAAGGTGTAGCTGTGTACATGTGCACTACTTCAAACTATCAATTTCAGTGAGGGAAGCCAAGCCCGAAGAGCCCACCAAAATGCCGCATGGCATGCATTATTGTATTTTGAATATCTGCAAAATCTATTATAAGTGGCTTCTCATTATGAGGGTGTTAAATGAATGGTGCTTAATTCGTGGTGGACAATGGAACTGTACCACTGTTTTACCCTTCCCCTCACAAATTTGATTCTGTTTTTTAAGCAACCTAAATCAAGTGATATGGCAGCATGGTCTCCTTAATCCAAGCTCCTTTAAGTAGTTTGAAGCTGTGAAGCTTTAGTTTATTTGACCTGGAATGTCTCTTTATAATATCTGGAAACTTGATCTGCTAGTTTTCCCATAGAATTTGACTACTGAAATGAATGACAGGCAATCTTTGTTTCAAGTGCTTGTATATCTTGCTATATAATAAAACAGCAATATTCCAGTACTTCGCTCTTCCACCCCTAGACCTCGAAATACTTTATGAGGGGAAATAACACGCATTATTCCCATTGTAAAGATACAGAGACAGAGTTTGAGCCTAAATTCTCAGAAGTATCCACAAATTTTGGGTGCCAAAGTTAAAATGTCAAAGGCCTCATTTTCATAGGTACTGACCACCAGCAATTCCTACTGACTCCACCAACACATCACAATAAGCAAATTGTATAGCGCTCTAAATCTAACAATGTACACTGGGACTATCTTCCTTTCCAAATCTTTACAACACATTTAATAAACAATATTTTCCATCATAGTACCAAAAAAAGGGGAGCAAAGTTAAAATTGTGAATGGGTACAAACTGGATGTCATGACAGTGAATGATGAGAGGTTGTGTGTCAAAAAGGAAATGGCTGGATCCTTTCTCTGTTCATTTCCAGACTTTCTAACATTCAGGGTGAAGGAGTGGTTTGCAAGTGTATGTTTCCTGTGTGGAAAGTGTAATACTGTTTTGGGGCATCACTGGAATTCAGCTAAAGAACACTTTCATCCTTACCTCTCTTTTAACAAAGGTTTTCTCTGTGAATTTCCCTGTTGTTTTACAGAGTATCAGACATTTTAAATTGGGCTAACATGTACTTTGGAAAAAAGCCACATTTTCCTCTTAAAATGTTGTGCTGACAAGTAATATCTAAGATTACTAAAACTAAAAGAAATTTCCAGCAGATAAATTGCTCTATTTTTTTTCAGTTATGCATTTGACAGTACTTTGTGCATGGTCACTTTCATTGTTTCTCCCGCCCCCTGCTAAAAATATTCTTAAAAACATCATCAACAGTGGAATGGGAAAACATCTATACAAAATAATTAGATTTCAGGACATGCTATTTAAAGTATACCCTATCAGAACCTGGAATCTTTTGAAGTAGTTTTTAACATTTAAGTTCCTGCAGCTAAATCCACTCTAAAGATTTTTTTTATGAATAGTGCTATGCTTAACATAATGATTTACTATCACCTTATCAAAAGGAAAATAATCATAAAAACAAAGAGCAGAGAGAAAACCTTAGTCTTGTAGTTTGTTCATAAACACTGTAAAAGTAATATTTCTGTCAAGTGGTAGAAAGGTATGCACAAAAACGAAAAGCTTCAACTGAAATGGCGCAAAAAGCAATCATTTTCTTGATCGTTACATCAAGGGCATGACACAGAATATAGTTTTAGCAAGCTAAGATACATACAAGACTTATGGAGATCTTACAACCCGTAAGAGAAATCTTAAAATCTATCCAGGATTCTCCAAGAGATGGGAATTGTCAACTTTCAATTAAACAAATGACATCCCAGAGCTAGCATAATTCATTTTATCTTGAACTGCAAAAACACTGAGATTATAAAATGCAGACTTTTCCATAAAAGCCAAACATATCAGAGACAATATATAAAATAGGTTAATATACTGACCTGATCTTGATGAGAAGGAAATATAACCTGATGAATACTGATTAAATTAATTCACATGCTGATTTAGCAAGAATTCAGCAAGTAAGGAGTTACAATACTCAAGTCTAGATGTTCTTACAATGTGAGTCAGAACATCCTTTTATTTTGATAGCAAAGAGCACGCACTGAAAACATTTTGACAAGGTAAAAAGAAAAAATTAGAAACATTCTTGTAACATATTCCAGCATAAAACCATCTTGAAGTCTAGTGCTCAAGAAACATTACCAGATTCTACTAATTCTAATATTACCTCCACTGAGGTAAACAGAAGACACAGAGCTTAACAGTTACTGCGGACTGAGAAGAATTTCAATTTTATTAGTATTTTTTTTTTACTTCTTAGACAGACACAAATCCACTGCCAAAAGGCAGAATCATGTTCTCTGTATGCGGTGGTGTATTATCAGAGAAGGGGTAGTAGATGAAAGTATCACAGGCATAACAGGGATATGGCTGATCATACTAATTGAAAATACCACCTAAAGGAAACACATACAAATCAAGGGACATGAGATCCAGAATGGAGCTCAGGGAAGTATCCAAAAGGGTCAACCTGCTATCATATTTATGCTACCTAATCCTGCCATAGAAACATTACTGCAAAAAGAAATAAAAGAGGTGTGACCAGAAGAGATATAACCCTCCCATCAGGAGCTACCCTTGATTTCAGTAAGGTGACACAAATTTTTAGTCACTCTTCTCATTATTAAGGATGTGAGTTTCTCATGGAGGTCACAGTAGTCACTGATTCCATGACTTCTGGGACCTCCATGACTTCTGCAGCAGCTGTTCTGGTGCGTGTGGGAGGGGGCTCAGGGCTAGGACGTTGGAGGGCTCCAGGCGGTGCTTACCTCGGGGGGCTCCTCGAAAGCATTCAGTCCCTCCCTCTCAGTTCCTAGCTCCGTGTGCTGCCTCCGGCCACAGGCACTGTCCGTGCAGCTCCCATTGGCCGTGATTCCCAGCCAATGGGAGCTACTGAGCCAGCATTTGGAGCGGGAGCAGGGGCAGGACGTGGAGCTAGAAACTGAGAGAGGGACATGTTGCTGCTTCTAGGGAGTCACAAGTAGCCAGGTAAGGAGTCTGCCAGCCCCTCTCCCCAACACGAGCTGGAGTCCCGAGACATGCACCGCCACCTGCCTCCCCCAGCATCAACGATGGTGGCAGGCCGTCCCCGAGCACCCACGGCATCCCTGGGCCACCCCTGCTCCTTCCGATTTAGTCAGGGGTATATAGTACAAGTCATGGACAGGTCACGGGCTATGAATTTTTGTTTACTGCCCAGAACCAATTCATGACTTTTACTAAAAATACCCATGATTAAAATGTAGCCTTACTTATTATGTCCCAAATCCTGCAATAGGATGACCAGGTGTCCAGTTTTCAACAAGAATACCCAGCCAAAAAGGGGCCTTGGCAGCTCCAGGTCTGGTCAGCAGTGCTAAGGCAGGCTAGTCCCTACCTGTCCTGGTGCCACATCCTGGAAGCGACCAGCAGGTCTGTCCGTCTCCTAAGCGAGGGGCCCATGGGGCTCTGTGCGCTGCCCCTGCCCTGAGCACTGGCTCCGCACTTCAGTTGGCCGGGTTCCCTGCCACAGCCCAGAGCCCCGCTCCCACACCCTGAAACCCTCATCCCCTGCCCTATCCTTATCGCCTGCTCTCATCCCCCCCGCTGCATCCCAACCTCCTGCGCATCAACCCTCAGCCCCCTCCCACACTCCAAATCCCTCAGCCCCAGCCTGGAGCCCCCTGCTGTACCTCTCATCCCCAGCCCCACCCCAGACCCGGCACCTCCAGCCTAGAGCCCTCACCCCCTCTTGCACTCCAGCCACCTGCCTCAACCCAAGGGAGAGGGAATGTAGTGAGCAGGAAGGCAGAGCCTCGGGGAATGGCATGGCTAGGGTGTTCAGTTTTGTGCAATTAGAAAGTTGGCAACCCTATTCTGGAAACCTCTTGTCACCAGCATAATTTTAATCACAAGTGGTTCCGTTGACTGAAATAAGATTACTCACAAGCATAAGAATTCATACAACTGGGGCCTGGTTCCTCATTCAAACACACAGACACACATACCTTGTACTATTTACTTCTGGAATGTTCCTTCGTGAGGAATTTAAGGACTGCAAATGCCAATTCAGAAATATTTACATCCTATATGGATTGTAGGGAAACATAATGCGACCTAGATATGACATATCAACAACAATTAAACACTTTAGATGATCCAGAACAAGGAAGATACCAGAATATGCGGTGAGATTTTAGGATTTTTTGTGAAAAGCAATTATGGGCAAGAATACAAGTAAATATTTGGTACAGATCAGGGATTCCTAAACTTGTTCTGTGGGTTGGCCGGGGTAAGCCCCTGGCTGGCCGCAAGATGTTTTGTTTACTCAAGTGGCCATAGGTTTGGCCGCTCATAGCTCCCACTGGCCGCGGTTCGCCTTTCCCAGCCAATGGGAGCTGTAGGAAGCAGGGTAGGCCAGGCCACCGTTTCCGACAGCTTCTGTTGGCTGGGAAAGGCAAACCGTGGCCAGTGGGAACTGCGTGTGGCCGAACCTACGGCCACTCGGGTAAACAAAACATCTTGCGGCCAGCCAGGGGCTTACCCTGGCCAAGCCACGGAACAAGTTTGGGAACCCCTGATATCGATTGTTATATGGATATTACTGATTGTATGACTTGTTTCTTGCTCTTATGCATTTAATTTTAAAATTCACAATTTTTAAACTTTTTTCCTTGATAATTTTTTATATTTTTCTTGTTCGGTCTATGTGTGAATTACCTTTCCTGTCACTTTACACACATAAGAAAATATATACCACAGACAGTAAGGGCCACCTATAAATAGTGTGAATAGTAAAGACTCTGGTTGGGTTGTGCAGGGGGGAGGTCTTCAGAGAAGACACAGATGAACAAGGAGAAGCCAGGATTATGTGAAAGATACCAGCCAACTATCAAGGAGTTGTATCCTTTTTTTGGTCTGCATGACAAAGAATGAATGGAAAAGTATAGTCCCAGAGGATCACATGACATGTGTCAGCTGTGAACTATCAAAATTCCTGTGTTCAAATCAAGAGGAAGATGCACAAAAGCTTGCCAGCTGAGCAAAGGAAAGTTGCTGATCATGAAACTTAAAGCACAAAATAATTTCCTGCTTTTGTTGATAATTCCCTATTTTGTTCTAAAAGGAAAAGATGTCATGGGTTTCAGACCAGAAATTTAAAAATGTTCTTTTATAAATAGCACATAAATAAATGAGTGTATTTAATGCTAGTGAAAGGTGTTTTGGATTGGCAGATTTAATTAACTACTGAGTCCTCTAGTAATCTACAGAATTTACTTGGTATTGTACAATTTCAGAACTGAAGATAGTTTCTGCCTAAAGATTTTTTTCCCCTTGGGCCAGACACAGTTTTTTTCACATTCAATTCTTGTTTTCTCTGCTAAGGCTACCAAAGGTTGTAATTAGTGCCAGGCTCATATTTACTAAATCCTGTGCATTATTAACGAATGGAAAGGACCTGCCTGAGTGTTTTAGAACAAAGAACTAACCTTGTTAGAGTTGATAAAAGATAATGTAAACACTAGAATAGACAGCAATTTTAATGATGAAATCAGAACTGGCTTCCCTGTTCAGCTGAGGCAAATTCACTTCTCCTTGATCACAGATAGATTCTTTGCAACACAACGGATGCAGTTCCACTGCAGGAGGATGCAGAAAGTGGGTAAGGGTGAAGTGTCATATGTGGCAGCACATAGAAGCAGGAGGGGCTGGGGCACGGGACAGCTATATGTGGGGGGCTACTTTGGCCTACTGAAGCAGTCTCCATAGAATGGCTTCTCACACATGCCCAATAGCTGGCCCCATTACTCAGAAGGGCTCTGAGTTATTACATACAATTCTTTCCCAGGTGTCTGCTTGTTGGGTCTTGCTGAAATGCTCAGGGTCTAACTGACTGCCATATTTGGAGTCAGGAAGGAATTTTGCCCTGGGTCAGACTGACAGAGACCCTGGGGTTTTCCAACTTCCCCTGCAGTGTGGGGCATGGGTCACTTGCAGCTTTAAACTAGTGTAAATGGTGGAGTCTCCATAACCTGAACTCCATAAATTGCGATTTGAGGACTTCAGTAATTCAGCCAGAGGTAATTAGTCTCTATCAGGAGTGAGTGGGTGAAGTTCTGTGACCTGCAACGTGCAAGTGGTCAGACTAGATGATCATGATGGTCCTTCTGACAAAGTCTATTTTCCAGTATTGTTACATTCTAAACACAGTATATCATTTATTCATATTACAGTAGCAGAGGTCATAGTCTCCCACCCCACCCACCCTGTGTCTTCTGTTCCCGCCATCATCTTCACTGCTGCCCTCCACAATCTATATGATTTTGTTTTGTTTTAAATCAAGATTTATACTGTACTTCTAAACCAACTCACTGTCTTGTATTTGTCACACTTATGCCATTGCGCTAATACTTCTCTTGATTTTGTCATGTCATTATTTGGGCCCCTATCCTCCAAAACACTTACACTCATTTAACTCTAAGTACCTGAGCAAACCCATTGAAGTCATCAGAAGCACTCACATGGGTAAAGTTAAGCACATGCTTTTTGCAGGATAAGGGTTCTAAACTTTCAACTCTTTGGGCCAATGGGAATGCCTATTTTGTCTCTAACACCAAGCACACTTTGGGGCATTCAGTGAATAATTTAAAAAATGAGTTAATATTGGTATATTTTGATCACCTGTGTTTGCAGCCAAATGCTATCTTACACACTGAGTTCACAGGTTTAACTAAAGGTGTTGTTTTTAAATTGATTTAGTTAAACCAATGCAAAAGGCTGAGTGAACACACTTATTTTGGTTAAGCCAGGCTTACTGTTGTTTGGCTAAATCAATCATGAAGAGATTTAAGCTAAAACAAAATAAGCCTCTCTTAAATCAAAATACGAATATACACAATGGGCTGCACTGGTTTAACTAAATCAGTAATTAAACAAGTGCAAAATTCATGTGTATATACGACTAAGATTAAATATGAAGCTAATTGTCTCATTAAATGCTTTACACCTAAGAACACTGTGCAATTGGTTGGGAAAAACAGATTATACATGATTGCTGCAAAAATATTACAATAGAGTGGAGCCCTGGTATAACACACCCCGCTATAAAACAAGTTCGGTTATAGCGCAATTATACCGTGGCTCCCAAGTCGTCCTTCTCTGTCCCCAGCAGGCCATGGCTTCTCTCCCCTGCTGGGTAGTGGGGAGAGAAGGTGCAGCCCCCCACCTGCCAGGAATGGAACCCCACTATAATGTGACCCCGCATTTAGCACAATGGGATTTTTTGGATCCCATCTGTTGCGTTATAGTGGGGCTCCACTGCACTTAGCTTTGAGAGAAGAGAATTTCTCATATAAAAAAAAAAATCTATGGACTAAATTTAGAAGAGTAAATAAGAGACTGTGTAATTTTACACCTTCTTCTATCCCCCTCAACATTCAAGTTGCATTACCTTAAACTTATTCCCATTTACCAAGGTGTAACTTGCCTCACTTATGCCTCATCTACACTGGCAAGTTTCTACGCAGTAAAGCAGCTTTCTGCACTGCAACTCCTGAGGGATACACGCTGCCAAGCCATTTAGTGCACAGAAACTGTGCAACTGTGGCACTTAAAAAAAGAAAAAGAAAAAGAAACACCACCCCAATGAGAAGTGTACAGCTTTCTGCACTGGGACTACAGTGCTGCAGTGCCAGGGTAGACACCATGGCAATTACAGCACTGCGATTGGCCTCCAGGAGGTGTCCCGCAGTGCCTATTCTCACTTCTATGGTCATCAGTTTGAATTTTACTGCCCTGCCCTCAGGTGACCAACCATCATCCCCACCCCGTAAATTCCTTTGGAAATGTGAAGTCCCCTTTCTGTTTGCAGTAGTCTCAGTGCATCCTTCCAGCTGGCCATGCATTAGGCGATCCCCAGTTTGGAGTAATGCCGAGCTGCTTGACCACATCAATATGTGGGGAGAGGAGGTTGTCCAGTCCCAGCTGTGCTCCAGCTGAAGGAATTCTGATTCCTAAAGATCAATTTCATGATGCATGACAGAAAGGGGCCATGACTGGGACACATTGCAATGTAGAGTTGAAGTGAAGGATTTGCGGAACGCCTACAACAAGGTGGGGGAAGCAAACCGCTGTTCCGGTGCTGCACCCATGAGCTGCCAGTTCTACAAAGAGCCAGATGTGATACTCTGCGGCGACCCCACCCTCACTGCAAAGGCCCCTATGGACACTTGGTTGGCTCGAATGCCAGTCGAGAGTGGCTCGAGCCAGGAGGAGGAAATCTCGGATGACGACGTGGAGAGGGATCCAGAGGCAGAGGATGACTCGGAGGTCAGAGATGCATGCAGCCAGGAGCTCTTTTCTACTCCAGAGGAGCCTTGCCAGTCACCACACGCCTAGTCTGAGTGGCGGAACAAGCTGTTGATTGACTCCCTCACTTCACGGGAATCTCCCTCAGAGATCTCCAGGAAACTCACGGAGATACCGGACAAGTCACTGCCGCAGATTCTTCAGCAGGGCTGCTTTGTTTCTTGCCCCATTAATGGTAACTTTCCCGCACCACTTTGCCATCATGGTGGGGAAGAACCATTGCTGTACACAGACTTGTCGCATAGGGGCCAGGGTGAAAGCCACAGGCTTGGAAAGGACGCTCCCTTGATTCCCTGCTCACCCTCAGCAGCGATATATATTCCGTAATGATCGCATCCTGTGGAAACAGGAATGATTATCAGCCCCCACTACAGTGCTGGTTCTCCCGCAGAGCCACATGCCCAGTGTACAGCAGGATCTGGGAAGAGTGATTTCCCCCGCCTCTGCAGCTACTCACCATTTTGGGATTCTTGTGGCTCATGTGTGTTGCCTGGGATCAGCCTGCTAGTGACAGGTGGGAGTGTACTGGCTGTGTTTTAAAACACTGAAACAGTGTTGTCTGTGTTGCAAACATTATTGCTTCTGTAAAAAATTGCATTTAAACTTCACAGAGATGACCTGGGGAGCCCAGCCTCCCTCTTTCTTACTGGCGGTGGAATGACTGGGCAGAATTAGAAAATAGCCAAGAAGAATTAAGGAGATCTTTCTGTTTGAGGTTATGAAGCACTCTACCACCAAGAAACAGGAACTGAAGGAATGGCGGCACAGCGATAAGAGAGACCTAAAGGAGAACGCGGCACTCCAGAATGAAGCCACGGAGCAGCTCTGAAATGTTATGGAATACCAAGTGGACTCACTCCAGGCTATACCAACTCTTCAAACTGAACAGCTCAGCACCCACCCTTCCCTGCAGCTGCTGTTGCAAAACTCTTTCCCATGCGCCCCCTAGACACTCCAACACACTCTTATCAACCTCCTGGCTCCAGTCTCTACCCATGGCATTCCACTCCTCCCAGTTTAGCACTGTAGACTCCCAGTACCCACTGCACTCAACACACATCCCTCTGCAGTTTGGCCCTGCTGAAGTACAGGACCTGCTACATTGTACTCCAAAGGAGAGGGTTGGATATGATTCCTGGGCATACACAAAGCTTTAGCTGTTCTGGGACCCCTCCTACTCCTGGGACCTTCCCTTCCCTCATCCCCCTCAGTGCTGATGTATTTTTTCACTTGACTTTCCCCTCCCGTTGTTGTCTTTTATTAAAAGAATTCTGCTGCTTTGAAAGCAATCTGTATTCTATTAACTGAAAGCAAAAACAGCACTGCAAAGCACCATACAACTATGTTAACTTCCTTATTGCATCATGTGCACCTATCACCTCTTAGCATTATAAGCACTGCAATCCCAAGCACTGCAACAAAATATTAGTGGCCTTCAGTTTCAAATTGCTGCCTCAAGGCATCCCTGATCCTTATGGCCCCGTGCTGTGCCTCTCTAATAGCCCCGGTCTCTGGCTGTTTGAACTCAGCCTCCAGGTGCTGAGCTTCTGTGGTCTAGCCCTGAGTGATGCTTTCACTCTTCCCTTCATAAATATTATGGAGCGTACAGCATGCGGCTATAAGCATAAGAATATTGTCATTGGCCAGGTCCAATTTCCCATAGAGGCATCGCCAGCAGACTTTTAGACAGCCAAAAGTACACTCAACAGTCATTCTGCACTTGCTCAGCCTGTTGAACAGCTCCTTGATGCAGTCAAGTTGCCCTGTGTATGGCTTCTTAAGCCACAGCATTAAAGGGTAGGCAGAATCTCCTAGGATCACAATGGGCATTTTGACTTTCCCTACGGGGACCTTCTGGTCTGGGAAGAAAGTCCCTGCTTGCAGCTTTCTAAACAGGCCAGTGTTCTGAAAGCGGCATGCGTCATGCACCTTTCTGGACCAGCCTGAGTTAATGTCAGTGAAATACCCACGGTGATCCACAAGCATCTGGAGAATCATTGAGAAATACCCCTTGTGCTTAATGTACTCGGTGGTCTGGTGTCAGAATTGGAACAGGTGTGTCATCTATCTCCCCTCTGCAGTTGGGGAAGTCCATTTGTGCAAAGCCATCTACAATGTCACAAACGTTGCCCAGAGTTATGCTCTTTCGGAGCAGGATGAGATTAATGGCCCTGCACACTTCCATCAACACGACACCAACGGTTGACTTTCCACTCCGAACTGGTCAGAGACAGATCGGCAGCAGTCTGGAGTAGCCAGCTTCCACAGTGCAATCGCCATGTGCTTCTCCAAGGCAGGACAGCTCTCATTCTTGTGTCCTTGCGCCACAGAACTGGGGCGAGCTCATTACAAAGTCCCATGGAAGTGGCTTTTCTCATCCAAGAGTTCTGCAGCCACTGCTCATCATCCCAGACATGCAACGCGATGTGATCCCACCACTCAGTGTTTGTTTCCCAAGCCCAAATGTGGCATTCCACTGTGGCCAGCACCTCCGTGAATGCCACAAGAAATCTCATGCCGTAGCTACTACAAGTGACAAGATCAATGTCTCACTCCTCTTGCCTCTGTAGCTTAAGGAATAATTCCAATGCCACTTGTGACGTGTTGGTCAGAGCAAGCAGCATACTAGTCAACAGTTCAGGATCCATTCCTGCAGCCTGAAGGGTGCGCAATACACAAACCACTAAAAGATGGCACTAAATCAGGATGGAAGTGCAAGGATTTCTGGGATGAGAAGCAATGTATCACAGTCATTGGGACAGGACCCAGGAGTCCCCGTGACCCTCTCCACCTTCCCACAAGTCTTAGCGGCAGAAGAGAAGGTGGTGTTCTGTGGGACAACTGCAGAGTGCACCTCTCCAAATACTGTTGCAAGTGCCACAAGTATGAAAACGCTATTGCGCAGGCAGCTGATAGTGTGAACACACAACAGAGGTTTCCCTTCAGCACTCTCTGAACAGTGCTGTAACTGCCTGCACAGTAACTTTGCAAGTGTACACATGCCCTTATATACAGGGTGGATCAAAATCAATGATATTGTTTTTTTTAAAATTCAGATTTCTTTGTATTTAAATCAAATTTTTTCGACAAAATGCTTTTTGAGGAAAAAAGATAATTTTAATTAAAATACATGATAGCTCAAAGCTATCATCATGGAATAGGGATTATAAATTCTAATTCTATAGTATAAGACACTATATTCATGTAACATTTCAGAAAAGTTTTTTAAATGAGTTCCAATAGTTCATGGATTAGGGACCCAATCTTATGGTGTTCCACAGACTTCTGTATAGATTATTTAAATTAATATTTCTATCTACTCAATGGAACTCAGTTCTCAGGCTAGAAGATATCATGAGAGATGCTCAGTTTTGCAGTTCTCCAACTGTGGATTTGTTTTCCAGCGGCAACATGCTTGTTAAGCAAAAAAATGCTTTTAAATAAATAAAGATGAGAAATAACAGACCTCAACTCTACTGTCCCTCTGCAAATTTCTGTACAGAGTCAATCCCTTACCTCTCTCTAAAAGTGCAAAGTTTCAAAAGTTCAATAAATAGAAGATTGTGGGAGCAGAATAGATCTGGTCAAGGAGAAAGAGTCTGGTGATAGATTTGAGAAGCAAGGGACATATGCTTCTTTTGTTAAAATATTATGTTTGCTGTCGAAGAAAAAAATCCAGAACACTTAATGTTGTTGTTTTAGTTAAATACAACAATTTAAATGTCTGTCTGGTGATGTTCTGGCAAGAAAATCCTCCAAATATTAATGATTGACCTGCTGAATTGGAGACAGTTGGAGACAATGACTTCATAAATATCTGCTTCAATTACTTTTGATTAAATGAAATAACCAAACACTCATTCATTTTTTGATATAGCTATACAATAAACCTGAAAAGTTTTCAAAACAAATCACTATTTAAAAATGTTTAGCATGTACCTTCTAAAAATGAAACCTACGTCCATCTTGGAGTTGTGAAGAATATGTATTAAGGTTATAACAACCAACAGGAATGCACTTTAATGTAGAAAACCATGCTTAAATCAAGTCTTCCTGACTAATGATTTAAATCAAATCCACCCTGCTTATATATCACCTTAGAATTTGGCCCCCAGAGTCTAACCTGGTGGAATTTACCTATTGAAGAGCCAGAGGAGCAGAGTGTATTTTAACCTACACCTTTAGGTGTTTTTTCTGTCACACTCGTCTCTTCCCTTTTTTGGAGTGGGGGGGGGGGACAAATTCCACCAACATAGCCTTCCTTTCACTTTCTAGGCCTAGTTCAAAAGTGATGCATTAAGCCTTAGCTCGTTTCAGTCCACAGACCACCAGGCCAATCAAAAAATTTTCATGGACCACCTCCTTTATTTATTTATTTTTGTTGACACATGATTAAAAAGAGCAGACACATTTTGGTTTGAAATTTATTTATTTCTCACACTATCTGACTTTGGATAATATTCGTGTGGACCACTGAAAGTGTCACCAAGGACCACTAGTGGTCCATGGACCATCAGTTGAGAATCACTGCTTAAGGGATACAAGCTACAAGTTGATAAATAGATGCGCGTCTAAGTCAGTCTGAATCTAATCCAGTATTGTTAACTATAAGCATTCAAAAAACAAGAGTCAGGCCTCCTAAAAGTCTTGAGACTGACTGAAAAAAATCCTGATTTTTAAAAAAATAAATAAATAAATTTGGGGTTCCTTTTATTTCACTTCTGGTTTTATGCCTTTAGGTTCCTGTTTTCAAGCTATTTTCTCTTCAATCATGAGGACTGGAAACTTAACTTTTATTTAAATAAAAGTTGATATTATCATGTAATCATTTGACTCCAGGAAGTGGTGCTTTAAGAAAATCCACAAATATAACGAGAGTCCCAATAAAATCATGGGAGTTCGCAACACTGCTAACTACCTTCAAACTGATGTAATTTACATGTTAAACAAGTTGGTAAAATGTTGAAAATTACACCAGATGACACTAACCCAGGGGTCAGCAACCTTTCAGAAGTGGTGTGCCGAGTCTTCATTTATTCACTCAAATTTAAGGTTGTGTGTGCCGGTAATACATTTTAACGTTTTTAGAAGGTCTTTCTCTATAAGTCTATAATATAAAACTAAACTATTGTCGTATGTAAAGTAAATAAGATTTTTAAGATGTTCAAGATGCTTCACTTAAAATTAAATTTAAATGCAGAGCCCCCCGGACAAGTGGCCAGGACCCAGGTAGCGCGAGTGCCACTGAAAATCCATTCGCCTGCCGCCTTCGGTTCGCGTGCCGCCTTCGGAACTTGTGCCACAGGTTGCCTGCCTCTGCACTAACCTCTGAAACTGGCCTTAAATCAGTGAAGACCACTCTGACAATTAAAAGATTGTGGGTGGGATTTTGAAGTCAAAGGGAGAGTTTTATTATTGACCACAATGGGAGTATAGTAAAAACAACATTGAGTACTTTTGAAAATCCCACCCTCTAAACATTCAAGAATTTTAAACAAATTCTAAACATATGAGAATTTTAAAAAAAAAATACACAGTTGCTACTCACTGGTATCTAAACTGTTAAGGCAAAAAATGTATAATATATATTGCATAATAAAAGTTTCCGCAGGCTAAATCATGCCCTGCTGGTATACCTGACCTATATAACTCAACTAAAGAATAATGTAAACTCCATTTGAAGACAAAGGCATTGCAAAGGTGTAACAGAGGGCATAATTTGTCCTATAGAGTCTTTATTACTGTTGAAGATCTAGGAGAAAGAAAGAGCCCAATTTGAGTTTGCAGGCTGACAGCTAGGGGAAAAAAAAAAAAAAAAAAATCTTTCACTCATGATTTGCAACTCAGGGCCTGGCTACACTTGCAGCTGTAGAGCACTTGGGTTAAACCAGCCTTCAGAGAGCGCACTAGGGAAAGCGCTGCAGTCTGTCCACACTGACAGCTGCAAGTGCACTGGTGTGGCCACTTTTGTGACACTTGTAGCTGCATTGGGAGTGGTGCATTATGGGCAGCTATCCCAGCATTCAAGGGGCTGCAACGTGCTTTTCAAATACGGGGGTGGGGGGTGGAGTGTGTGGCGGGGAGAGAGAGTGGGTTTTTGGGGTGCTGAGAGTGTGTCAGCATGCTGTCTTGTAAGTTCTGAACCCCCACCTTCCATTCATTCAAATGAAACATTTACTGTTCGCTTTGTCTCAGATCAGATGAGCAGATAAGCAGCGGCTGTCAGAAACAGAGCTGTGAAAAGGCACTTCTGCATTCCTACAGCCGATTTCACAACAATGAGAAGAGAAGGCACTTGACTTAAGGGAATTATGAGATGTTTCCAGAGGTCAGAGTGCAGTAACAACTCCTTGTCCACACTGGTGCTGCAGCACTCCAGCAGGGGCACATCAGACATTAATCCTCTTGCTGAGGTAGAGTACCAGGAGCGCTCCAGCCAGGGAGTTAGAGAGCTCTCTGTGCCTTGCCACTGTGGACAGGGAGTAAGGTAGAGTGTTCTGGGTGGCTTTATTGTGCTGTAACCTGCAAGTGTAGCCAAGCCCGTAGGTGTGTTCAGTTTATGAATGAAAAAGGATTAACCAAAAATTTTCAAGTTAGTTTTCAGATCAGAATTGCATTTTAAGGATAGCATATCTCAGAACTATTTTGTATATTGTTCAAAATAGGCTCTCTCTTTTGCACATTTACTAGCAGGCATTTCCTGTTGTGCAAGTCTAGGTTGGAAATGGACTGGAGCTAGACAGGGCATCCTTGGCATGTTTTCCTTTTTATTCAACAACTTACATACATTATGATACTGATAAGATAATGTTTTACCTCAACTGGGAGCATTCATTTATCTGTTGTAATAACACCTTCTTGGGCTGTTTTCACTGTTCCTTTTGAGTCCTCTTAAAGCTTACGATAGACTATTAATGATCTGTTGCATTGAACACATCAGAAGCAAATGCCTCAGCAAAATTTACCAAGATATTACATGTGTGTTGCCCCTGTAGCTGTATAGCATCTAGGATGTGTCACATGCTTGGATGACACTTAAGGGATAGTTGGGCTCAATCACATCTCCTCCAGATTAGCTACTATTCCTTCCCTCCCACCCCATCCCCAAAACTGGATATGATCAGCTGAGTGTTTTCTTTAAAAGGGCTGAGAACTCAGTATGAAGAGTGTGGAACCACAGAAAGTTGGTGAGCTCCCATGGAAGGCCCAGAATGAGAGTCTTCAGGAGACTGAGGGGACTCTAGGGAAAGAGCCTGGGAGTCAGGGCTCTGCGAGCCTGACAGTTAACCCACAACAGACAAGGAACTGAGTCTAGGGTGGTTTAAAGAGGAGATCAAGTGGAGAGAAAGTACTTTCCGTTGGTTGAGACTTCTTTTTGTACTTGTTACCCTGAAAGGGAACTGAACTCAAAATGACCCAGCCAGAGGGCTAAACCCCACCTCAAATGAAACAAAACAATGGCAGGGAGGGCACACAGCACAACTCTGAGTCAACAGGGGGCACTACAGGGCAAGCATGCCCTGTGACAGTATATTAGAAGGGGGCGGGGGAATCTATCAGAACAATTTCAGAAATTGAGGTCACTGTATGCAAGAGCTCTCTTCTTAATGTTCTGAAAGGAATGGCATATTATTTTGTAGAAAATTATTTCCCAAAATCTTTCACCCAGTGATGAAATTTTATTTTATTTTTTTTTTTTTAATATCTCATTCGGTTTACCAGGAGTAAGAGGTATACACTTATACTTACCTATACTTTCATTATACTTTTGTCCAGTTTTAAAGTACAACAAAAGTAATTATTCTGTGTAAACTGAAAATTCAGAAAAAATGGCTAATTATGCACCATGGATTAAATGTAGAGTGGCTGTGCATATATTTGTCTAAAACCTGTGGTGGATGCCTTGGGTCAATATTGACTTAGGGATTCCTAATGTATTTTTACAACATCTAATTCTGAGAGCAAAGTGTGTGCTGCAGAGAACATTTGGTATCACAATAATTAATCTGATTTCTTTGCAAATAAACAGAACACAAGTCCATTGGTAAACATTTAAACAGCTTACAGCAAACACATTCTACATGTCATATAATTTATTATCAAGTACTTCAGACTCCTAACTATTTAATTAAAACAAAGTCCTAGTCTATTCTTTGCTTGCACGGATCCAAATACTTATTCTGGGCTGTTAGTATCAGACTGTATATCGGTTTAATGTACAACTTATCCTTTCAGCATCAAAACATGAAAGCATAAAAGAATTACATAAAAAAGTAAGGACACTGAGTTAGCTTTAAGTGAAAATCATACCCTTTCTGCTCAGCCCCAACATTACATAGTTGTAGATACAGTATAAAGAAAACTCCTTTGTATTACAGATTTTATCTGTAAATATATTTCACATTTTATTCATACAGGTGGCATTTCTGAGTCTACAACTGGTAGACATCATCTTGCTAAAACTGTAACAGAGTGCTACTGATAAAATTAGACCATAAAGCCCTAGCATGACTATTCAACTGTCTATAAACAGTATACTGCAGTACAATTTTAACTCAGTTGTGGCTAAATAGGTGTTCACTTGGCAGGAGACTAGGTTACAATATTGTTCTAAGGGTCTGATTCTGCAGTCACCTTCAAAAGAAACTTTGGAGTATATAAAGAACCAAGTGCTGTTATTTCATCTTCAAACATCAGAAACACATCACGCAAAACACAATAATGCCAAACTCAAACCTCCCAAAACAGAATAAAAACTACATCTCTACATATATCACCTCTCACATCTCTGCCCACAGACAATCATAAACCTTCCATCACTTGCAAACCAAACCTACTCAGCCATGGACTCAAGATGACACCCACACTTAACTCTGTCCTTTGTTTGGGGCCATTGTTCCTTTGTGATTACTTTTTACTTCTGACTGACTGTGTGTTTTAATCTCCTTTTATTTTTCCATAAAGGACCATAACTCATTTTAAGGTAAGCTTTATTTGTAATATGAGAAATGTGAACTTTAATATGTTCTTAGTAGTCATTTCTATCAATGAGGCTCCGTGGTCAATGGGTTATTAGCTGGATGGATGCTACTCTCTAGCATGTATATTACTTTGTATTGTTTTGTATCTAGGAGATGTGGGTTTTTAAAAAACAAAAAACAAAAAACAAAACAACAAAAAAACACACAACAAAAAACTTTCATCACATTCCACATGGGGCAGAGTTAAGGTTCACTGGGCATGAAGTTAATTGACCTCCATATAGGTACAGGTGTCCATGCTACTGAATCACACTGCAAGATCAGACCCTTTGACACCTATGCAAGCAAAATGGGTATTTATGCCTCTAAGAGCAGATCTGAACATCCAACGTGGATGATCCATTTAGGTCTATTTATGTTGGAAAACTGAGGCCATGTCTGTTCCATTATAACAATTGCTATGTTCTAATTACATTTATAACATAAGATAACCCAGTGTTCAAACTCTGCAACACACAAGACTGCATTCATAATTTATCAGGTGCTAAGAGTCAAACACAGCTGTAGATTTCCATGCATACACACAGTATTTTAAAATCAAAAATAAGGGAACACAACCACAAAATTTACTTCCATTTGTACCTTATTAAATAAATAGAAACATGTTGTGGTTTTAAATTTGTGCAATAAACACTATAGATGATCATCTTTGTTCTCTTTCGGCACTTACAAGGAGAAAAAGCCTATGGCTACATTTGCCTCTCAGGCCACATTTTGGGTAACCCTACTTTAAAGTAAAGCAGTAATAGGTGCCTATAAAATAGTAATCCCTATCAAAATCCCTCGCCATCCCATCTACCACTAGATAAAAAGCCATTAATCCCATTCATTTCACATAGCCACTTTTATATCCTTACCTGAACAGTACGTCCTGCATTGATGTGCTCTTCATGCAATCTGTCCCACAGTCTGCATCTCTGATACTACAAAAAGAAAAAATACTCCATATAATCACTACACAAGAATATAATAATTATTTTAAATTTCTGTAGTTTACAATAATAAAGGGGCCAAACACTTCCTGGTGCAAAGCCAGGGAAGTAAATGGACCTTCACGAGGGTTTAATTTGGTTCACTAGATTTTCATTCATCCTAACATAGTCAGAGACCTTGTATTAGTTCTCAGCAACTAATAGACTTAATAGAGTTCTGATAATGTTACAGTATATTTCCACTAATAGTCAGCAGAGAGATAAGAGCAAGCAGTGAAGAACACAGCGGGAAGAGCTGTACCAGTCATGCCTGTTATAAAACTACAAACTACCAGATGTTATTTTTATAAAGAGAATTATGTTTCCCTCAAGAGATTGTACATGCCATTTAATTTTAATACTTTAAAACAGTTGAAAACATGGGCTCCGATCTGAAAAGACAATTACATGCATGAAGTCCCACTGACTTCAGCAGGGGCCATCCATGCAGAATTCTTTACATTACTGGGGCCACAGCAATTATTCAAATGATAAATACCTCAGATATCAAATTCATCATACAAAGCTTTTCATCAGTTAAATAAATCAATCCCTACTACTGCCAGTTCACAAAAAGCTACCACGGAGACACTCAGACCACAAAAGCAAATCTCTTAACAAAAAATAATTTTATTGGCAAAACAATACAATTTGGGACTCTTCATATATACAATTAAAACATTAAATAAAGTATGAAATGAAATAAGAGAAAAAACAGGATCATATATGAACATTTTTAGTCATTTAAATGACACAGCAAAATGACAGCATAGGTTTTAATAAAAAAATCTGAGTTGCCATTTCATGTAACATTAATCCTTTCAATCTCTTCATAAATCATACTCTCAATAGCATATTTTATCTACCCTCTATTTTTTATTTGTGTTATTTTTAATTATGGATACCAGATCAACTTAAAATATTCCAAGGTCCTGAGTCTCCTAACCATCAAATAAGGAATCAGGAGTTACTTCTCAATTCAGAGAGCATGTCAGAGAGAAAAGGTCCTTCACACTAAGATTATGCAAAGTGTTAAGAAAAAAAATAGTTGTTTGAGGTCAATTAAATTAAGATAGAAGGACTTTTTTTTAAAAAAAAATAGTATTAGCAACACCTGCATAAGTCATGCCAATAAAATCATTGTGATTATTCTTTAACAAAAATTAGAGAGGGGACTGAACCAACACCCTAAATTTTGCAGTTTATGCCATCTATTAAATAATGACAAAGCTGACTTGCACTATATTTTCTTAAAAAAAAAACCAAAAAAAAAACCACCCCATCACAGAATTTTTTCAGAAAACATTTATTGCTCCTTATAATTCCCATAAGAAATGCTGAGACACCTTGCTTTGCTTTACACATTAAGAGTGCTATTGTAATGTACATTATAATATCTAAGATGCTAGTGGTGTCTTGAAAGATATGTTGAAAGAACTCAGATGGCGAATATGAACAGAGTAGTGAGCCTGATGGGGGCTGAAAGGATGTGGGCCCTATATGTTGCCCTCTCCAGGTCATCGCTTTGCTCATCACATACGAGTCTATTCACAATGAGGTCAATGTCAAGTTGGATCACAAACCTTAGAGAATATTGTCACCACCTCTTTCTCTGAAAGAAAGGAAGACTAGTCTTTAGGGCTGTCGATCAATCGCAGTTAACTCACATGATTAAGTCAAAAAAAATAATCATGATTAATTGCAGTTTTAATCATACTGTTAAATAATAGAATACCAATTGAAATGTATTAAATATTTTGGATGTTTTTCTACATTTTCAAATATATTGATTTCAACTACAACACAGAATACAAAGTGTACGCTGCTCACTTTATATTATTAGTTTTGATTATAATTTTTACAGTGCAAATATTTGTAAACAAAAGAAAAGTATTTTTCAAGTCACCTCATACAAGTACTGTAGTGCAATCTCTTTATCGTGAAAGTGCAACTTAAATACAGTAACTCCTCACTTAAAGTCATCCCGGTTAACGTGGTTTCGTTGCTGATGGAAGATGGGGTAAGAGTCTCTGTTTGTCCCTCCCTTCATTCTTTCTGCCTTGTAGAGTGTAAGGCTGCATTAACAACAGTGACTTAACCCTTCAGGGCTCAGCCAATTGCTAGTTCACCATTCAGCAGTAAGGCATTCCCTGGGAAATATCCCACCCTCTGACTTCACCACCTCAACCAAGCTTAACAATCATTGCTGTGTAACAGTATTAAATTGTTTGTTTAAAACTTATACTCTGTGTGTGTATATATATAAAACACACACACACGTGTATATGTATGTATGTGTGAGTATATGTATATATGCACACAAATATAGTCTTTTGTCTGGTGAAAAAAAATTCCCTGAAACCTAACCCTCTCATTTAGATTAACTCTTATGGGGAAACTGGATTCACTTAACATCGTTTCGCTTAAAGTCACATTTTTCAGGAACATAACTACACCATTAAGTGCAGAGTTACTGTATTTTGATTTATTTTTCTTACACAACTGCACTCAAAAACAAAACAATATAAAACTTTATAGCCTACAAGTCTACTCAGTCCTACTTCTCATTCAGCCAATCACTAAGACAAACAAGTTTGTTTATATTTACAGGAGATAATGCTACCTATTTACATACATACATAGTAAATGCTATTTACAGGAGATAATGCTACACTTATTTACAGCGTCACCAAAAAGTGAGAACAGGCGTTCGCATGGGGCATGTAGCCACATTGCAAGGTATTTACGTGCCAGATATGCTAAACATTCCTATGACCCTTCATACTTCGACCACCATTCCAGAAGACCGTCTTCCATGCTGATGACACTCGTTAAAAAAATAATGCATTAATTAAATTTGTGACAGAACTCGGGGTGTGTGGGGGGGAGAGAATTGTATGTCTCCATCTCTATTTTACCTGCATTCTGCTGTCTCTCTCATGTTATAGTAGTCTCGGATGATGACCCATGTTGTTCTTTAAAGAACACTTTTGCTGCAGATTTGACAAAATCCAAAGAAGGTACCAATGTGAGTTTTCTAAAAACAGCTTCAACACTTGACCCAAGGTTCAAGAATCTGAAATGCCTTCCAAAACCTGAGACAGATGAGGTGTGGAGCATGCTTTCAGAAGTCTTAAAAGAGCAACACTCCGATGCAGAAACTACAGAACCCGAACCACCAAAAAAGAAAATCAACCTTCTGCTGGAGGCATCAGACTCAGATGATGAAAATTAACATTCATCGGTCTGCACTGCTTTAGACTGTTATCGAGCAGAACTAGTCAGCAGCATGTCCCCTGGAATGGTGGTTGAAGCACAAAAGGACATATGAATATTTAGCACATCTGGCAGGTAAGTATCTTACAACATCAGCTATAACAGTGCCTTGAAAACACCTGTTCTCACTTTCAGGAGACATTGTGAACAAGAAACAGGCATTATTATCTCCTGCAAATGTAAACAAACTTGTTTGTCTGAACAATTGGTTGAACAACAAAGAGAAATGAGTGGCCTTGTAGGCTCTAAAGCAGGCCTGCACAACTCAGAAAGCAGCGAGGACCATATTACTGCAAAAAACCCAGCTGCGGGCTGAAAAGCTCCGCCCTCACCCCGCCCCCATCTGCTTCCCCCCACCCCACCACTTTGCTTGCCCCACCCCTACTCACCCCCCGCGGGCCGCGCTGTGAGCCTGTGTGGGCCGCATGTGGCCCCCGGGCCGCATGTTGTGCAGGCCTGCTCTAAAGTTTTACATTGTTTTATTTTTGAATGCAATTTTGTTTTATATTACATAATTCTACATTTGTACGTTCAACTTTGATGATAAAGAGATTGCATTACAGTACTTGCATTAGGTTAATTGAAAAATACTATTTCTTCTGTTTTAAATAGTGGAAATATTTGTAATCAAAAATAAATAGAGTGTACTGTGCTCAATTTATATTCTGTTATAATTGAAATCAATGTATTTGAAAATGTAAAAAAAAATCCAAAAATATTTAAATGGTATTCTATTATTCTTTAATCACATGATTCATCTTTTTAATCACTTGACAGCCCTACTAGTCTTTTTTCTTCACATCTCGACCTGTAGCACAATTAGATGGATTCTGGACTGTAACCAGCAACTGGATCAGCCTCCACCTAGAAATACAACCTCTGATGACACCTCTCTCCATTCGGTACTATCCAATCCCATGCACTTTTGAAAATTCTACTTAGCCATGTTCCAGATCACAGGTGCTGAAACTATGGGTGCTGGGGTGTTGCTGCATCTCCTGGCTTGAAGTGGTTGCCATCAGATGCAGGGTTTACGGTTTGGTTCAATGGCTCCCAGCACCCCCACTATACAAATTGTTCCAGCTCCCCTTCTCTAGATCTGCACTCTGTGAGTGTGGTTCTGGCAAATGTACCTCACTGTTTAGTTTCCAGTCAGAAAGTCTGCCGGAGGAGCACTGCAGAAGACCATATTCCATTCTGCAGAAGCTGCTGGAACTGTGTCACTGCCTTAAGAGGAATTTTTTCAAGCACATTGAGCCTAGAGTGATTACTGAATACCACCGGGAATACTCACCCAGCGGCTTTCGGCAGAAGTAAAATTCTGTTCTCAAAATCCCCTGTAACCCTAAACATGCCCTGAACCCCAAATGGAGCATGCAGCAAGCCACCTGTGCCCACAAAAATATTTGAAAATTCCACCGTAAGTTATTTGATCAAGGTCACACAAAGTCCATGGCTGAAAAAGAACCCAGATCTCCCAGTTCCCTATCCTGTGCCCTTACCACCAGACCATTCCTCTATAATCAGAGGTTCCCAAAATTGGTTGGTGACTTGTTCGGGGTAAGCCTCTGGCAGGCCATGAGATACTTTGTTTACCTGGGTGTCCACAGGTACGGCCACTCGCAGCTCCCAGTGGCTGCGGTAAACAAAGCGTTCGTGGCCCACTGGGGACTTACCCAGGACAAACCTCTCCTAGTGTTCTCTCAACAGCTTTATCTGCTGATCTACCTGAGACTATTACAAATCATGATATTTATAAGGGTGTTGTATGAAATATTCATACTGAAATGTTTTGAGTGAAATATTCATGTTAAATATTATATTTAATATATGTTTTGGGGTAAGAGAGCTTCATATTCAAGCAGTGTATTTTAGAAAACAGTGACCTTCAAGAAAGCCTGACAAGGAATAGAAAGACTGAGTGCTAATTTCTTGGGGAGTGCCTTCTCAACTCAGACATTGGTTTAGATTCTCAGAACCCCTCGTTATGAGGAGAATTCAAAATATTGTTTTATCTTCTTTGATAAGTAAGATTCTAAACAGGTGGTCTCAAAGTCAAATTTCATTATACATTGATTTTATATTTTCTTCAAACAAGTGATTTAGTAGATTAATTGTCCGGATTCTCTCTGGAACCTAAGGTTTAAATCAATATTCATGAAATGAGGTTAGTGACATTGGCTTCTTCATAAGTAAATAATGTTGCTGCTTTAAGCAGTTTGGCATAATTAATGCTTTTTGCTTAAAAGTAACCTGCAAAATAAATAAGACTAGATTCTACAAAGTTATCTTTTTACCCCAAGGGGTGATGCATTTATATGGTTAAAATGTAATTCTACAAGAAATATTTTATAGGAAAGAGTTTAGTTGTTGGTACTGAAATCTTACAAGATGGCTGGCGTTAAAATTTACTTCAGTCAAAAATTAAAGAGATATATAAAAATTTCATTGTTAAAAAACTATTCCAGCTAATGTATTATTATTCTGATTGTCTAGTGCAGTGGTGCCCACTCTTATTACACAGGAGGGCCACATAAACCTTGTGTGGGTGAAACAAATTCTACACATTTTAATAAAATTTCAAGTCACCTGTATTGATTTATATTTTAAAGTTCAGCTTGTTTCATACGTCTTTAAATAGAAAGAACCTACGTATACTATCATCGATTTACACACTTGATATCAAAGAAAATGATATGTGAACATAACAAAACGTTAACGAATCAGCCATTAGTATATTGTGCTGAAGCAGGCTAGGGGCCTTATGAAATGTTCTTGGGAGGCTGGGCATACCAATCTAGAACATATGGGATGAGATTACAAATCCAGAAGGTCCATATCTGAAATCCTATCAACTCATAAAGCTTCCATGTACAGTAAGATCTTCTGAAAATTTGTAATTCTTCAAAGCCTTAGAAATCTTTTCTTAAATGGAAGGGTCAAAGTTTAACATTTAAAGGCTATATACTGAAAAGCAAAACTGTAAAAATAACTCAGCACTTTTGAAAATTAGGTAACTTATTTAGGTGTTCAATTAGGGACAAACATTAAGTGCGCGCACACACACACCTTTTTTTTAAAAAAAAAAAAATGTTGGCCTCAATTTTGTATATACATTGCTATATTTTTGTCAATGTCCAAGAGGTTTTCTATTTTTTCAGTGTTATTCAGAGTCCTCACAATGTTTTCCAGATATTTTTTGTACTCAGTTTTTGTTAAATTCATTACATCAGCAACTGCATTAAAATAACGAGTAACAAATTTGGTACTATCCAGTGCTTTTGATATAAAGTACTATATCCTGTTAAAAGTTACTGTATTCAGATCTCCGTAAATGCAAACATGTAAAGTCTTGCTCAGTGGGTGCGGGACTCACTCATCAGCATGCTCTTTCACTCTCACACACATTCCTAAGTTTATCACACTTATTTTGAGTAAATATATAAAAATTTAATATATTTTTACTCGGGCGCTACAAAAGACAACAATACATCCGGGGCCTCAAGCACAAGGCTTAAAGCTTCTAAGCTTGTATACTGTGGTAACCATGGAGACAGGCCTGCATTCTATACTGCATGCAAGAAAAGGCTATGCTGGGGGGAAGTGTGAATGTGACAATACTTGACAGTCAAAAAAAAAAAAAGGTTTGCCCAAAAAACAAGCAAGACTTGTCCAAAGGTTTGCAGGTTCTGCGAAATATAGTTCAAAATGTAAATCATACTGGACAAATTCTTGTCCTCAAGGATCTCCAACCATCCAGGTTTTTTTTTTTAAAAATCCACTGGTTTGCATAGAACAGGGGTTCCCAAACTTGTTCCGTGGCTTGGCCAGGGTAAGACCCTGGCTGGCCACAAGATGTTTTGTTTACCCGAGCGGACGTAGGTTCGGCTGCTCGCAGTTCCCACAGGCCACGGTTCACCATTCCCAGCCAATAGGAGCTGTAGGAAGTGGTGGCTTACCATGCCCAAGACACGGAACAAGTGTGGGAACTCCTGGCACAGAATATAGAATTCTCATGTGCCCTAGACTTTAAGTATGAATTAAGACATTTACATGTTTCACGTGCAATATTAAGCATTGTACATGTTAAAAACTAACTATGAAGTGCTGGTTGGATTAAAAACCTAGACTACCAGATGTCACCAAGGACCAAAGGGGCTGTCTTAAGCACTGACCTAACACACCACATGGAAAGTCTCAGTCTTTGGGGCTGTAAATCTCACTCTTAAGGACAGCCAATCCTTGGCATCCATTGGGAATGACCCAATTTCATGACTAAAAGTACTGTAAAAATCTTCCCCTTATTTTTTATACTAGAAACTTTTGGCTTTGTCTACATTACAGAACTTTAGCAAGTTCAACAGTCAAAACACTGGAAGTCACCAAATCCTTGTCTAGATAGCTTTAACAAATGCTAATACCTGTGGTGATTTTTTGCTGAACTTCCCAAGCGTGAACACAGCCTTAGGTGAGTGACGAACTAGTGAAATTATGACATCCCAAAACTACAGAATGAAAGCTGAGCAACTGAGAGTGGAAGGGATTTTTAGTCCGTGTTTACAACTCTGCTTTGTTTTATTTATGTTAAGAAGGATAAGAGTTTTTTAAGAGTTTGTTTGGGTGGAGAGTTTGTCTCAGGCCTATCAAGCACAATTTGTGTAATTAAAACATTGCAGGAGGTTCACTTTCTAGTATTTGTTATATTTTATGATCTGACAATGAACAAGACCTAAACAAAACAAAAATCCCAAATTTCAGCTATGGACTGTGTACAGTACGTGAAGCTGGTCAACCAATAACATTCTGAAAACAGGAAAACAAACTTGTTCTAAACACTGGTATTAGTTCTTGCTTTTAGTATAAGGAACCAAGATGATGTAGCTGAAATAAAAGGTATAGTCAATACCTGAAAAATAAGATGTGTGTCAAAAACTAATTTAAATAATTTTCTCTTCTGTAGTCATATTTAATTGCATCATTTAATAGTTCGTACACTATTGTTCTCTACCTAAAAATCAATAAGTACTTTTTTTCAAAATGCATAAGATTTTGCATTTAAATACTTAAATTAAGTTCTAACCATAGATAAAGTAGAAAGTTTCTACTATGTGGTCACAGAAGCCTGTCACAGAAACAATGTACAGTTGTACTCTCTGTAATTAAGCTGTTGCTAAGCATGAGTTTCCCTGACAATGATCCTGGACAGAATGCTGGTCGTAGCTGCCTGCTTTGTACACAATAAAAGTTAAATTAGCACTGACCTATAGACTCATTTAATCTTAGAGGATATATTTTATATGCGTGTTTTCACCAATCACAGAAAAATAGCTTTTAAAAATATTAATGTGCTAAAGAATCAGGATGGGGGGAAAGAGGAAGATGGGAAAAACCAAGAGAGACCAAAAATAATTGGCAAAAGCCCATCAATATCTAATTTCACTCAGTCATAAATACTAAAGGCACAATATGTTGAACAATCTACAGGCAGGGAAATGTCATTCTCAATCAACCAGGTAGTGAAGTTATCTAACTATATCAATACATTAAACTACCTCATTCCTTCAGGAACTTCACAAACATATTTTGAAGGTGTCAATAACAAAGGGAGACACCAGAAGGAAGTGTGTAGTTCTGGCTATTAAATCTGTAAATAGTGGAAAGTCCAAATGGCTTCCCTAATAATGCTACAATCATTGTGCGTTTCAAGGTTCTAGGAAACATATAGCCTGTAGTAATAAAGATAATTTTCCTCTTATCCCTAAAGAAAGCAAACTCCATGGGTGTATATACTGGTTCTCATCAGTTTGTACTGCTTAAACCTGAACATAAAGCTTTGTGCTAAGTGCCTGGCCCTTTGTTTGAAGCCTGTTATAAAGATGTTTATAAACCGTAAAGTGAGGTTTTACCAGCATTGACATGGTATGTACAATATTTATAGGCTGACACTTTGTTCTATATAGCTTTGTGAATAATACTTTTATGGCATCGAAAAAAATACAGAAAGCATATAAAATATCAGTTAAAACTTAAGTTGTATTTTAATTTTAGATTAATACCTAATATACCAAACTATGGCCCATGAGCTGAAGCCGTTTTAAGCCGCCCTGAGAGCTCCTGCTAGGGAGCCGGGTCAGGGCTGCACCATACACCTCGGCCCCGCTCCGTCTGGCGTGCTGGTTCAGGGCTGTACCACATGACTCGAACCCGCTCAGGTGCTCCAACCAGGGCGCTGGAACGGGGGCCGCACTACGCAGCTCCTGGAAGCTGCAGCATGACCCCGCTCCGAGGGTTGGGGGCCTCTCCACGCCTAGGAGCTGGAGAAAGGACATGCCACTGCTTCTGGGAGCCACTTGAGGTAAGCACTGCTCAGAGCCTGCACTCCTGAACCTCTCCCCACACCCCAACCCTGATCCCCCCTCCTGCTCTCCAAACCCCGAGATCCCAGCATGGAGCACCCCCCTGCACCCCAAATCTTTCATTCACAAGCCCCACACCAGAGCCCAAACCCCCAGCCCGGAAGCTGCATGCCCTCCTGCACCCCAACCCCAATTTTGTGAGCATTCATGGCCTACCATACAATTTCTATTTCCCAGTGTGGCTCTCAGGCCAAAAAGTTTGCCCACTCCTGGCCTAATATGTAAGCCACAAATATTTAATTCGGCTTAAGTCTATTAGCAAGAGAAAGGGAATAGTGAAATTTTAGCCTTAGTTCTGCATTACCTTATTCAATAGGTGTCTGTTCACCCTTGGCTTTTATTACGAGATAAAAATACATAGATATAAGAGATTATCAAATGGGAGGCAATGCTTTTTTAGTTTGTTTTGATGTATGTTGAATGGTTGTTCTGTTGAAAAAAAAAAAATCCCATTTTAAGCTTCCTTCCAATGGAAATGGTTATGTCAATATTCATTCCCACACTGCACTATCCATTATGTCATCACTGAAACACAGCTTATCAACAGCTTTAGAAGAGGTACAGCACCTCCTGTAACCCCCAAATTTAACAACGGACACCAGATATTCCTTTTTTAGGGCTTCTCCTTTCCTCCATTTTATTTAATATACAGGGAGCTGGTACCACCACATAAGTTAAGGTTGCCCCAAACTTCCCATTACAAGACCCTATTTTCAATTCAGTATAACTTTGCCAGGTTAACTGTTCAGACTGAAATTTTCCAGGTCTTTCAATGGACCATGCTGGTTAATGCTCCATAGGCCCACAAAAATTTCTTCAAAACTCTTCATCTTTTCCCAAGATGATTAAACAAATTTATGCCCCAATTCTACAAAAAGATTAACATACATATTTAACGTTATGTACCAAGAGCAGCTATAGTAAAGTTAATAGGGCTACTCATTATGGCTACAAACACATTTTGGAGGTGTCAATAACAAAGGGAGACACCAGAAGGAAGTGTGTAGTTCTGGCTATTAAATCTGTAAATAGTGCAAAGTCCAAGTGGCTTCCTTAATAATGCTACAATCATTGTGCGTTTCAAGGTTCTAGGAAACATACAGCCTGTAGTAATAAAGAAGTTAAGAATGTGTGTAAATCTTTGTGGGATTGGGGGCCTCGGTTTGCATTGCTTTGTGATCTGGTGTCAGATATAATTTCTTCCATTAGACAGACTCTTTCACTCTTTTCACCATTTCTGAATGAATGTCATCAATATTATGTTCCTTACACTCCTTACTTCACAATTCATACACTACTTATTTTTCTCCATCCATTTCAATATTAATTGTATCACTCAGTTAAGTAAATCTCCTACAGAATTACTTTAAAAACATATTGTTATTAACCTTCCTCACATTTTTTTTTTTTAAACATAGTGTCTCTTCCGGTAGTTCCCAGAATAAACTCAGGTATTTAAACTATTGGTTTATTTTTCTCAATGCTCTAAAAGAGCAATATTCAACTTTGTTCAAGTGCCCTTCCAGTTCAACAATCATATTGCCAATCAAAAACATACAATTTTCAATAAGCAATCATTAACAATTTTTCTATTTCCTTTAAGGAACACTTTAATAGTTATTTCTCCCACCTCATTTTAATTATTAATAACCTAACACTAGAACAAATTCCGAATTCCTTACACAGTTTTTACTTGTAAAAATCTTCCACAGAAGCAAAGAAGAGTTTTGCCTTCATAAGGATTGAATTCAAAATAAGGACCTCAGGATCTGTCCTATTATTGATAGAATAGGTCAACACACACTACCACAAAACAGAAGTTTTTCTGACTGTGTGGGTTTATCCATTGCTAGGTAAACCTTCTATGACTGATGTGTTTGCAGAGTAGATAAATAAAAGAATCACTAAACTACACTGTCAAATAAATAATAGCCCCTTTTTTTGTCAAAGCATCTCATCTTATAGTCTACATTTGGCTGAAATCAGTATAAATTTTTTAAGTGTAACTGCTTCTGTACATTAATAAGAGCTATATTAGTAAGAGGAAAAACTAACCTTCTTAATGTTAATTTGGTGCTTTCTCAACCTTTCGAAATCCGTTGGAATTGCCACTTTAATGAATTTTTGGATGGCGGGTTCAAGACGACGAATATTAACTTTATCTTCATCTTCAGACATCCTAAAAATATCTATCAAGTCAGAACTTGATCAATAAGCCTTTACTCATCTAGAAACCCTAAAAAGAAAGATATTTAGACTTAAGCAAGATTTATTAATATTACTTTCTGATTACAGTTTAACTACATTAATCTTTTAAAAACAAAACAGTATCAATATTTCATATAATGCCCCTCAACAAAAACACATAATTGTTACAAATTAATTATTCAAAACCTGCATGATTTATAAGCTGAAATTAATGCCAGTGCTCAAACAAATTAATAACTTTATTCTTGTGGAATATTTTTAATTGACCATTTTTTAATCTGACAACAAAACAGCTAAATGATTAAGGCATATATTTAAGTGCTTTGATGAACAAGGACAGACTTACGCATGTGCTAAAATTAAAATGGTGATCAAGTACTTTGCAGACTCAGAACCCAAATTCTACAATTTTAAATTCTCTAAGCTTTGTACATATTTATAAAACTTAAGACATGCTGGAAAAGACAGCAATACAAAATTGAAGATGAAAGTTCACACACACACACACCCCCCCCAAAAAAAAAACCCAAAAAAACACACAAAAAAAACAGGAAATCCTGAGTGAAGGTTCCCACAGCAAATGTACTCTACCTTCTTGCAAAAACGATTAAAGCCCCAATTCTACAAAGACTAAGCATATTGTGTAAGTTTTTACAGGATATGGAGTTAAGTAACCTGACTGAATCTTTCTTTAAATTGTACTTTGGGGGCTTTTTCTTTTCCCTAAGATGAAGATATGTAGAATTTTATATCGCTGCATATAAACACACACTTGTACTCAAACACATATACCATATGACTAATGAAAAAAATGCCATCATACTGTGTATGCACAAGGGACAAGAAAAACTTCATGCGAGTTTGAAAATCAAAATGTCCCTTTATTCATGCAGCATTAGCACTATATTAATACAATTTATTGAAACATGATTTTCTTTGATTTACTTCCCTTTAAAAAAAAAAAATACAAATTTTGGCAGATCTAAACTAAAGTTTTGCCAACATAGCTATGTCAGTAAAAGGACCAGGGTTGACACAGATTAGTGTAAACACTAGGAGAGTTTTGCAGGTATTGTTAAACTATGTTGGTATAGTTAAACTGGCAGAACCCTCCTAGGGCAGAGCAGGCCTAGGATTGTAAACTTCTTGTCGAGTAGAAAAAAAACAGCTGGGCCTAGCACTTCCTGCCCAAGCCTCTGGGAAAGGAGAAAGACCAACTTCTGGGGGTGGGGGGAGGGGAGAAATAGGAGTTTTCCAGAGGGGAAAACAGTTCAAGATTAATCAAATTTCAATATCATCACCAATATTTATCAATACTGAGTTATAAATCATTTTCTTTTATGAAGAAAATACTACCAAAGAATGTATTTTTTCCTGAACAAAAAAAAAAAATATGTGGACAAGCAGATTTTAACACAAAGTAAAACAAACTTCAAGTACATCAGCTTTGGAAGTTTCCCTTCAAATATTTAAACTCAGCAGTACTGCTGATTTACCTTTTTCTGTTTCACAACCTCCAAAGAAAGACATTTTAGTTAATCAGTTTTGCAATTGTTTATGAATCACTCCAGTCTAGGTGATCTCTTAGATGTCCTTCTCCGTTCCAACAAATTCTGCACTTATATACGCAATTCCTGAAATGAGTATACATCAAGCTCCTTTAATTTTTTGAAATATTAAACTTCAAATTTTTCAATATCTACTTCTTAAAGCCTTAAAAGATTCTACCATTACTGATGTTCAGCGTATCAAGTGGTTAAAAAACAGTACATCTGTCCTTTTATCTGGTTTTATTGGATTATATCACATTAAAGAAGTCCTTAGTTAACAGTTATGACACCAGTCACAACTCCCCAGTTTGACTGAGTTCCATTTTGCATTTAAAAGCAGGAAATCAACTTTTTTATTATGAATAAAGAATACAATGCATCATGCCCAAAATTTACAGCACTGATTCTCTGAGTACAGAATTTTCTGACAGTTTACAAGTAAATCCATAAATGAGTCTGAATTCAAACTAAGTACAAACTGGTTCCTTTAAGAAATTTAGCATGTGTCAGTTTTTTGTGTCCTGAATTATCTTAACAACAGACTCTTAAAACTTACCGTATAATAAAAATTAATTTAAATCTACTGCATAGGCTGTATTTTAATAAGTTAAATTGTAATTAAGCTAATAATATTGTTGTGTTTAATTGTTATTTTTATTTAGGATACACTCAGGGCCAGGTCAACAGAGAAGGGAAATTATGTGGAGCCACTGTGACAACAGAGCTAACCTACCTCTCCAGTTTATGTGAATTTACTCCTGGAGGAATTCTGCACCACTGCACATGTGCAGAATTTATGTCCTCTGCAGATGTATTGATTCCCTGCAGAAAAATGCTTTTCTGACAGGGAAGCAAAGAGAAGCCACAAGAGCGATCATGCATCCCTCCCCAGTAGTATGTTTCAGGGGCCCAGGACAGCCAACAGAAAGGTAAATCACTGTTGGGTAGGAACCCTTCTGGTGGCTCCTACCCTGCGCCAGGCTCAGCTGCTAGTCCCAATTGGGCTGGGGAGGACAGAACTTCCTCTTCCCTTGCACGGCATCCAGGCCTGAGTCAGAGCCACCCCCAGATTTCTCCTCTGGCTGAAGAAGCTTTGCAAACTTCTCCTCTCCCACGCTTACTGCACCCATCAGTCCTCAGCTGCAGAGGAAAGGATTTCTGTACACAGAACTGCTCCACGATGCACCCAACACCTGTGCACCACCGAGCCCCAACCAGCTGCATCTGGACCCCCCCCCCGCACTCAGCCCCTCACACCCACACTCCCCTGCTGAGCTCTATCACCCCACACCCAAACCCTACCATTGAGTGCCAGCCACCTTCACCTGGACCCCCTGCACAGTCCCATTACCATTGCACCCTAAACCCACCAAAAGGCCCCATGCATCCAGATCCGCCCCCCCGCCCCCCGACTGCCCCACAGAGAATCCTCTCAACCCATACCTGGATCCCCCCACACTTGGATCCTGCCTTGCTGAGCCTACCTGCCCACAGCTGGTGTACCTGGCACAGAGGGGCAGAGCCATGGGATATTTCTGGGGCAGGCCCAGTCCTTGTGCTGTGTCAGTGTTGGGTGCAGCAGCTTCACTGAGTCCGTGCCCTGGGGAGGAGCTGCACAATGATCTCCCACCTCTGTGCAGACAGTGTGGCCTGTGCTCCTCAACACCATGCTGAAGACTCGACATTTATTTGACAAATAAAATTTGCAGAATTTTAAAATATTGTGCACAGATTTTTTTTTTTTGGGGGGGGAGGTTGCAGAATGCTTTCAGGAGTAACTGTGAATGCAGCAATTGTGCTGGTTTCAGTAAATCAGTGGTATGAGGTGGTATTAGACACCATCATTTCTCAACAGCAAATTAGTTCTCCAAATTCTCACTCGCTGCTCCTTAAAGGTTCCACGGCTTCCTGCTAGCTTAGACAAATGTTTTAAGGCCCCTCATGGCACTGCTGTCTTCTCTCCACTGCACACTGAGACAGTACTGGTAGCGGGAGTGCAAAGAGAGCTCTTAAAATGCAGATACTTCTTTCTCCTAGCCCCTCCTTCATGCAGGGCGTGATCCAAAGCCTACTGAAATCAACAGGATTCCTTTCCTTAGACTTCTCTCGGCTTTGGATCAGCATCTTAGCATCAGTATCACTAGCACAGCCCTCTAACCAACAAGTCAATTGCAAATTAAGAACGAGATTAATCACTGAATATCAGATGCTATGGGCTGCTCTGGTTATGCGAAGTCATTGTAAGCCCAGCAAAATGGATTGTGTGTTGTCTGGTTCACCAGTGACTCTGTCCTTAAAATGCTTTTTAAAAAAAATATTTAAAAAAAAATCTAAGGTTAATACCACAGATCTTCAAACCATTAGAAATATCACATGGCAGCATTCTTTTTAAGTTTTTTAATTAGGAAAAAAAAAGGAATTTCCAAGAAAAAAATAACTCTTAAAATGGAGTAGTGACACCATGAGAAAAAAAGAATACAGAAAAACCCTAACACAATTTTAAAAGTCCGTTTAATCTAATCTTTTACCACAAACACCAAAATGGCTTAATCATAATAGCATGATTATTTCATGACATCATTACAGGACAGAGTTAAGGTGGCTTGGATGCCCTAACACATTTGGACTTCTTTTAAGCGTAACCTTAACTCTTAATTTCCTGGGTTTAAAATGCTTGGGTTTTGGAAATTAAGACATGCCTGTAATTTCTTCTTACCTTTAAAGTACCCTTAAAAGTACTCTCAACCCTAATGCCAAGTTAATATTTTATGTGTCTTGGATATGGATTATAGTCAGGGACAATAGAAAGCTGTAGCAATTCCACATCCATTTGTCAGCATGTCTCCATCAAATCAACAGTCCAGAGTTGTGTGTTCTGTCAGGGAGAACAAGTCACTGAAATTCTGAAAGTTCTCTGTTACTTCTGCCATTAAAAAATTGCAGAGCACGATCAGCCCTACCTATGCTGCGAGTCTCTAGAGTAAATCAAGGTTGAGCAACAAACAAAACAATGCATTATTTTATTAATTAAATAAAACTAGATGTAATTAACTCTTCATTATACTTTTTGATCAAGATACCTTGATAAACAAATAAATAATAGGGCCTCTATTTTTCAAACACATTGACACCTAATTTCTTGCCAGGTTATCTTTTAAAAAGTTCTCCTTTAAGTTTTGTATTTTAAATTCATAGGAAAAAAAATGCAACCCTGTTATAAGCAAGTACAACTCCAATAACGTTAACGAAAACTCATCCACTTCTCCTGAAATGAATGAGGTACACATGACAAATTTCCAATCAATTAAATCATACAAAAAAACCACAATATGAGTGCATTCAAAGTACATTGTAGCAGAATTACCAAAATGCCAGGTAGTGGGAAAAAAACAAACACTTAAGTACAGATATTTCTTAGAGTCTACACTTAGTTTTGGTGTGGTGCAAACCTCCACAATTATTGATCCAGACTCACAAGAGACATAAGAGACAGGATTCCTGAGCAGAACTAGTTTTTGTCAGAACTGCCGCCAATCAAAAGAGCAGCCATGGAATGCTGTTGTGCTCTTTGCTCACAGAAATTTATTACCCTCTTTAGTAGTCCCACGCCAGCCAAAACTAGGGAAGCAAATTTAACACAAAGGGACAGCATTAATTTAAAAACCATGCTCTGTATGAAAACGTTTCACCTACTATTGTTACAAGTAATATTTAAGCAAAAAATAAAGGAGGGGTGTGACCCTCTGTATTTCAGCGGAACACCCAGCACCCCCATGTTCATTCTTGTAAAATTATTGTGTGGTATCCAAAGCAAAGTTTGTCATGTTGGGCGTCTTTGGAAGGCTCATGATGCACTGAGCATGGTAGTTATAGTAACTGTTACAGTAATGTTATAATTTCATGTATATAGTTATGAAGCTGAAAATGTATCCTCATGGCTTAAAGCCCATAGCTCCTCCACAGCAAATACTGCTTGGGGGACATACAGCAGCAGCCGAGGAGCAATGTGGTCTGAGCTGTGCGGTCACCCAGAGACCTCCAAATGTACTTACAAAGAAATAGTTGGGAGTCCAACCCAGTGGGTTACTGCAGTGCTTCCTCACTTCTAGAAGCTAAGCCTCATTCTGGGAAAATGAAACCAATTGTGTCCCTTCAGAGCCCTGGCATGTCATGTTAAATGCCTTCACCTCTTCATTTATTAATTGCCTGTGCCTCTCAGGGTAGTGCCACCGCGGTGCCCCCACTTTTGAAATGTTGGGTTACAAGAAGATATCACTCTATAAGGGTTGAAACAGTTAGCTGTCACACTTACTGTGTTTTAATCATGTGGTATGCAGCTACAAATCACCAGTCAACTTCTTTACTGGCACAGCTGAATGGAGTTATGTCAGCAGAGAATATGACCCCATGTTTAGAGCCCTTCATGCCACTAACTGGTTACAAGCACAGCTTGAAGTTGTAATGTGGACATCTTGTGGTTAAAATTTTTGGACCTCTGAGGAAGATCCCTGTTGTGTGACACGGGTTATTTTATAGCATTGTTGTATATCAGCACTATTAGTAACATGCAAACAATATTTTAATTTGTTTGCTAATGGTGAGGCCACATCAAAAATACGGCCCTATAAAACTAAATAAAAATAGTAAGTACATACATTTCTATTTACTTGGTGACGTAATACAATGATAAGATATACCCTTCACTGTACAACAGCACTCTATACACAACAGCTGTTCAAGTTTATTACAGGTTGTAACTTCAGTATAGGAGTGGAAAGGAGTGAAGTAAAGGAGTAGGAGGTTTCCTGGTGACCACACAGCTCAGACCACATTGCTCCTCGGCTGCTGCTGTCTGTCCCCCAAGCAGTATTCACTGCTGAGGAGCCCCGGGGTTTCCCAGGACACCCCGATACTAAGGGGGTATGTGGCAGGGTAGAGACGGATACTCAGACACCACTGTGATGTTGGAAATGTTGCAGGGCAGACACAACGTGAACTGACTGATACCGAACTCGGATGACTCTACCTAGGGTGACCAGAGAGCAAGTGTGAAAAATCAGGACAGGGGGTGGGGGGTAATAGTAGCCTATATAAGAAAGAGACCCCAAAATCGACACTGTCCTTATAAAATCAGGACATCTGGTCACCCTAACTCTAACTCCTCAAGAAATCAGGGCTGTGGTGCGGACAAGCTGCAGAGACCCAGCTGAGGACGTGCCCGACCTGCCCAGGGGGATAAGGCACCGCTCCCAAAGCTCCACCCCCACGTCCCGGCTACACGGGAGACACTGGGGGAGAAACGCGCAGCACCGGCCCTGAGACTAGGAAGGGGAGGCGGAGAAACGCGTCTCGCCCCCCTCAGCGCCACCGAGCTCCCCCCACCTCAACACTCCCCCTCCCGCGTCGCTCCCCGGCGCTGGGGGGCGGGCCCAGGGCCCCCCAGCCGGAGCCGCGCCCGCAGGCCCCGCGGGATCCGGCCGCCCGGGACGGAAACGAAACCGGAGCTGGGCCGGGGAGAGGAGCTGGGAAGGGAGACGCCACCGACCTGCCGCTCTCACCTCACAGCCGGGCCGGGGGCGCCGGCCGGGACCCCAGCGCGGGGGGCGGCCCGGGGAGCGAGCGAGCGCGGCGGAGAGGAGCGAAGCGGCGGCGCCGGGACAGAGACAGCGGCGAGCGCCCGCCCCCGGCCCGGCCCCGCCTCACCACGTGCCGGGTGTTGCCTAACCCAGGAGCGCCCCGCCGGCCAGCGAGCGCCCAGGCCCCGCACACAGGGCGAGGCCACTGCCCGGCCCCTGTTCTCCCTGGTGGGTGTCACTTTCCTACCTGGCCTTGGGGGAGGCTGAGCCCTCTGGCTCCCTCCTAGCGTGGATTACAGGTCAGCATCTTCTCTAGTTACGATGTGAACAGTCGTGCAAATTTATGGGATTTAAACTTTTCATTGATCTACAATTTCACAGTTGCAGGGAAAGTAGGGAGCGGGGGATCAGAGTGGTTGTTTAATGACAGTAATTTTGAGGTTCAACAAGTTAAAGCTGTATAACCCTTAACATGCAAATTGTTAACCCCGCATATGTCAAAATATACATAGTAAACATCTGTAAAAGAAACACTAGAAAGTTCCCAACAGCATTTTCTTCCTTTGCCTAGCTGTATATTTCTGTTATCAATGGAAATATCTGTACAGCAAAATTGGCATTTACCAATAAAAATCTAATATTTCTATGCCTATATATGGGGCCACAAATCAAAACAACTTTAGCACCCAAGCCTGTACCCCTTATGCATGTACTTGACTTTACTGGGTGGAAAGTCCCAATGAAATCCACCCCAAGACATTCAATGACAGGATGGGGCCCTCATGAACAGAGTTACCAATCCTATAATAGTTTCAGCCTGAATTTCCTATTTTTTGTGCATTCTCAGATATAAACATTTCATTAATACATATGTTCATAAAATCTCGTACCACACATCACTTTATTTTTACAAATCACTTGCCTATAATGATTCAGAAAAATAAATTGATGTATGATGCAAGATTTTAATTGTTGTATAACCCTGTTAAGGGTTATACAACTTTAACTTTTTGAACCTCAAAATTGCTGTCATTAAAAGGAAGACAAGACAAAAGACTTCTATTTGATCATGTTATAAAATGTAAAAAAGACAGTCAAAAAACTGTTTTGTTTGATGACTGCCTCCTCATTGAAATAAACATGCAACACACATTTGCTTCTGGATCTGGAACTCCCCTAGGATTGGCACTTGTCCAGGTTTTCCCAAGGTTGTCCTATGAAATCTGTACCTCATCCTGGAACATTTGTCCCCTCCTTTCCCCAGCCCCGGAACTGCCTTTCCCTCTGGGTTTCCTCCTCTGTGTAAAGGATTTGGTTTGGTCCCCTGCTGAATCTGTTTGCTGGAGGTGAGAGGGAGCACAGCCTGTTTCACAGTGGAGCAGGGGATACTGGCTAAAGGGAAGGCCAGAGATGAGGAGACCCAGGTGCTCTCCTCAAACCTGGGTTTGTGGGGACAAGGGGGCAGGGCCTATCAATGGGTAAGTGGAACCAGACCCAAGTATGCAGGCCCTTCAATGGCTCAGTGCTCTCCAATCCATGCTCTTCAGCTCATCACCATTTTAAACATTCTAATATACAGGAAGCATCAGTATCCACCCTGCCCTTGCCAGTCCAGGCTGCTTGCCCCAGATCCCATTTTTTATACCCCACAGCCGGCAATCCTATGCTCCACCTGCACATTAGGCTTTGATTTTTTTTCTTTAAAATTTAATGGACCCAAAAGGGGTTTTCTAGTAGAATATGAGGTAACAGATGCAGATTATATTTTGTTCGTAGTTAGAATCCCAACTCTGACCCCAAATATTTTGAAAGAAGTTGAAATAATTAAGTATTTAAGATTACTGTGAAAATAAACCTAAAATATGAGACTAGATATGTTTCCCAATGAAAAGACAGTGTTGGAACAGCAATTTAAATTAGCTAAGAGATTGTTTGGGTATTAGAAAGTAAAGTTAGCACCCTATATTTAATGTTTATATGACTTTATATTACACTTAATATTCTTTAAAAGTATATGGAAAATGGACATGTTTATCCATATCTTGGGTGGGAAGAGTTGCTTCAGTAAAAGTGAAAATGGTGCTGACATTTCCATAGAGGAGCATAACTATTTTTGGATATGCCACCCAATCAGATTTGAAGTAGGTCTCTTAGAGTTCCACAAACAAATTTATACTTTGCTTTATCACACATTTCCTCCCCCACAAAACAAAATTTATCCATTAATTCTCAGGATAATATAATAATAACAGGGATAGTGGGGAAAATCTGGGGCGCTGGACACAAAACGGGAACTCTGGAACTGGGTATTCTTCTCCCTCTGGACAGATCCTCTGGGCAGGTCTTCTCCCTCTTGGGAAGATTTTCTTCCTCAAGTAGGTCTTCAGTGCTTGCCCACGCTGTCTCTGATTGGATTCTTGGTCTCTATTAACATACTGAATTCAACTGCTACACACCATTAGCGAATGCATACTTGCACTGAACTGCAAGGTCAAACTCCTATGAGTCCTGGTCCCTCTGGAGCTCCTCGCAGCTAGCTGAACTATGTGGGACAGTGGATGCCACTCAGATGGACAGCCCTGATTAACAAGCATGCCACTCACTAAATAACCTGTGGTTGCTAGGCAGATTATGGCTTTCACATGACTCTAACTGCCCTGATCTTTTCTCGCTTTAATTTGAAAAAGGCTGAAAAGGGCACAAAATCATCTGAGAAGAAGGGTATCCAAGATGGGGGCTTAGCTGTCCTTTCACAAATCCAAGATGGACATTACATAAAAAGGTCAGAAACAGATTTTACCTGACACTGTCCTCAGGTATCACCCCCAAAATAGCCTATTGGACATCCTCCCAAGTTCCACCCTGCCTCACAATCATTGGTCACAGCTGTTGCTAAGCACTGCCTCCTCCCTATTTCCATTGGTCAATGTTTCTTCTCCACCTGTCTCTTTGAAAGACCCTATTGGCTCAGATGTCTTCTTCTTTGGTGACCATGACTGTTCTTCTTGGTCAGTTTCTGTGCTATTACCTGTCAATCACGGCGGTTGCCTGCAATGATTGGGTGACACTGGGGATGTGGGTTGAACAGCTGGAAGTGACCTTGCAAGCTCTTCAAAATGGTGTCATCCATCAGATACAAAACCACATCTGGTTTAGTCTCAGTACTCAACGGGGGACAAATCCTAGAAAAACAGGACTGTTTGGTTTGATACTGAACCAGTGGCTTGTCTGCTGCCAAGCCAGGGAGAAGGGGGCCAGGAGGTGTGGTGGCAGGGTCAGGGTCAACCCTGGCTGAGTCTTACTCAGTTACAGTCCTTTTCCTATAGAGTGCTCTAACTCAGTGGCTACAGCCTGTATGCTTTCTTGCAGTCAGTCTCTCCCTAACTCTTCCCCGTGCCTGACTGCCAGATTTCCCTTTTAAGCAGGTCCTCTATAGGGAGCATGCCCAGGAGCTGCTGAGGGGCAGGGCTTTCTGGCCTAATATTGCTCCACCCCTTCTTTAACTTTTTGCGAGGTCTGAGAATAGATTTCTGTATAAAAAGAAGAGATCTTGTTTAAACTGCTTTTGAATTTATTAATAGCTAGATTAGAAACATTCAATCATATACATAAAACTTTGGGTAAATTGGCTCTATTGGGTTCTGTTCCTTATAAGTGAGAAACTACATCAGAAATCAACCCCAAATGGTGCTATCATCCTTGGTGGCGCTCATTCCTGATGACCATTCCTGATTCTGCTTCCTCCGTGTGGTTGAAGAGATGTTTAACAAGTGTCACTAAGTATCCTGGGAGAAGAAGCTCTGCTAGAAGAAAACAGAAGAGTTCTTCAAGTGATGATAAAAATGATTAGGGTTATGGAACAGCTGCCATATGAGGAGAGATTAATAAGATTGGGACTTTTCAGCTTGGAAAAGAGACGACTAAGGGGGGATATGATAGAGGTCTATAAAATCATGACTGGTGTGAAGAAAGTAAATAAGGAAGTGTTATTTACTCCCTCTCATAACACAAGAACTAGGGGTCGCCAAATAAAATGAATAGTCAGCAGGTTTAAAACAAACAAAAGGAAGTATTTTTTTCACACAACACACAGTCAACCTGTGGAACTCCTTGCCAGAGGATGTTGTGAAGGCCAAGACTATAATAGGGTTCAAAAACAACTAGATAATTTTAATGAGGATAGGTCCATCAATGTCTGTTACTCAGGATGGACAGGGATGGTGTCCCTATCCTCTTTTTGCCAGAAGCTGCAAATAAGCGACAGGGGATGGATCACTTGCTTACCTGTTCTGTTCATTCCCTCTGGGTCACCTTGCAATGCCCACTGTTGGAAGACAGGATACTGGGCTAGATGTGTCTTTGGTCTGACTCAGTGTGGGCATTCTTATGTTCCAAGTGATGATACAAGCAGGGTACAGATTCTTAAGGATGCAAGCTGCTCTTGCTTATAGCTTGGAATCCCGACATGTTCCGTTCACAGGCTAAAAATCCCTTTAGCTGTGTCCAGCACTTCCCCTAGTTTAGTCTTTGTTCCTTAGGTGTTTCCAGGAGTCTTCTTGGGTGAGGAGTCAGTGAACAACCAAAATGATGCCACTCTCCTGCCTTATATAGCTTTTGCGTATGGTGAAAACCCTTCATTTCAAAGCTTGGTTTCCATGCCAGTCCGTGGAAAAATAGATATCCCAAGATGGAGTCCAGCACCAGGTGACCTGGTGACATGCCTCTGTAGTGTCACAGCAGATATTACTCGGAGGCTGTCTGTAACATCCTCAGGAGGGCTCCCCAGGTGGGAGACAGGCTTCTCCTAAGGCCTGTTGTTTCTTCCTACTGGGTCATTAACCTGAAGGGGCCCTTCACAGCTAGCCGTCTAGATTGAAAGCATTTTGCCTGGTGAGCATTGCCCAGGTATACTACATTTTGAAATACAGATACATAGTCAATATTCAGAACTGTGGATACAAAAATGATACATGATTACAAATAGGATAATCATATTCAGCAAACCCTAACCTATCCAATGACACCTCACCTGGTTTATCTTGCATAAAATACATCATAACTATGTCATAATCATATCATAAATACATCATAACTATGTCATAATCATATCACTGTGAAGAATATGTAATTTGACTGCCTGAGCTAGAGATGTCATTTACAATGTTACATATATAACATCATGGCACAGTACTGATCTAACATACATCAGTTTGAAAACAGGGTAAACTTAGTTGATTCAAATCACAGTTTACTAAAGTGCCGCGCATCTTCACTGGAAGTTTACACTGGTGCTGGTAGCAGCGTACACATGGCCAGAGACACTCTGCAATTACCTTTCAGTGCCTTGAGACCCAGGTTACACAAATTACATTGTTGGGCACACCATAGACTCAGTAATTGTCCCTGGAGAAGATCGGAATGGAAAGTCTATGTATATATGTGTGTTATCCAAAATAATGTGGCTATCCTGTTGCAATTCCACAATAGTAATGCAGATGTTATGAATCATGTTTATTTTCCATATTTATTTATTGTGTAAGCAGAAGCAGGAATGTGAAAGTCAGTTTTGGAAGGTTTTAACTGATAGTCTGTCTAGGATCCGGTAATAGGTTGGTTAAAAAAGTTATTTTAGGTAGTGTGTCCATTGCTGTGTAAATGGCCTTATTTGCTTATTTGCATGAAATATGAATATTTATAGTCTAAGAAATTGTATGTCATGTCTCTCTTCGACAGTGACAGGGAGCTATCTGTAAACCCTAAATTTGGGATTGAAATGCAGTGCCCTGAAAAGGCAGAATTTAGTCTTGTGCATTATCTAAGAGAGGCTGAGATGCAGGAAGGGAAGTATGATAGTAATTGTACATATCCCAGTCATGCTCCACATGCAAGGGCTTTGTGAACTGCTAGAGCTGGAAGAAGGTGGGTGAAGTGGAAGAGGGTCCCGTGCTCTGAGCCTCAATTTCCATGCAAAAGTAAGGACAAAAGCAAATACAGCTGTCGGCTATATTGTCTCCTACTGGTTCCTTGGCACAGCTAGCACTTAGCATCCACAGGGGGACCCAGTCAGTGGCAGTCTGGTTTCAATAGGCATTGCATTACCAAGGAGAGGGGACCAGCAGAACAGTCCCTATGCCTGTAGGACAGCTTTTAGCGGGATGGGTGTGGGGCCTCTTTTCTTTGGATACTGGAGATCTGTTGCTGGGAGTGATTGTGGTCTCTCATCGGTGCCCTGCACCTGAGCCCTTCCCCACAGAGGAAACAGTGCCAGAACAGCTCCATAATGGAAGCTTATTGAGCTTTTCTTTTCCCCTAATTACCTCATGTAGGATTTTTCTTCATGCAAGGGGGCAGTCTGGCCCATTGTTGTTAATAATTGGGCATAAACCAAAAAAGTACTGAGAAATTTTTAAAAAATTAATTATGAGTCAGCCTTTGCTTGTGCTGAGAGAGACTTACTCACACTAGTAGCCCTTCTGAATTCAGGAGGACTGCTCAACCTGCAGGAATGGCCCTGTTTTTTGTAAAGAATGTTTCATAGTGATATAAATCCTGTGAGGAGAAATCAACCCTCTTGGGACATCACGCCTATGACAACTGGTGTGTACTTTTTAAAGTTAATTTACTTTAGTCAGTTTTGATAGAAAGTATGGAATAAGATTACATTGGAAGGAATCTCTTGCCAGACATGCTCAGAGTTATATTGCCGATCATATGAAAAAGCCACAGTTTTTACCATGTGCTTTAAAGCAGTACAATTTAGCCTACTTTATAAATTCCCACTGCACTCTTCCTGGAAGGCAAAATCATCTGATTCAATGCTAACTGGATTGCGGCATACTGTTACAAAAACTATATAGTGTGTTTTGTCTAAAATGCAAGGAACTTTCAAAATGAGAACAAAAAGAAAAGGAACTATGAAAATAAATTCAAGATGCTGTTCATTTAAATAGCTTTTAGAGAGAACAACAAATAATTGTTCCAGGGAATTTTTTATTTTGCAATGTAATGCTTCATTTTTATATTAAGTACATGAATCATAGATCCTTGTGCATCTTAGATTTCTTTGTAATTGGTTCCAGACTCGTGAAAAAAGCCATCTAATTTAAATTTAAATTTCCTTGAACTTTCCAGTCTGTACATGGATTTGCAGCTTGACCTGTGCAGTCAGTACTGTGTGGGTCTAGAACAAATGATTTCTGGAAAAGGTGCAGGAGAGATTAAAAAATAGACACCCAATTAGTTGGCCTTCAAACCCAAAATATATCATGAATGGCCAAAGTAGAGTGCCAAAGATAAAGTTCAGGCTGGGCCTTTGGTCTCTGCATATTCCTGGCCACCAAGAATAGACCACCCCCAAACACACATTCACAAGTATTTAGTAGTGGAAATGGAGCTAAATAGATATTCGATGGCTCAGGGGAATGGTCATTGGATAGCAGAGCCTTTCTCCTTTACGTTGCTAGTTTAAATTCAAGTTGGTCAGCACTGACTGTAGGCCTAATTCAAAAGTGATGTGAAAGAGGTTGATTCCAAATAGGTAAGTGGGCGTGAATCTAGAAGGGTACGTCTACACTGAGCTGGGAGCAAGTCTCCCAGACTGAGTAGACAGACTTGTGGTAGCAGGGCTTGAGCTAGCCTGCTGAAAACAACAGGGTGGCCATTCCGGCTCAGGTTGGTGCTCAGGCTCTCAAGCCTAGGAGATAGGGTGGACGTGACAGCTCAAGCTTCAGCCTGAGCCGGAATGTCCATGTTGCTATTTTTAGTGCAATAGCAGGTGCCTCACTAGGGTGATGTGTGAGGTTTGCTCTTTGGTGCAGTGAAGACATACCCAAAGAGTCTGAGCTGACAGAACTGAGGGGACTGAAAGAATGAATGTTACAGTCTGCCTGACTCTGACCTCTGAATGAGACCATGAAAGTGGTTAACTTCTAATAGCTGTTCAGTGTCCTATGGAAAATGAGTGTTTGCCATCTCAGTCCAGTGTCCCAGGGACTGACGTCTGTATTACAATAAAACGAAAACCAAAAAATACTCCCGTCCCCCCAAATAAATCCTACAATTGGCAGCAAAAAAGACAAGGAATGGTTATGGAGGCTGAACTGCTCTTTCCCCCTTTGATGTCTCAGGCCTAACGCACACGACTGGAGCACTATGTGGAAGCTTGTAAAAACCTGAAATGCAGCTGGCTGCACAAGGCTTTCTAGGGGCTGCAAATCCTTGGAACAAAACCTTCTAGTTGAAGATTTTATAAGGTAAGTGAATTGAAATCAGAGCACATCACCTTGCTCAATTACACTTGATCTGGGAAGAGTGTCAGGAGATTCTGTAGTGAGTAATGACATGATTTTGTCATGGTGCATGGCTGTCTGAATAGCTTTATTACTTATTAGAGCTGGTCACAAAATGGGGAAAAAACCTAATCGTGAAACATTTTGAAATGTGGAGGTTGTTTCCATTTCACTGCATGTGTCTGTATGACAGTCATGAGATGTGTCTTCAGCTCACGTCCAAATTAGCTTTAATCCAACTGTGGCAGTGCACATTTCAGCACGGGCTATACAAGACTACCAAGAACATGGGGTAATTACTTGGAAGACTATGAAGTGCGTACTGCCATGGCTTCTCTGCTCCGGTCTCTGAGCTAGCAAGATTAAAGGTAGCTCAGGTATGTCTATGTGAGCTCTAATCACACCCTGGGGTTGCAATCTGGACATACCCACAGGTGACAACATTTGCAAAAATTTTTACTCACAGTTTTTACTGAGTGATTGAATTTTCTTGTTTACGGAAAACCAGGGGAAAAAATTAGAACCATTTTGATGAAAATTGTGAAAAAATGTTTAAAATATAGTTTTTAGGAATTTTTGAAGATAAGCCATTTTTTATTTCAACCGGTTCTAAAACTTATTTCCTTGTCTTTTTTTTTTCTTGTAACATAATCTTGAAGTTTGTATTCTTCATCCAGTGTCTAAAATCTCTGCAATGATACATATATCTGAAGTAAACCTTGCAATACCTTTATCTCCTTGGCTGGTTCTGGAAAATCCTTAATAATAGTTTTCTTTGGACAAAACAGAGTATTCTGAGCCACTTTGCGTGCAGTTTACAAAGGGTCCCTCAACACATTTGCAACTCACAAGTTCATGCACAAGTGCTTAGACACTGCCGACTGTGCTTCAGACAGCACTAAAGCCAGAAGTCAGCTCTCCCTGGCCCAGTTCCTCCCCTCCCCTTGAGGTGTACCTGGAACCATGGGGTGTCTTCCATCTCCTCCGGGTAGGTGGCCAGTGGCAGTCCTGGTGTATACACAGTAGACACAGGTTCCCCAGCTGGGGGGCAGGGCATCACTCAGTTCAGCTGCAGAGTCAGTAGGCTGTATTGAGCAGGACACATCTGTCTCCCTCGGCATCCTGGCTGCAACTGAGCCAGAGGCTTTGCCTTTTATACTTCCTGTTCCCCACTTCTGGATGGAGGGGCTTCCTCCCCCTCTGGCTCAAAAGGAGGCCACACCACCTCACTACAGACATGTAAACATGAGCAGAATTCTACTTACCTACAAAATCCATATCCAGTCCATGTATCTCCACCACATGCTTCTGAGCTAGACCAGACTGCACTCACAGAAGTGCCCAGTAGAGCAGAGACAGCAATGGGGGGGCGTGTGAGGGAGACCAAGGAGATGGAAAAAGGCCAGGGAAGCGTTATATCAGTGATGGAGAGTGCAAAAGTAGCATTGGATAACACTAAGAAAGAAACAGATCAATACACAGCAACACCTGTAGAGCTCATACTGGATGTCCCTTGGCAGATATGACCCACTGATGGCAAACTAGAGATAATAACTGCACGCTCAGGTGAACTGGGAACAAGTGGAAAGTATGACATGCTGAGAAGAAACACATGGCACAGGGGAAAGCTAGATGTAGAGAGGCATTTGTTGAAATGATGGGAACAAAGTCAAAGAGGAATCACAATGGAGGGAAATACATAGTTGACGTACCAAGGCAATCTTTGCACATACATATACTATATATGCCCATAATTGTGCACATGCACACAAATTTACACACTTCTCTGAATTTATATACTAAGTTACAGCTATCAACAGCTCTCCATACTGATTTCCCGTTAGAAAGATAAGTGTGGTGTGTACATCCCATGACAAATTAGTGTTACTGCTGCTATTGGCAATAATACTTAAAGCCAGGCTCTTAACTGGTGTACATGGGCATAGCTCCATTAAAATAAATGAAGCTACACCAATTGACACCAGCTGAGGATCTGGCCCTCCCTAACTGCATAGTGCCTTTCCCAGGATGGGCTGTAGACTGATGTTCTCCCTGGTGGTCCATCAATACATTATAGTTGACTGTGTCAGAGATACGATAACGCTAGCAGTCTCAGCATAGATGATAGTAATACTGGCTGAATTATTCATTCCAACTAAGTATTGGGTAGTGTTGGCCCTTTTTCCTGTCCATGTATCATTCAAGAACTGATCTTGATTTCTGAGAATGAATGGACTCCTTGAGTATTGACCTAAGAATTTAGGTGAAAAATTTTCAGCCTATGATTGTTCACTTCGGCTGTTTGTGATGTGGGAATGGTCATTTATATTACATGGTATTTTTTCTGCTCCCTGGTTGGATAACTGAAATTTTGAATGGCTGAAATTGGGAAAATAATAAATAACGAATAGCAAAGAGCAAAAGATCTTGCTCATGCATGAATAATCTTTCTGAATTTAAATGCAGGTATTCATATGAAGAGCAACTATCCCCCACATGCAAATTAAAGGAGTGTGGCCAAGCAAATAGCCATTTTGAATTTAAATAAATGTTAATGAACATTGGTTTTGCAACATTTAACCAGTTCTAGATGTTAGCCCTTCTTTGGGGCCATGACTTCATTGAGTGGTGAGTGCATCCTGTGCCATACCGAAGTCTGCCTGATTTGTGATTGCATGGGATCCAAGACGTTGTCAAGGAAGTGGTGTGGCTGGAGTTTGTTCACTGCATCTTTTTCTCTGACTTTGCCCAGATTGGGAAATATGGAAATGGGGTTGTTTAGAGAGGTCATTTGGTGTCTAATGAGGGCCAAAGAGACTGGTAAGTTTGCTTCTAATATTGTATCCTCTGGGCTAGGGAGGCTGACCTAGACTGGTGATTTTTTCAGTGAACTAAGCTAAGAGCTCTTTTTCACAGCAGAAGACACTAGGGTCTGGACTGATTAGATAGGTCACTTTATAGAATAGTTCTGCTGCTTTTTATTTAATAATGTCTATGATGCAGTTTCAAAGATACTTTAGTAATATGTTTTAAATGATCATTTTAGGATCTTATGCTAGAAACGATGCCCTCTGTAGCTTTATTTGTCTCCTTTTAGTGCAGAACAAGCAATAGGTTTTGGAGGCTTTACTTTCTGACTCTTCCTAACATGTATATTCCCCCTGTGAACCTGATGGGTTTTACACTCTGACTTGAGTCTGCTCAAAACTGACAATGTATACATCTGTGAGGACTGAATCACAGAATTATAGACTATCAGGATTGGAAGGGATCTCAGGAGGTCATCTAGTCCAACCCCCTGCTCAAAGCAGGACCAATCCCCAACTAAATCATCCCAGCCAGGGCTTTGTCAAGCCTGACCTTAAAAACCTCTGAGAAAGGAGATTCCACCTCCTCCCAAGGTAACCCATTCCAGTGCTTCACCACCCTCCTAGTGAAAAAAGATTTTCCTAATATCCAACCTAAACCAAGGAAGTGTGTCCTTGGTGTTTCACTCTAAGCTCTCAGAAATGATCTCCCTAAATAATTTTATATTTGTGAATCTGAACACAGCATTTCAGAAAGATATGCTAAATCAGGTTATAGGAGAGGAAAGGTGTCTATCTATGCCTTCATTCCCAGTCTGTAAAATGGGGAATGGTAGTGCTTCCTTTCTTTGTCCTGTTTCTTTTGGTTTTAAGCTCTTTGGGGCAGGGGCTATCTCTAACTATGTGTATGTACTGTGCCTGGAATAATAGGACTCTAGTCGCAGTTGGGATCACTAGGAACTACTCTAACCCTAATTCTAATAGTGAACTGCAATAATTTTCAGAAGCACTGAGCAGTTGTTGCTCCCATTAACCCATGTAGCGCCTCCGGTGCTCATGAGCTCTGAAAATCAGGCATTGCTTTGAAAGCAAAGCTCGTACATAGATGCATACTGGTAGTATTAGATATTATTTTTACAATATACTTATTTATATACAGTATATCTTATTTTTACAATATACTGCCGGGCAATAGTGAATTGGGCACGAGTTACGATTGTACCTTATGTAAGGTCACTAGCCCACATCTAGGAGCTGTAAAATGCTATTGCCAATTAATAGTATTTCCCATTACACTTGTTATAGTTCCCTGAAATCCTATAACAGCATCGATACTAGAGGCTCAACGGCCAGTGCAAAGAAGAAGAAAATGAAACGCAACCAAATCAAAGAAAAGAAGGGATAAATAGGGTGCATCTTGCATTCTTAAATAAACTCAGGGTGTAATTTTGGAATCTTTTCAGGGTATTGTCAAAATAAAAAACTGCATTTCACTCTGTCAGAGGCTTTTTTGGAGTCAAGCAAGAGGAAGAATAGTTTTGTGCTGAGGTCTGAGATTTGCATGCCAACATTAAGGCCTCATTTTAGTTTATTTGGAACCAAGTCTGCTTTTTTTACAGGGCTCGTTGGCTCCAGGTAACTTATTTCAGAAAGTCTGTTTGAAGTCTCCTAGTCGGAAAGCTATTGCCTATATCCAAAACGGGCATAGGTTTATAGGGGCATACGGCTCAAGTTCTGGTTTTTTTAGGAAGGATTGGAAAGTGTGTCTCCCCAGTTGCTCAAAGTACTTTCTTTCGCAGTTTATGGGAGATCAATTTAAAATGTGATGTGCCAATCTGTGGCAGAATGAGTTTTCTAAAATTTAAATTCACAGCCTTCCAGGTTTGAAATTTCCTTTGTTTTAATTACTTGATTTTGCTCTCAAATTCCTTAACTACCAAGGACCTGACCAAACCCTCTGATTTTTATTTTATAAGCTTTGTGAGCATGGCCACCGCCAAGAATTCCTGCATTTGGTAATATTATTGCAGGGATTCTTGCATGCTATAAAGAATGCAATAGAGGCCAAAAACATCTATTATCTCTTTTGCTTTCTGAGTCAAATAGTTATTTTGTGGATTTATAATTTTTGTTACTTTCCTAACAATCTGCTGATACCTTAACTCAAATGGCAAAAGCCTACTGGTTTGCTTTCCATGTTTGTGTTAGTTAGCTAAGTAGTACAGGTAAAACTGTTCATAAGATTATGTTGTTCTTTCCTGTGCTTCTTTACTTTTCTGAGTGTCCTTGTTTATAAACTGATTCTTGAGTTTGCGTCTAAATCCTTATTTTTTTCTATTTAACATGTCATTGTTCGTGCCATAGAATTTTCCATACTGAAGCAAATAGAATAATTCTGTCCCAAGATGACAGTCCCGTAAGACTCTGCTCTAGATTTCAGTGGCTGTGCCACTAAGAGAAACTGTCAATTCCTTTCAAAAATTCAAAGTGTAGGCACTGGAACTTAGCACAAATACAGCTGTAATTCTTCTTTAAAAGGTATATGTGTACCTGTAAAGGGAGAGGAAGAAAGAGTGGAGACCAAAGGGGTTTACTGTGTTAACTGGGGGACATGGGAATGAGGTTACTGGGAAAGAACTGCCATGAGAGTCTGGAAGTCAGTCATCAGAAGAAGGGGATGGAAACCAAAAGTGAAGGCAGGGAAGGTTGTGTGAGCCTGGGCTGGGGACATTCATAGGTTCAGGTAAGTATCTGAACTGAACTTTTGAGCCTTTGGGATTTGCCCACCCCTAGTCACAATCCAGTGTTTGTAACATCACTGACTGTTGCCATGGAAAGTAACGTGATACCACAAATGCCTCATTCTGATTTCTCTGCGGGATCAAGTAGGAAGAGCTGGAAAGAGGCAGAGTCTTGTTTAAACTCAAATATCTTCAGTTAATTAGGAAACATAGCAAGATAAATAATGAAAACCATGTGAAAGGTAAATGAGTTTCTGTTTTATATCTAATATGTTTGAAAGTTTCTTTAATATGAAAGTCTCTTTTTAACTCACGTTGACTCTACAGCAGTCATGGGGAACAAGGGCCTCAGACCACAGTGGAATTTAGTGGGCAGGGGGTAGGATTTTTTTTTTAAAATAAAGCTCAATAAATTGCTTAACAGGTTGGGAGGCAGGTGTATTTCACATATCTCAGGTATTTAAAAATACTTCACTGCATGTAGGTCATTTAGATTGTTTATTGATTAAAATGCCACACCAAAGAAGGTCCATCCAAGAGCTCTGAGTGCCCTTATCCTAAACTTAAGAGCACAATTAAAAAAAGAGCTGAACTCTTGGAAAGCATGGGGTTCCCATTCCCTCGTCCCTTTCCCATCTCTTCTTGCTTGGATTTGACATTAAACTCCTTGCATTGTAAATAAAGTGTTTCCAAACAAGTGTGTTGCCGTAGACATGACAATGTCAGTTATATCTGGCGTTTCACCCCTCATGTTAATAAATATCAATGCTTTGGTAGGGTCAAATCAGAGTCCTAATCCAGCATGGAATTTACAGCAGAAAAACCACAGAAGCTAAGGGAGCTATTTCTGTAAACAAGGGCCACTAGATCAGCCCCCAAATATTAATGTAAAAATCAAGATACCCAGTGTTAAAAAGAAAACACAAAAATTATTTATATATTGTGTGCCACCTGCTTTTTCTTGTAATTTAATAAATCACCACAATTATTGTTTTCATACAAAAGCAGCTTAGGAGTTCAGTTCTCAAATATCACATTAACAGTTAAGTATTTAACTGACTCTTTTTATACAGTTACTATCTCAATAGCTTGTCATTTATAAAAATGTTAATCCTTTTATCCATTAGTAATTATTGTTTAATCCATATTTTGCAATATTCCTATGGGTCAGCTTCATTAATTCAATAAAGCAAGGGTGAATTTCTTCTTTCTAAATACTCATTATCTAGTATGTTAATCAACCACAACTGAGTTCCAAATGCTGGGTCAAATCTTGTTTGTCTTACTCACCTGTATAGCCCCATTGACATCATTGGCACTACTTGTATGAACAGAGAAAGCAAAATTAGCCTGTTGTGTGTCATGCTTTTGTTGTTTTGAATCTATTTGTTTCTTTTCTTGTCATTTTGTTTTAAATTTGTTATCATGTGAATGTCAATTATCCATTTAAAGAAAGTCTATCACAGAGACTGTGTAGTATAGTCAGAAGGGTACTAGACTGGGAGTTAGGGGAACTGTGTTCTTGTCCTTGATCTACTACTGCTCTGCTATGTGTCCTTGAGCACGGCGCTTATGCATCTGTCCTACCGTTTGTCTGTCTTGCCTGTTTGGATTTAAGCTATTCTGTACAGGGACTGCCTCTTAGGCATAGTGATTAACATCTCTGTTGTGGCCTCTAGGTGCTGCTGTAATACACATAATCAGTCATAACACATGTCAAATTTCCTCCACCAAGGGAGTTGCCATTTTGGTGAAAAACATGCTCCAACCTACACAAGACTACTTTACCTCGAGTTAAGCACAACCAAAGCTTTAGGCTTGTGTGTTGGATCATACAGAATATTTTAAATGTTGTGAATGTACTTAAATGTTAAAAGGGAAACGGCTCTGTAGTAGTAAAGAGATTTACTGCACCGCCATATATGGTCACCTTCAAAGGGGTATAGATGCTGTTGTTCACACCTCCTTCACAGTGATGGACTTACCATATGGACCTGACCTTGTAGTTCTTACTCAGGCCAAACTGCCCTGAAGAACTGAGTGGTCAGACCACACATCTCATTCCAATGACTAAGTCACTTAAATATTTAATATATTTAAATGAACAAGCAAATCGGAAGTTGCATCTTGACAGTCTGTTGCCCAGTTCTGCATTCTCTGCATACCCAAAAGTTTGATTGACTTCAAGTTCAATGGGAGCTTGGGGCAGCGAAGGAGGCAAGCCCCTGATCATCTACGGCAGGACGTGGCTCTGTTTTCCCACCTCAGACACAATTCACTGCCGTTGCCGTAATTCTGAGTTTAACTACATGTGAAGTGGGTGGGAGTAACTCTTATTTTGAAGGGGGAAAATCAGGCCCAGGGAACGTAACCCACTATTTCAATGTCTGACCAAAGAGGAGACTTCAAAGCTGAAAGCTACTCTTGGTCTCTCTCTCACTAACCATTTTAAATGGCGTTGTTTAATTTGAAAAGAATTATTGTTAAAAAAAAGACTTCTTTTTTAGCGTTTTTGACAATCTCCTGCTTTGTCAAACATTCAGCTAGTGAGCTGCAGCCAGCTGACCTGAAAGGAAGTTCCACGAAAACAACTGCTCTCCCCTGAGCCCATCTGTAGTTATGGAGATATTGAAACAATGGCAGACATTTCTTACAGCTGTTTAGAAGATGCTGTGGTAATTACATAGGCTTATTTAGTAAGGGCTACATGACCCCTCCTACAAAGGAGAACTACACTGAGGAGGGGGACTTGCCAGGGCTTGAAAAAGTGCTGCTGGCACCACCTGGAGTGTTCTCCTGCCTGTATATTGTGATTCATTGTGGTGGAGGGTGGGGTCATGACCCTGCCTTCCTTTTATCCAGACACACCCCTCTGGTGCTGTGAGAACTGCAGGCATCCCCCTTCACTCCCGCGCCTCTACACTCCATCACCTGCAGGTAAATTACAGCTGCGTGTGGAGGGCGGGCAGGGGAGTTATTGGAAGGGAGGCTCCTCTAGGGCTTTCTCACAGACAGCTGTAATCTGGCCCTCAAGATCTAGCTAAGATTTTGTAACTAATCCGCAGTGTTGCCAATTCTCATGATTTTGTCATGAGTCTCATGGATAATTGTTTTTTGCCCTAAAGTCCCAGCTCCTGGAGTCAAGTGGATATGTGATGATTTCAGCCTTCGTTCTTAACTTTTTTTTTTTCTTTTCTAGCCCTTGTGGCTGTGGAGGAAGCTTCAAAATATGATCCCAGCGCATCCTAAAGGCTTAAAAAGCAGAAGCCAAATAGAAATCTATTATTTTTACATAATCTAATGATTTTAAAGCCAATCTCATGATTTTTGGTGAGCCTGACACATGATTTTTGAACATTTGGGGTTGGCAATTCTGACTAGTCCCTACAGGTTTTGCTTTAAGGTGTTTTTTTTTTAAAGATATTTTAATGGAATGTGTATCCATTACATTTTCAGTGTTCTTTAGGTTGCTTCCACTTTTAAGACTCAAGTAGACAACTTTTTAATGTTTTACAAATGATAAAATATTCACATCAGAATTAAGCGAACTTATTAAACACACCGGGGGCCTCAGAAAAAATGTTATTCAATTTAATAGTTTTTAATTTACATTGTATATGTACAAGAGCATTTCTTTCAATCCACAGCTTAACAAAAAACAAAAAACCCACACTGCTGTTAGAAGAGCAGAGAAACTTTTGAAATACTCTGTTGTCTGAAATAAAAGCAAGGCACTCTCCTTTAACAGCTGATATATTCCTGAATACAGCCTGCAAAAAGGCATGTTCACACTGAGAGAGCTTGAATAAAAGTAGTAGGCTAATCTTCTTGAATTCTTCCTTTTGCTATCATGATCCATCATTGATCATACTGCACAAATAAATTTTGTGAATTGAAATAAATGTTAAGGATATTCCACAGATTACAAGATGTTGGAGAGTATCACAGTAAAGAATGTCTATGGAAAACTGAAGCACATTGGTGACATGAAGTTTAACAGAGGGCTCTGGACCTGCTACCATCAAAAACATGCTTCCTAATAAACGTATCTTGTTCCAAGAAAAACTATGCTGATTTGTCTGAAAATACTTTTCAAGGGCCCAGTCCCATGAAGCTTGGAACTGAGGGTGCTCAGCAGCTTTCAGGAAAGTATATTCATCCTGAAATATACCATTGTAAACCATGCATGGTTTACAGCTTTCAGGATCTGTCCCAAAATAAAGATGATTTCTCAAGGGAACTTGGCCCAGATCCTCAATGGTGTTTAGGCATTTTATTTTACACAAAGGGACAGAAGTAAACACACTTTTGGATGTCTAGTGTGTGTGTGCGTGTTTGTGTATATAAATTATATACAAAATTTCAAATTCAGTCAAAATACATTTGTCTTGCAGACCAGGCATCTGACACCAACCTACAAGAAATGTTAGCTTCTCTGATATTTAATTATACTATTATGTTTGCACATAAACTTAAAAGTCAATACTAAAGCAAAACGTTTCCAAATATTATCTTCAGGTAAACTGGAAATATTGACTGAAGTGATTAGAAGTCTGTTTTCCTATTGACATTACTAGAAATCTTGATATAAGAATAATTTTCATAAAAGCACATCCAAACATAATAAGTGATAAAATGCCAGATGACTACTCAAAAACAATACAATGACTTGATATCTGGGTTACCTGTTGCAGCAATTAGGCAATTCATTTGGCATCTGTTTGATAGTATAATTTAATTTCCATATAAACAGCATAGTTTAAAAAAAGACAAAAAAGCTAGAATGTTTAGAGCTAACATTCTACAAGATACAGTGACATCAGGTTGACATTCAAAAAAAAATGTTCTTAGCAAAAAGGTCAACAAAATTTTGACGTAATACAGTGCATATAAAGTTTTTTTTAGGACTAAAATCTTTAAATATTATTTGAATTTAGCAAAACATGAGCAAGATTTTAATCTCAAAGTGCTAAACAGTACTGCCTTAAAAGTCACTGCAAATAAACTGTAAAATAACTTTGCTTGTGAAGTGACAGATATTTTATATACAAATGGTTAATAAAAAGACACACACACATATGTATATACGTATATATATATACACACACACACACACACACACAGAGTTTTATTTTTATATATATATATGTGTGTGTGTGTGTGTGTGTGTGTGTGTATATATATATATATATGTATATGTATATAGTTCTCTAATTGGTGTATCTGAGTCAGTGTGAACACCCCATTTAGTTACTTTGTGTAACACGGCTCCCATGAGCTGGCAGTCATTGCAATAAATACAGGCAAAGCCATTACAATATACCATGCATACAAACGTTTATACAAATAAAGACACTATGCAACAAATTATTTCATATTAATATGGCATCAACAGTATAAACATACAAAAAAGGAGTACGAACACGGAATGTTTAAACGCAGCCCACTATAGCCTTCCTAGCTCTTACATTCATACTATTTTACAAGACTTGCTTGTTCTTCAAAACTGTCTTGTGTCCGTTTACTAACTTGTTACCTAGATTAAATCTAAAACTTAACTATCCCTGATGCTGACCCTGTGCGTTCCAATCACTACTTACTTTTACTTCCTTATCTAAGGAACAAGTGCTCAACTGAATCACAAATTGTCCCTGTGTCTTCCACATACATTTGTCAGTAAGTCACACTACATGGATTCAAGTTTGGGAAACTCTGTTGTGTAAGTTAGTGCATGTAATCTTCTCACTTGATTTCTTCGATTTTATTTTCATATTAAAATAAATTAGGTAATAAACAAGACTTAGTAAGACAGCACTTTAAAAAATTGCACTTGAACATGGGAGCTAACAGCCATTGTCATTTTGCTATATCTGATTTATATGAAATATTCAGTTGAATGTACTTTGTTAAAAAAAGTGAACTTTTGTTTAGTTTGTGCCAATATGTGTGCCCTTGATACAGGAAGTATGCTAAAGGTATCATCACAAAACACATACTACCCTGGCAAACAACTTTTTGTTGTTCTTGTTTTCAAACAGAGCTTCTACATTTGTATTCCCCATATATGATGAGGTGTTACACAATAGATTTAAAACAGTCTTGTTAACCTTTTACTGCTGGGATAGCATTGTCCAAAAGTGCCTTATTAGCAATTTGTTAAAAAAAAGAACCAAATCACACAAAAAATAAACAAAAACAAGAACACAACCCCCAAATAGTAAGCCGTTAAATTTTAGACCTTAGTTTGTAAAGAAAAAGCGCCTGAAAAGTCTTCATTTTAGGGCTGGAGTTGCTTTTCTGTTATGCGAGGGCAGAAATGTTAGCAGTAAGTCACGATCCATTTGCCTGCTCTGGTGGGCATTAGCCTTTCATAAGGGTAATGTGAGACTCAGAAAGGTAGGGTATCCAGAAACAACTTGTCAATAATAGAAGGGGGTGGCACCAAATCTTCCAGTTTCAGGTAAAAGATGCGTTGCAGTCCCAGTGTGCAGAGAGAACGCAAGTCTGCAAGAACACCCAGTACCTTAGGCTCTGCAGACTCAAGTGGCTGTCCTTTGTTTTGGCAGCTGAAAGCTAAGTGATCTTTTAAGCTGCTAGTGATCTTGTTGCATAGCTCTTCCACTTTCTTTGGTTCTTTTAATCCATGTCGGTCTGCAAAAGGATGGCAAGAGAACAGCCAAATCAGTGTCATTTTGAGAATAAATCTGCTCCTTACTCTAGGAGCAGATTTATTTAACGAGGTAATACTGTAACAGACAAAATGAAGATCTTTTAAAGTATATAATAATATATTAGAATGATGATGCCATGTAATATTACATGAAACAAGGTCAGTCAATAAGAAGATGTAATAATTGCCCTTTCTTGTTAGCAGCCAAAATATTTAATGGTGGCTTTCAACTATAATTTAAATTATAATTAATATAAGAAACCTGAGCTATCTACATATTTACCTACATTTTTAATTATATAAAGCATAATTTAATTGGACAATTTTATGGCAAAATGATCACAGGAGGTGTTTTGGAGATTTCCTTGCCTCCCTACCAGTTGTGAATGCTCAATAACTATGGCAACCATTATTTATTCAGTGAATTCAAGTGGAGATCAATACCCACTGCCAGCTCCATCAGCACTAGACCTGGAATTCCACTAGGAATTTACAGACACTCTTGCAAGAAACCAAAGGCATCTCGACCATTCTTTTTTATTTCGATAATCTACAGCTTTTATTTATCACTAAAATGTCTGAGATAAAAGAACTCTGGAAGTCAACTATTTCCACCTTCGCGCAAGCAATGCAGAAAGTAAAAGAGCTACTGTGTTACCCATCATGAAAAACTTCTGAAATTCATAAAAACCAAAGCAAAGGCTCCTAGCTAAGGTGTTTCCTTCTCTCCAGCCCCACTTTATGGTCTGTTAAAATGCTGCAGTGAAGTTACACATCCTCAGTTCATTAAGCTTGAGGAGGGAGCTTCATATTTGTGATTCATTCAAAACAGTCTCTTAGCAGATATATACCAAAAGAAAGCTTTGCATCATTGTTTACCATCAATACTTACTGGATGAATTAATGTAACATGTTTCTGAACAAGAATTTCAAATAACTGTTGCATTTTAATTTGTCTTTGAATTTCAAATGTGAAGAAACATAAGAATTTGCTTCACAAGCAATGTTATCACCCTTCTTGTTTTAAATACAATTATAATTGCCAAGGAGGAGCAAGAAAAAACAGATTAAATTAACTAGGAAACATAATATATTGTAGATAGTTAGGCCTGCAACCAATCAAGCAAATATGGTAGGAGAACGTTGGGAGGGGAAGAATTGGGGACTTGTGAAATATTTATACTCAATGCACTCCAAATTATCTGGAGCCCCCTCCCTCACTCCCCATCTTTATGCCAAGATTATGCTCCATTCTCCCAATCTCTCTTTCCCTCTTTTCCATTGTCCATGGGAAGGAAGGATCTGGCAGGAGACACTTTCTTCTGGTCATTTCCCTAAAAAGAAGAACCAATGCAGGGAGCACATTCTTCTTTGCCCCCAAAACTAGGAATAATGAAAGTGTAGGGGCTGTGCTGGGTTCCTCACTCTTCTCAGGCACGCGTGTATATGTATATGTGTAGTGAGGGGCCATGCTCCCGAATTCCTCTCTGTAGTGACTGCTCAGGATATATGTTTTTAATAAACTAATTAAAATGGAGGCGACTGCAATAAAAGTAGACAGAAATGTATGGGTCTGATTATCCTCTTATTTTTACCAGTTTGACACTTGTGTAACTCCACTGATTTCAATAGAGCTAACTCCGGAGTTCTACTGGTGTGAGATCAGAATCAGGCCCCACATGTGTAAACCTTTGGCCCAAAGCTAATATACTCTACTGTTTGCCATCAATCTGGCTTGCTATGTAACAAATACAGGAAAAATACCCATCTAGGTAGTAGCAGCTGCTCAAACATCTTCTCCTTCAAAGAATTTCAAACCTAGATATTTGAAGTGACTTGTTTACATTCAAACACAAGAGTCACTGAATGTTTAATAAATGTCCAGTAAATTGTGTATAATATACTTATGTAAGCCTGACTGTACAGGTCACCTAGAGTAAATACTTGAATGCTGCCATTTAAAGAACATAGTGACTAAATATTTTATAAAAATTGAAAAATCTATGGGGATTTTTTGATGCAAGTCTTCTGGGGAATTGTGTGAAACATGAAATTAATCTCTAAATCTTTGAAGTGCTCCCACCTTTTAATCTTGCCTTAAGGTTGTATTTTAGCAATGTTAGTGAATATTTATAGATACAGAGAGCTGATATACTTGAACAGATCCACAGGCTGACTTTAAAAATAAATAACTATGTAGTATAGCAAGATGCTGTAAACCTATCTTATTACTTTGTGCATTGCTGCAGAGTTTGGAAAATCAACTACTGGACTTGATCACACAGGGCCAGATCCTCAAAGGTATTTAGGCCCCAACATCTTTTTGAAAATCTAGGCCACAGGCAATTTATTTCCCAAATCTCTAAATCTTTTAATCTAAATCCTAACTCAGTTTTGGTCTTCAGTGTACTTTTTACGGTGACACAATTTAACATGGTTAATTAACAACATATTTCTTATTGATTAGCAGTGATATGAAATGTCTAAAATATCTTAAAAGTGTTACTGGCCTAAATAGCAAAACCAAGAAAATTTCATAATTAAGGCATACTCCAGCCTTAATTTACTTTGTTGTGCCTCAGTATCAAAACAATCTCTGAATAACAGGTAGGATTTACTACACTACAATACGGGTGAAATACATGGTCAAAACTCCCATTGGTTTCAATGGAGCCAGGATTTCATCCTATATCAGGCCTGCAGAACTCGGAAAGCAGCGAGGGCCATATTACTGCAAAAAAACCAGCTGCGGGCCAAAAAGCCCCTCCTCCATCCGCTTCCCCGCACCCCACTGCTTGGCTTGCCCCACCCGTACTCATCCCCCGCGGGCCGCACAGTGAGGCTGTGCGGGCTGCATGTGGCCCCCAGGCCGCATGTTGTGCAGGCCTGTCCTATATGCACGGGTGTACCTACGGGTGGCACAAGGGAGTAAGTATGAAGGACATTTTCTATCCAAACAAAGATCTTTGTTATGTTTATCACTTAAAAAAAAGATTCAGCCTTCAAATACTGCTGTACATGACAGCATCACTTAGCTAAAAAGTGAAGGGCTGCATGTAAATAAATTAATTAATTATATTAAGGGCCAGATTATCTTCTTGAGCATGAAAAGACATGGGATGAAACTATCCACTTGAAAATCTCCACAAGGTATTCTTCATGAAAATCAACTCACACTATCCCACTGGAAGGGAGCGATTTGTTCCCCACTCACCCAAAAGCCACCCCTGAACCTCTGAGTCTATGGGAAACCAAGGCCAGACATGCGGCCGCCTGTACTCTGGTAATGGCATTGCCCCATCTGCTCATCCACCCCACTCTTGGCAGCATGCTTCCAGTTAATTTCTTGGGAAGGTACATATTTAATAAACCGTTGCTGTTTATTATTCGCTATTCTGTTTAGGCAGTGTATGTAGTATGGGTATTCTTTGATCTATTAGTTTATCACACCTCTGAAGTCACTGGAAAGTACTTTTCTGATAACAAGTGATTCTAAGTAGAAGGAGACAAATCTTGTTTGTTTTACCCATGTGTGTCCTCCAACTGGGTCAGATTAAGACCTGGAGCCCACTATGCTGCCATTGACTCCAATGGGAGCAGGAGCAGACCTTTGGTGTAAGCAGGTGCAACTACACTGAAGTCAATGGAGTTGTAGCCATTGCCGCTGGATCTCAGTTAGGTCTGTTCTCTTCAGTGGCAGTACACATGTGACTAATGAGGGCAGGATTTTCCTTGAGCAGGACAGCTAGTCAAAAAAGAGGTTTTTACTAAATAATGGAGGAGGTGCACAAATACGATTGTACGCAGACCTCCTTACAGTAGCAGTGAAGCAAGGGCAGGGCAGGTGAAAAGTAGGATTTTTCTGCCTTGTGAATCACTCCCCGGTTAATTGGCCTGTTACCCACTTTTGCAACAAAAATGGTATCTCATAAGGGGGGTGCCCTCCATAAACGTGAAGAAAATGACTCAGCTTTAGGAGTCTTTCAGAAACTTGACATCTAGACCTCTGCAACATCAGCAGTTAATCCTGAGAAATTTGAACACAGACAGTTCTTCACACCCTTCTGCTTTCCTTACACTTCACCCCTATGTGATTCCTGGCTGTAAATCTGCTGAAGGTCATACTTCTGCAGGAAGAAAATGAAAGACCAGAGCAAAGTTCCAGCTACCCTCCCTAACTCCAGACAGTGGTGGAGTATAGCGGGATTGGGCCAATCCATTGATGCAGGCTTACCTCTCTAGAAAACACCACCCCCTGCAAATATATAAGGAGTTTTTAGGCTCTGTGTTTAAGTCGATCTGGGTCTTGTTTAATTCATTTCTATCCACCAAAGATGTATTAATATCCTGGATGCAACAGTCCAAATTCAAAAAGGGCCTCACAGCCAATTATATTAAACATTGGGGTCTCTCCCAGTTTCAGTATAATTATCTGATTTCCTCTTCCCTTTTTCCAAACCCTTCCTCGTCCAAAATTGAAAGAAATTCCAGGCTTCACTGCCTCTGTGCTTTCCATATTGGCACTGTTCTACTTAAGCATCTTCTGGTTCTTGAGACCTTTGGATCCCACATTTCAAGATCTCTAGCGTAAGTGATCCAAAAAAATCAGAACAGCATAGAACACATTTCTTGCTCTCATGGAGATGTGGGAAGAGCACCTTGCACTGTTTTCTAATTACCCTCTTCTGGCTGATGCTCAAAGCAGGGTTGACGTGCTCTGGAGGAAGATATGGCTAGCCCAGCCTAACTAACTGAAGAAAGTAAAAAGGAGAACAGAGACAGAGGGAGGAAGATCCTAAAGGAGCACCTTAAATAAAAAAGGCCTACGATGGTATTGTGGAGTTTTGAGTTAACTGTTTGCAACCCACCTTCATCAGACCAAATGTCAATTCTTCTAATCTGGGTGAAGGCTAATACTATCATCTTATGACCTGTCATAAGGGACCTATTGAGTCTGCAGCACACTGTCTTATATTCTGCATCAAAGCCCGGAACATCAAATAAACAGAAGAAAACACATAGATGGACTTTTACATTAAAAACATAATGTGTCTATTTAATTCAATAAAAACTTCTGTCTTTTCCTGTATATTTCATGCTGCTGCAAACCTTTCAATTTATCTCTGTACTTAGTATTGACAATACATTTACAACACTCTTCAAATTGTGTGTAGTCCCAGTGTGACATTACACAAATTATTTAATGAGTCAACTTATATTTTTGTAAATAATTTGCCTATAACTATAAGTTCCATCTTGTCAATATGCTTTCACCCACACTGGGGCGAGGGGAGAAGATTGGGGAAGAGGGTAGGACATGGAGCTGCACAGAAGTTGTCAGCTGAGAGTGGGTTACCTGGGATAGGTAGAAGGATGGCTGAGGTGCTCACACAAGTACTGGAGAGTGTCTAGAGTTGGATGCATGGTAGATGGATGCATGTCTAGAAGGTGTTGGGGTGGCTGAGATAGGTCAGGTACTGTAGGGTGGCTGAGAGTGCTGGGATGGGTGGCTGCTGGATGTCTGGAGGATAACTGGGTGTTGGCTGTCTGCTGGGGAGGATCTGGGGAGGTAGCTTGAAGCTACGTGAGGGTAGCTAGATACTATGTTGAGGTTTCTGAGGACAGCACTGGGTCCCCTCCCCTTTTATGCATCCTGCTGCTGTGGCTGCTCCTCCCCGCAGTGCAGCAGGGGAGGAGCAGAGAGACTGCCTGCAGAGCAGGAGCTTGAGCGTGCCCCAGTGGCGGGGAGGAGCAGCTGCAATCTATTCGTTCAGTTCTACTGAACGCACCATCTCTCATCTGGGATGCTGAAACATGATGCTGCTTCAGTGCAGTGAGGCCAAAGGGAGCAGCTGCAGCATTTGACAACCTGGTGTGAAGGGTTTGCTCGTATATCACTGGGGGAAATGGGGTGAGAGGGTTTTCTGGCTTTGGGAGAGTAAAATGGTCCAGCTTAATTTTACTGTGGCAAAGGCAGGGTTTAGCAGCACAGAAGAGTAAAACCAGAGGGTCAGGACTGGGCAGCTGAGAAAGGAGAAGGGCATTCAGTGAGATGAGGGGGAGGGGAGCAGGGACTTGATCACTGGGAGCACAGGGGGTGGGGATTGGGAGGGAGAAGGAGAACCTCTTTTAGCCCCAGTACCGGCTTTTACTGTCTCTTTCCTTGCCCCTCCACAGGAGACAGGAGTTAGTTTTCTCAAACCCCCCTCCACACTCATACACACACTACTTCCCTTCCTCTCTCCTGCTCCCAGCACCCACTATACTACTTCCTCCCATCCCCTCCTGAGAGCAATGGCCTTTGTTTGATTCATGAAGAGCACTCCTGAGGTCAGGCAGAACAAGCAGAGCACCACCCTCAGAAGCCCTTCTGTTTACTTAGCCCTGGTCTACACTGGAAGAGGGGGGTGGGGAAGTCGATCTAAGATAACTTCAGCTACAAGAATAGCGTAGCTGAAGTTGATGTACTTAGATCGACTTACCGCTGCTTCTTCACGGCAGGGAGTCGACTGCTGTCGCTCACCCATCGACACCGCCTGTGCCTCTCGCAGCAGTGAAGTACAGGAATCGGCGGGAGAGTGCTCAGGGATCGATTTATCGCGTCTAAACTAGATGCGACAAATCGACCCCTGATGGATCGATCATTGCTTGCTGATCCAGTGGGTGGTGTACACATACCCACAGATACCCGGTGCAGGGACTGTTTCTGAGGTTGGTTCTGCCTGAAACCAATATGTGCAGTGCCATGCCTAGGCTGTAGGGGAAAGCCAGGAAGTGATTCTCCATGAACAAATCCCAAAACAAGGAGTATTAAACGAGAACATTCTCGAGATTATAACCATTTCTCGATTATGCTATCGATGAGAAATAATAAAAATAAAGATAAGCAGCTCAAACAGTAATTTGTGCTGTTCCTTTTACTGCAGTCACCTCTTGCTCTCTCAGAGCCTTCTATACCAATCATCAATTTATGGTAAATCCTTAAAAAACTTATTAATGGAGATGTGCCAACATCATAAGACAAAGGAATAAACAAAAATGTAGATCAATTTCAAGCTCCACTACAAATACAGGGGAAAAGAATATCAATGTTTTTGACAAATACAGACGCACAACATTGGCAGGGTGAGAAATGTTATTTCTTCATACTTAGAGGAAATGATTTCTTTCATTTGTCTGGAGGTTTTGAGAAGACTAACAAAACACAGCAAATATCTCTATACCAAAAGGGCCTTTTTCACTGGAAAACGCAAGAAACATGGGAATGTATTAATTAAAAGTTATTCTCATTAAATGTTTTATGTGCATCCAACTCACCCCCAGGATAATCTTTACTTGTTTATGCAAGGACAACTAAACAGGGTGTGAATGAGCACGCACCAGGATGCTAAAACAGCGTTTGAGTATATGAGGAAGAACATGTCACATGTTCACAGAAGTAGTTTGCATGAGGTTTTATTCCTTTAAATAAATCCCCAAAATCTCCAGGAAAATAATTAGGAATTGGTCTCATAGTTAGGGGAAAGGGTGAAAAAAAAGTCATGGACATTTTCTTCTTGCTGTAACAATTCACTCATTTGGGACCTGTTTCTTACATGAGTGTAAAGCAAAGTAATCCTACTGAGTTATTCTGCATGTACACCTGGTGTAAATGAGAGCAGAATCTGGCAATTATTGTACCTCTCTTAATCATGGTGAAATGAGTACAAACTGGTTTAAAAAATTAAAAAAATACTTTACATAGGAAACCGGTATTGAAACTAAAACTAGTATGTATTAAATCATCCCCAACTGCAGGAAGGAAAAGTACCCTAGGAACTCTGAAGATGAAATCTTGCTACCATTGAAGACAGTGGGAATTTTGCCCCTGACTTCAGTGCAGCCAGGATTTCACCTCAGGTCTCCAGAGATGAAGGGTGATCCAGGGTGAAAGAAAGATGCCACTTGCAGGGGACTACAACGTACAACTTTGTAGGTGCCCTGAGATCCGTGAGGAAATCCATTTCCATTTCTGTGGCTCTCAGGGCATCTTTGTAAAGATTCAGCCGCTCTCCACCTTCGAGCCATGATACAACGAGGCCCTGTATCACCACTGAAGACCAGCTGCATCTGTACATTATCATCCTTTCTGAGAGAGGTTAAACAGAAAGACAGGAAGTGAATGCCGCTCTGAGTAACACTAACTCCTCCTGTATGTCTACAAGATTGTCAGGGACATCTGCCCCCAGCTCTCTCCACTGCAGCCAGCCCTGCCCCTCAAATCACAAAGCCTCAAGTCCGCAACCTTTAAATAGAAGGGCTTCTGCTGCCTCAGGAAGAGAGAAATTGTGCGCTACAGGTTACAATGCCCCCATTCGGTGCAGATGTGGTAGGCATTTGTGCTAGTTTCATCTCTTTTGCCTCATGCAGCAGAGGGGCTGAATGGTCTTATTTATATATGTTTATTATAGACATCATAATATTATATATTATTATGTAAATCATTCACTAACAGTATGCATAAAAATTCCCATTCCCTCCCCGCTTCCCCTGTGCGCTATTGAGGTGTGTTTCACCTTTTTAGAGAATGTTCCAAAACAACATAAAACCTGGAGAAAGAGGGAGTCACTTGGATTCCATTCGAACAGGTGTTTCCGTGAGAGAGTGTACACTATTGCCAGCCAGACTTTCAATATTGGCATTACAAAGGTTCAAAAATCAAGCTCCCCTTATCTGGAATACAGCAAAATGAACTGAAAGTGCACAGATCTATGCTAACAATACAGTGCTAGTATTTGAAGATTTCTGTTACCAAAAGAGCACTTACCTGTAATCATACTTAGAGCTGATAAACATGCTAAGGCTGGGATATCAAGGTTAAGGCTCTGTAAATTTAATGAAAAGTCTTTAATTGACTCGAGCCACTCCCCAAATCCACGAAGGCACTGAAGTCTATGAAGCACAAGTCCATTGCAGAATACAAACTTATCTTCAGCAGTATCAGATCTTGAAAAAAAAATTGAAATCATGAACATACATAATTTTACAAAAAGATGTACAAACAATACTGAAATGTGTATCATTTAATATCTAACACATATTATTACAGGGCATATGTGGGCATTCACGTTTGATAAAATGCGTCTTCCTGGGGGCAAAACTACAACAAACAAGCTTCTATGATTGCTTACTTTGTAGAGTTATAAGCCTGAGGTTAACTGTACATGTGCTGTAGACTGTCTAATTAGTTAAGATTTTTGGTCCTGCCAAAGGCACAAGCAGCAGAGACATTTTACATTAAATACTGTATGTTTGAACGTAAGGAAGACAAAGTGTGTGTGCTTTGAAATACAATAATAATGTGACTTGGAGAAAGCAGAGATTATTTTCATTCTGTAATCCGTGGTGTTTCCTCCCTTACCTTTCTCAAATTTCAAACATTGATGAAGACAAAACAATAGAAAATATATAAGCTAATGTACACAAACGCACAGAACAGACTGTAATACTCAAGGAAGAAAATCTTTTATGCGAAAAATCTACAGTATGTGTCAGGCTACAACTAAACACTGAAAAGAATCCCTATTAAAAACAAACAAACAAACATAGTTCATCTTCACCCTAAAGAAACAGGGGCATAACTCAAAACTCCATCCTGGGATTTCCCTGTAACTCGCTTAGGTACAATGTCTTAACTAGTGCCAGGCTGACAAATGGCACCTCACTCTATGAAATGACTTGGTATTAGGAAGAAAAACAATCTGAACAGGATTTTGATGCCCCTTTATCCCCTTCCAAAACAGAATTTCAAGACATCTCTGTGAAAGGAAAAAAAACCCAAACCACTGCATTACAAAGGCTCTTCTACGGGTCATATAGGCAAGTACAAAATAGCGTCACTTGAATGTAAAAAAGGATAAATTATGATTAAAAGGAAAAAAGAAGATTTGGTAAATCCAATAAATGGAAGCATGTTAGTGAGAATAATATTATTCAATTTTTATACATTAGTTTCTTATTTTTGTTCATTTGTATGAAAAATTGATCACAGTATTTTGTGTCTTTTGTTGCTGTTTCTTTTTGGCTGTTTTCACAAATGACAAAAGTAAAGCTATCATTCTACTTATCCTTTGAAAGAAAAAGTAGAAATTCACAGTTTTTCACATCAATTTAACGTGGGAACATTTTCAACCGCAAGTAGTTACCTGATGGAGAGTCTTAGTACAAACAGCTCCAAAAAAGCTGATTCTATGAGTAACGTCTGATCTTCCTTTGGGAGATCAGTAAATCCTGGAATTTTTTCCGCCCAGCCCCTGGATATGTCAATGGAGGCAGTCAGAAGATTATAGAACTGTTGTACATGTTCTGCATCTGTGCCTGCAGCAGCCTGGTCAGTGGAACAGTACTAAAATGAAAGCCACAGAAAGTAATATTATGCGTTTTTAAAGAATGCCTCAATACATACAATGCTGTCTGCTCAACAGTGTTTTTCCAGTGAGTCCCTCAACGGCAAAGACAATAGGTTATATTATCAAAGGGATGATAAGCAGTTAAATATGAATGTAATGTCTGTGTGTGTGTGGTGTATGTTATTTCTAATATAGGTAGCTCTTGAATATCTGTAACTATATGCATTATAGTAGGGCAGTCAATTAATTGCCATTAACTCACACGACTAACTAAAAAAAAATTAATCGTGATTAAAAAATAATCATGATTAATTGCACTGTTAAGCAATAGAATACCAATTGACATTTATTAAATATTTTGGATGTTTTTCTACATTTTCAGATATATCCATTTCAATTACAACACAGAATACAAAGTGTATAGTGCTCACTTTATATTATTTTTTATAAATATTTGCACTGTAAAAATGATAAACAAAAGAAATAGTATATTTCAATTCACCTCATATAAGTACTGGAGTTCGATCTCTTTATCACGAAAGTGCAAGTTAAAAATATGTAGGGTTTTTTGTTACATAACTGCACTCAAAAACAAACCAATGTAAAACTTTACAGCCTATACGTCCACTCAGTGCTGCTTCTTGTTCAGCCAATCGCTAAGAGAAACAAGTTTGTTTACATTTATGGGAGATAATTATGTCCATTTCTTAATTACAACATCACCTGAAAGTGAGAACAGGTGTCTGCATGCCACTGTTGTAGCTGGCGTTGCAAGATATTTACGTGCCAGATGTGCTAAGGATTCATATGCCTCTTGATGCTTCGGCTATTGTTCCAGAGGACATACTTCCATGCTGGTGATGCTCATTAAAAAAATAATGCATTAAGTAAATTTGTGACTGAACTCCTTGGGGAAGAATTGTATGTCCCCTACTGTTTTACCTGCATTCTGCCATATATTTCATGTTATAGCAGCCTCAAATGATGACCCAGCACATGTTGTTCGTTTTAAGAACATTTTCACTGCAAATTTGTCAAAATGCAAAGAAGATAATGATGTGAAATTTTTAAGATAGTTACAGCACTCGACCCAAGATTCCAAAATCTGAGAGGGACGAGGTGTGGAGCTTGCTTTTCAGAAATCGTAAAAGAGCAACACTCTGATGTGGAAACTACAGAACCCAAACCACCAAAAAAGAAAATTAACCTTCTGTTGGTGGCATCTGAGTCAGATGTCGAAAATTAACATATGTTGGTCTGCACAGCTTTGGCTCGTTATTGAGCAGAACCCATCATCAGCATGGATGCATGTCCTATGGAATTGTGGTTGAAACATGAAGGTACATATGAGTCTTTAGCGCATTTGGCATGTAAATTTCTTGAAACGCCAGCTACAACAGTGCTATGCGAACACATGTTCTCAGTTTCAGGTGATATTGTAAATAAGGAGCAGGCAGCATTATCTCCTGCAAATGTAAACAACCTTGTTTATCTGAGCGATTGGCTGAACAAGAAGTGGGACTGAGTGGACTTGTAGACTCTAAAGTTTTACATGGTTTTATTTTTGAATGCATGTTTTTTGTATGTAATTCTACATTTGTAAGTTCAACTTTCATGCTAAAGAGATTTCACTACTTAGATGAACAGAAAATACTATTTTGTTTGTTTTTTACACTGCAAATATTTGTAATAAAAAATAAATATAAAGTAAGCACTGTACACTTCGTATTCTGTGTTGTAATTGAAATCAGTATATTTGAAAATATAGAAAACATTGTAAAATATTTAAATGAATAGTATTCTATTATTAACAGTGCATTGATTTTTTTAATCCTGCAATTAATCTTGATTAATTTTTTTAACCACTTGACAGCCCTAACTTATAGAAATCAGGCATTTTATAAATTACCAAATTTGGCCTTTATCCATATGCTGTTATTCAACAAAACTAGAAATCTGGTGGTTAGGATAATTTTTAAAACTGGAAGGATATAAGAATTCTATTTAACATATCACAATTCTTAAATTTCCCATTGATGAATTTGGCTTAATGTATTATAAATACAGATTTCCTCCAGAGCCTCTGAAATCACTATCTCACCATGTGAGAGGCATGTGGGATAAATCTCTTTTGTTATCTGACACATTCAGCATTAATCCATTTGAATAAAAAATTGGTTCAAAGTAAAATAACTGGCCAAAATGATATCATCTGAACGGAACAATTTTTAGATTTAGATAAAGAATGTATCATCTTGTTGACATGACCAATCCTTCCAACTACCCCAGCTTCCTTAACTGCCCCATGACCTGCTCACAGACTGCAGCTCCTTCCCCGCTACCACTTCCTACTTCCTCACTACCGGATCCCTATTACTTCTGAATTCAAATCTTATGCCCTGGGTCTAAGCCTGGCCCTACTCTCTCCATGACATGGAGCACAGCCAGAGCGGTGTGGCCCAGCCTATTTCTGTGTCTGAGAAGTGCCACTGGTTTCCTGAGTGGGGAGAGATGAACTTGGAACTTACTCCATGGCTGTAACAACTTCCTCTCCACTAGGCCCTTTGGAGTAATTTCTGGGAGGGATTTAGTGCAAACAGTATCTCCCTGGGACCCCCACCAAAAGATCTCCACAGCTGACAGAGAGCTGCACTTCAAAGAGCACCCTCAATTGGCAGCTAGAGGCAGAGCCCATTGACTTGAAGAGTCCACTGATAACATGATCAAGGGGGGACAAGGTGGGAGGGGAAAGACCCCCGGCCTCCCTCAATGATAACAGGAATGTTTCTGGGGACTTCTATTGCCACCTCCTTGCCCTTGCAGATCTGATTGAGGCTGTTACTGCATCCACAAGCTCTTCCTCTGTGGAGGAGAAAGAGGGGGAAGGTGCAAAGAGGGTCCCTGGAGTGGATAGCTCTTATCCACTATATATTCCCCTAAGAGAAGCAGGTTCACTGATGGTGTAGCATGAGTAGGATGAATGGTCTCAGAATCATGGACAGGCTGGAGATACACAAGAACTGACACTGGAAACCCTACAAAACTCTGGCCACATCTGAGGCGCTAAGTAATTCCTGTCTGCTCAACCCAGTACTAGCTTCAGGGCCATTTCTCATCCTGTGCTCCCATTGCCTCCCCCAGTGATAAAAACACGTGATCCCTCTGATGAAGTTTATATTTCAAAATTCCTGCTCCTGCACCTATGGAGGGTCACATGACACTGAACCAGCACAGTTCCACTGCAAACAGGAAGATGCAGGGCTGGGGAGAGGACATGGCTGTGCAGGGCATGCACATTACATTGTTATGTGATCCTTCCGCCATGAAGAAGGGCGAGAGTGCACAAGTGGCTATTCAAGCCATTGGAAGCAATAACCTTTGTGGAGTGGCTAGGCAGCTTCTCCATGGTCTGGAGAGGGCTAGGAGGATGATTTCACCACCACTGGTCCCCTGTGCATCTGCCTAGATACTCAGATTAGTGCTGGGATTGGGATTTGCACCAAGGTTAGCAAGGCAAATTAGTCTTGCTCGTACGTGACACTGGAATTCAAGGAGCACGTGCTACACAGACCATCAGTTCCCAGACTCCTGTTTTACACACTACTCGGACTGTGCAGAGAGGAGAGGTGGTGGCTAAGTGGTGCCATGGGGGCATACCACCTGTGGGCATGCCATCTAACTCCTGTGTGCTGTCAGCCAGTTTGCTAGTTATTACAAAACTCATCTGTCCAGCATAAACAACAATGTACATCTACCTATAATTTTGGCCATCTAGCAGGATACCTGTTTAGTAGGTTACATAGTGAATCTACTAGTGATTAGCAAATAAGAAGGCTCCAGTGCAACAACAACCTCCACAAATTCCCAAAGGCAAAATGGGAGAGGGATGTAGGTGGGGGTAGGGGCAGGACTGACCTGGGCAGTTACTCTAGACTCATGGGACATCTGGCTGCACTCAAATGCGCTGGCAGCCAAGTCTCTCCAAAGTCCAGCACGACATCATGCATTTTTTGATGTTCTTTGTCCTGGTTATTGGGTCAATAAAACATTTCTCCTCCCCAAGGTCAGATCCTGCCCCTAAGACCTTTGCACTCAGGGTACTCTCTGTGTGTGGATCCCCCCATCCCATACAGAAATTTTGGAGGGTAACAACTTTTGTGGTACCCCCTATATCCACACAACGTAAGGGGATGGGTGTGGGGCAGGGAACAGGTGAACCTGACATGGGAGAGGGCAAGCACCCATTAGCCCCACACAAATTACTCAGAAAAGATAATACCTCCAGGCTGTATTAACGTTTCTGCAGAGTTCCATATTGGGGAGCCCCCATTTAATAGAGCTCTGGAGACAGCCATGGCCAGTGAACCCCAGAGCCAATGTGGAAGAGATGCAGAACCCCAGGGTCTGGTTGGCCCTAGAGAGACCCGCTTGGTTGTGCAGGAGTGGAACTATGGCACATTCATTCCATGAGGGGCACAGAGAATGATTTGAGGAAATTTCCTCTTCCTTCCACAGGTATTTCTGAGGCAGGACATACTCTGAGCCACAGAAATCAACAAAAAGAAAATATATATATAATCCTCTAAAGCAGGGGTTCCCAAACCTGTTCCATGGCTTGGCCAGGGTAAGCCCCTGGCTGGCTGCAAGATGGTTTGTTTACTCGAGTGGACGTATGTTCAGCCGCTCGCAGCTCCCACTGGCCGCGATTTGCCATTCCCAGCCAATGGGAGCTGTAGGAAGCAATGCTGGCCAGGCTATCGTTTCCTACAGCTCCCATTGGCTGGGAATGGCGAACCGCGGCCAGTGGGAGCTGCGAGCAGCCAAACCTACAGCCACTCGGGTAAACAAAACATCTTGTGGCCAGCCAGGGGCTTACTCTGGCCAAGTCACAGAACAAGTTGGGGAACCCCTGCTCTAAAGTCATCCCAAATGTAGCTCATCTGAAGTCAATAGGGATAAATCTGGCCTAGTATTTTTAAAGCACTCCTTGAACACATTAAATTGAATGGTAATGGCAGCAACACCACAAAATGTTACCATTTTCTATAGTGAAGCAGGGTTACATTATAGAAGCAGGTTTATTAAATTGAATATATGTTTAATCACTACATATTTCTTAGATTTGTTTTGCTAATTCTAGTAGCACAATCCAGCCCATGGGAGCATGATAAGCAGAATGACAGAAATTGTATTTCCTGCCATTAAACTGTTAGTCACTGCTAGAGTATGTCATTCATTGCTAGAAAGGCTCACATTTTACTAAAAATAGCTGAGGAAACCAAATGGGGCCAAATTTTACAGTCCTGGATTATGCACAAATCATTCCCTGCACTGGGAAAACCCAACGATTACCCCATGGGAAGGGACTGGTGTTTACCTCACTCCTGCATAAAACAATGAGCAGGCCCAGCCTTAGTGAAGAGGCCATTAGAAAGAAGGGGGAGCACTCTGCACTCCATGAGATGTCACCACAAACTGGAGGCACTTGGGGACAAAGTCAGAAGAGGAGACTTTCCCCTGATCCCCAGGACATGGCTCCTTTATGAACGGAGCTATCCAGGGAACCCTGCCTGTGGGGGTTGCTGCCAAGATTTTCCCCAAGGGGAACTTGTGTGTACAACAGCATTATTTTATGTAGGATATGAACCTCTGAAGCTGTGCAAAGTGGTCATACACCCCTGTTCCACCCTTTCCTGCTTATGTCAGACCTGGAGTTTGCATAGTTACAAAAACATGGAGGAGGCTTCCTTAGATTTCAAGGGGAGGAGCAATGATACTCCTAGTGCATCTCCTGTTTCTGCATTTGCTTAATTTATGGCCTCTATAAATACAGAGGGTTTTATTATAAATACAGATTACTGCCCTACTCTACCCTTCATCAGGCAAAATTCTTACTGAAGTTGATGGGAATGCTGCCTGAATAAGGAGTGCTAAATATGGGGCTTGATTCTCTTGTCACTTACACAGTACAAGCCTGAACTTCATGGAATTACAACAGTGAAACAAGTGTGAGACAGAATATGGTTCTTGGCCTTTAACAAGTTATAAAACAATCCTCCTAGTAATTGTTTCTGAAACCAAATATCTAAATATTCTGTTACTGTGGACAGATAAATTAAAACCAACTCTGAAATGAAGAGTAGCAATGGTCTGAATAGAAATAAGATTGTTTTGACATTCCAGAGTTATAGGATTATTTGGATTTTCTTTGTGCAATGTACTGATTCCTCTTCTACTTTTTTTTAAAAAACAAATCCTGTATTGAGGTTTTTATTACTATTTTCTTATGGCAGGCAAGACAATAATAGATTACAGTATGCTAGAAATTTGAAAAATTAAGGCCCCATTCCTGCAATATAGTGTGTGTGGGTTCCCCTCCATCTAGGCACAGGGTCTACCCGCATGCAATGCATTGCACAATTAGTATCTTACTGAGCAAACCTATAATAAATCTGGGTTTTGTAAGTACATGTTTTTAGTACGTATACCATTCCACTAATGTCAGTTGATTTAGAGTTTTCATTTTGCTCACTCTAATTCCTTAAAAAATATGCAGAAAATATACAAAAGATATGCTTCATTAATTTATGTTAGGAGGTTTAAAAAGAGGTTTTCAGAACTACTAAGCAGTACGAACTATTATATTTTACTCTGAAGTAAAATGAGGGTGTCAAATCCTACCAACAACCAATCAGACACAATAGAATTTTTTAGTTTTGAAGCATAAACTAATTTAACATCAACAATGCAGTTTTCTTTAGGCTTCCAATTAAATTGTACTCAATCACAAAAAAATATCAACCACTTAGATCTATGTGCTATGTCTGTATGAAGTGAAATAATCACTGTAGGCTAAAAAAAAAAAATCACATAAAAATACACAATTTTCATTGGATTTTTGTCAGTCAAAAAGCTGTACATCCATATATCAGTATATATCCAGGGGCTCGATCCTGCATATACACATCTGGGTAACTTTACTCACATAAGTAATTCCATTTAATTCAGTAGGACTATGTATATCAGTAAAGTTACTCACATGCATAAATGTTTGTAGGTTCAGGCCCTAATGTGTTTGGGAAAGTTAAAATAAATGAAAATATACCTAATGCATTCTCCCATTAAAAATAATCAGACAAAAATATAAACTGGGTGCTTAATAAACATAGCAAAAAAATTCTATAGGTAACTATAGATTAGCCTGTAGAAAAGCATCTATAATGTGCCTATAATTATTAAAACATGTCAATATAATTACAAATAAATGGAAAGGTTATTAGTATATATAAAATATAACAGAATATATATAATCTTTTAAATAGCAAATTATAAATTGGCTGCAAAGAGTGGTGTTGTTTCGGTACAAAGTCAAACCAGTCTCATATTTAGTAAAATTTAATAAAGATAAAGGGATTTGTTCATGATTTTCCACATATGTATTTTTTCTTTCCTTGTTTTGGCATTTCAATAATATATTTTAATAATTGCAGGTGAGCTCTAGCCTATTTTCTGCAATAGATAACAAAATATCTCATCAATATTTAAATAGAATATATAAAAATAAGGTTACCAAAAAAATCTGTAATATATGAGAACCCCTTGCTCATTCAATTATTTTTTTCCAGTTTGATTTAAAGAACTGTTCGACAGACTTGGATCAATAAATAATAAATAAAATAATAATACCTAGCTCTTATATAGTGCTTTGTGACCTACTGTTGAAAAGCACAAAAGGAGGTCAGCATCATTTAATTTGTTCCTTAAACCTAATATGCATGCTGTATTATGCAATGGTCCAATCCTGCTGCCATTGAAAACAATGGCAAAACTCCCACTGATTTTAACTGGAGCAGAACCGGATTCCTGTTTGTTTCAACAATCAGGTATAACTTCTCATAACCCATCTATGTGAATATGAGAAGAGCAGTTAGGTTTTCCAAACTGGAAATTAAGGCCTCAATCCCACAACTGACTGCACAGGAGCACATCCCAGAGTCTGCCCCGAGTCCTGTTGAAGTCAATGGGGCTCTTTGCTGCTGCACACTGTCTGTTGCGGGATCAGTGCCCTATTTACCTATGCATAATTGCTTTAGCACACCTGTGGGGAGGACTGCAGAGAGTCTCATGTCTTAAACTCTGCATCACAGCAGATAGAGGCTAAAATTAATTTCCAGTGTCACTCCATTTAAGTCACTGCTGACACACCTGGGATAGGGCATGGGGTCAGTTATTACTTTACCTAAATTTTACAGTTTTCTCTCATTTCAATGTAGTGACTGTTACATTTTAAAAAATACAACTTAGCAATTATTTCTAGGCAAAAAATCATAAAACATACTCTGGAATAATCAAGCTCTCGAGGCGTGGAGTCAGTTAAAGCGCGGACCAGGGCATTCGTCATACTGATTGGAGGAGAAGGTGGGGAGGGCTGGGAAGGTTCCTGCTGTAAAGGGCTCTTTGGTTTGGAAGGCAGCCGACCTCTTCTCCCTTTCAAGCTATCAGTACGGACAACTGATTAAAGAAGAAGAACAAAAATCAATCCACAAAGACATCACCAAAAAGCTACAACCACAAATGAGCACCATGTTAGTTCTTAATTATGATTAGTCCAGCAAAATCCATAATATGCTTCCATTTAGATAGATAGATAGATAGATAGATAGATAGATAGATAGATAGATAG
>ML677371.1:2926310-3000395 GCA_007922305.1 Dermatemys mawii | reverse complement strand
TATGGTACATTGTAGACAAAGACACAACTGAAATCACTGTATCTGTTACTGAGGAGCTGTGAAGATGAATACTTCTTACTTGACCTAGAGCGTATACACTGTATTTCTGATCAGATCATAATTAAGGGTGATACCTAACTGTTAAGAAGAACTCCCCATTATAAGGAGGACTGCTACAAAAGATCGCACAATAGTCCCTAACATATTTAAAAATGCAAAGGCAAAAGTACACTGTATTTCTGTCCTGATTGCTATAGGAGATCTAGGCTAAGGTTGATGCTAGTCCTGTATTTTTTTTACATTGCGTCATGAAAGTAAATCCAGTTCACTCATAGCTAAAATGATGGCTCTGGTAACAGAAGGAGTTGATTTATTTATTTATTTTCCACTTCTCCAGTCTTTGCTTTATTGCTCATAGGACATTATAGACCCAATACAGCAATCTGTATGGTGTTTGCCTGCTTAAGCACTATAGGTTTCAAGACCAGTGTTTGCAATCAAAGCTAAAGACAGTCACTGAGTTTCACTTTGACAAAATATACATCTTATTGTTAGTGGAAATGCTTTCACATGAACAACTTGAGAAAGTAAGGAAGTATTATTACCCTTGGAGAAAATATATTTCAGAATTAGGACTAGTTTATCTCTTTATAACCAGTAGAATTCATATTCCAGAGGCATTGGATAAATGATACATACAAACATTTCTAAACTTTAAAGGTAGCTGTTCTTCCTGGATATTTTAAGAAGTCCCTTTACTTCATTTTTTTAAAACATTTACTAGAAACTCTCACACGATAATCAAATTAATGTCCATTAAATAAACTTTTAATTCCTAATTTGTAGAGAAACACATTTAAATTAAGAACAGATTTTAATTATTGTATTTTCATGTCAGAAGAAAGACCAGCTTTTTCAAGTTTTCAAGGAACTTTGTAAAAATGTAGGAGAAAATTACTGCTTTTGTTTCCTAAAATGATTCTTTAAAGACTACTTTTATTTATCTGTCCAAATATTATATATATATATATATATTTAAAAAATAGGACAAACCCTTCATAAATCTTACCTTAAAAATCTTATTTATTTTTATTTCTAAAATGTGCCTGCCAGTCTCTGGAGGCATATACACAATTGAACTAACACAAATTAAGAAAGAAAACGCAGTGTCAACTTGTGATATTATCAAACAGGGGAAATGAAACAACTGGTTTTCCTAAGTATGTTGATTAGATGTTAATAGAATAAAAGGAAATGAAACTCCTTCCATATACCGCCAATGAAAATTCATTGAGAAATACAGTTTAACAAACAGATAAATAATGTCACAAATTGACATGCTGACACAAAATCTTGTGAGAGAGAAGGATTTTCTGCCTGTGCTGAATAGGAGTAGGAATTGATCAGAGATGACCTGCTGTTCCTCCTCTCTTTAGCAAAAATGCCTGCACTACTGAATATAACATGGCTATTTCAGTTTAAGAAACTATTATGCTAAATTTGGTATAAGGGAACAGTATACTGCATTAAACCTATTTGAAGAAAAGAAGGGGGAAAAATTAAGGTAAGGTTCTATTTGGAACTGCAGAACTCCTCTTACTATACTGATTCCCAGTGTGATCTATTGACTAGTTCTAATCCGTTTTTGACTTTCTACTTTTACCACTGGGATTAGTTTTCCTCAAAAATAAATAATGTGATAATTTAATAATTATTTCTTCTTAACACAAGGTGCTTAAAATAATCAGGAGCCACATTTTAACACGATAGATTAGCAAGACCAAGATGAATAAATACAAAATCTGGTTAGGAAGATTTCAGAGCCACTGATCTTTCTGAAATCTTTGCAAGGATGTTACATGAGAATAGGAGTTAATAATGTTCACCGTAACATCACACCCACTTGCTTGCAATTTTCTCTTTCAATTTTTACAGATTGTTGGTTAGGGAGTTTTAATTCCTACGGAGTCAATCATAACAGTAAAAGTTTTATTAAATACAGTCTCGGAATGACTATGAAATTAAATCGGGGACCAAATTCTGCTCGAAGGTAAACTCCTTGCGCCATGTTCAAAGCGAAATGGCATTGCAGGAGGGAAATTTGGCCCTCCGAGTTTGACCATCTGAAAACTCTTGATAGTGTTTGCAAAAGAAGCTGGGCGTATTGGCAGGAGACTTTATTCTCACGCCGATCCCACGAATGCCTGGTTGCTGGGAGAAGCCAATTGTCTGAATTCTGCCCTCAGTTCCCCCCTGTGTAAACCCAGAATCACTCCAGTGATTCTGGATTTACACCGTGGGCTGAGCAGGCAGAGTTAGGGCTCTGAGCGGGCCCGCAGCCCCCGGGAAGTGTCTCTTACCTGGAGGGTATCTTGCTCGCTGAATGGTGGGGCTGGTTGTCTGGACGGCGGAGGCGGCAGGAGGCAGCGGGATGCGGGCGGGCTGGGGCCGCTCTGCGGGGCCGGGTGTGGAGCCGGGACTCAGCGTGGGGCGCTCTTCCGACCCGGGCTCTGTCACACAGCGGGGAAAGAGAGAGGGCGGGAGTCACCACGCGGGCTGCCTGTCCCCCGGATCGCGGCGGAGCCCAGGAGCCGGGGGGACCCGCAGCCCCGGGCTGAAATCCCTGAAAACGAGCCGGGGACGGGAGGCAGGTTGCGAAGAGGAAGCCACGCCTCGGCCACCTGCAGCCCGGGCTAGCAACGCGTCAAGGCGGGAAGGGGGAGGGCACCGCTGTACCAGCCAGCCCCAGCTCCCACCCCGGAACCGGCGAGGGGCTTCTCGGCTTCCCCCTACAGCAGATCGCAGCCTTTCCACGGGGATCAGGAAAACTCCAGCCCTAAGGCTGCCCTCCCCCACCTCTCGCTCGGGAGGTGCCCCGGGAAGGGAGCTGACACGCTCTTTTCGAGAGCGGGGTTATGGCAAGAGGGGGATCGGATGGGGAGCAAGGCCGGGGAAGCGGCTCCCTTGGCGCCGAGAGAGGCGCCGTGGAAAATGTTTAGCAACTTTCCCTCGAAAGCGCGTGGCCCTTCGGTCCCACACGTGCGGCCGGCAGGACGTTTAGATCCGGGTGGATCCAGGCCAGAGGACGGTCGTGGCCGAAGCAGACAGACTCGTGCTGGGGACGGGGAGGATTTCTTACCCCCCACCCCAAGCTGGCCGTCTCCGCACAGTCCCTGCAGGGTCGGGGCTCGCTCTCTCCCCGGCCCCGGGGTTGGGGGCGGAGGGGTCCCGGGGATCAGCCCCGGATCAGCCCCAGCGCCAGCTTCTGTCCTAGCCTGCCCCAGGGCGCCCCCCGCAGAGATCGGACGCTTTGGGCTAGTCTGGGGCAAGAGACCCCCCGACGGGGCGGGCATCCAATAACGACCCCGTTTTAGAGACGTCCCTTCCCCTCCCAGCCGGTACCTGGAGCGATCCACCGCGTCCGCTGTCCTCCTACCCTGCTGTCAACCCAGGGCAGCCCTACAACCAGCCGCCTTTCTCCTGCCCCCCGAAGGCCCCGCCGCCTTTGCGCCCCCTTCTGCCCCCCGGCGGGTTTCTTACCCGCTTTGGCTTTCCCGCGCTTATTCTTGAAGCCAACACCTGCGCGTCGGAGGGGAGGCTTTGCATGTCCACAGCCGGGGGGGGGGGCCTAACCTGAGTCGCCCCCCGGGACCGGAGCGACCCCCCCCCCTTCCCCCGCCCCGTGTCTATCGGCGCCCGTCCTGGCCGGGATCTTTCGCCCGCTATCCCCTGCGCAGCGCCCGGGGTGTCAAACGCCCCCCCCCCCGGTCCGCTCTTCTTCCCCCGGGGGGATTTCATCCCTCCCCGCTCCTGCCAGGCCGCTTCTCCCTGCCCTGAGCGCCCCGGGGCTCCTCTCCTCCCCCAAAGCCGCCGGTTACCTAGAGACACGCTCCGCGCCTCCAAACATGCCCCACTCCCCCGGGCTGCGGCCGCCGAGCCAGGAGCCCCGAGCCCGGCGGGCTGTAAATTAGGAAGGGAGAAGTGCCCTTGTCAAAGGGCCTTTCTTCCTCCTCGCCCTTTACATTCAGCCCCGGGTGATCCCCCCCTCCCCGCCCGTAATCTGAGGAGGGACCCGTGAAATGCCCCATTGTGACTGTGCCGCTTCGGCCGAGTTTCGAAACCCTCCTTCCCCGCCCGGGAGGGACCGCGAAGGGGGAAGCGTCGCTCAATGAAAGTTTCAGCTGCAGGTCGAGGAGCGGCGAGCTGGGAATTGAAATCGCTACGAAACCCGAAAAGCGACCCGCGGGACTCCAGCCACTAGCGCGCAACTTCGGTCAATGTCAGCTCGGAGCGGCCCCGGCCGTGCCCCGGCGCTCAGCCTCTCGTTGCGATCAGAAGAATTGAACATACAACGGAGCAAAAGGAAAATGAATGGAAGGAGCTAATAAGGCGAAGCAGGCAGGACAGAAGCCCAAGGGATTAACTCCACAAGTTTATTTGAAAGCGATTCTCACAGGGGATCCCCCCTCTCCCCGGAAAATAGCATTTCCCGCCCTTTATTCTGGGAAAACGTGGGGAGTTAAATCCTTCTGCTCAAACCAGGGTGAAAACCAAACACCACTTCTCAGCGATGTACGTTAAGTATTAAAGTTTAGACGAGCCACACCGCCACCGTGACAGCGCGGTATCGCGACACTGCAGACCCACAGCTGCCCACAACATAAAAACGGGAATGCCTGTTATACAGTGTGTTATTGATTCTTTTAAAGACATGAGCTGTTTCGCAGTTATAAAGAGAGAAATGTACACAGCGAGTAAGGCAGGGAGTGAAAGGCACCTCCTCTGTACTGTAACACACGTGCTGGGTCGCTCTAGTAGGTAATTACAATTTATGACCTCCAAAGGGAAAAGTGCAAATTTCTTAGGAGCATCTGCCAGGCAGACGTGCCTCGCAAAGATCCCATCTCATTTCATGACAATATGCCACATTCCAGCAATTACCTCTTCGGCGAACTCTTCCAGCAGCCTCCTGGCTTGTTCTCTCCTAAAGCGAGATCAGCTCAACCTGCCCCGCCGCCCCTATTAAACAGTCCTAACTCGCCCAAACAAAACCACTTCTTTCCCAAGCACAGTTAAAGGAAGGGACAAATTACTGCCATTCTTCACCCGAGCTGCAAACTCCCCGCCGCCGGCGGCAGCATCATTTCCATGACAACAACCAGCAGAAATACCTTAGTATCGGCTGAGGCGTCTAAGTCCACAAACCCAGCTCTCCCTGCTTAGGAGAGGAGAAAGTCTCGAGTAGGGGCTAACAGAACAGCATCAAATCTATGTCCACCCGGGACAGAAAGGAGGAAAAGTTTCAGGTTACAGCCTGTTAGATTAGTAACACTGATGTTCACCACAAACAGTTGCCAGGTCAAGAGCCATAGAACCGGCAGCACAACTTTTACCAAGTCCATCCACATTCTCTCTCTCCCATTCACATATATACATACTTGACTGCTGTGGCGGTTCCGTCTTTACATCTAGTTTGTAAATGCCCGTTTCCTTAAATGTGCATGTAGGCTCCGTCCAGGGGCGAAATTATAAAAGGCAAACCCAAGCGGTTCTCGGCGGCTGCGGTATCCCGAGGCATGGGCAAGGATGACAGACGCTTGCGGAGACCAGGAGCGGAGAGAGCAGCGCGCCGGAGCTGCGGCTGGTGCTTGCTCCGGAGTGGAGCGTGTGTGTGTGTGTGAGAGCGTGAGTGATGATCAGCCGGCTGCAGCAATGTGCCTTTGTTTATATGCGCCGGCTCAGTGATAGAGATCTGCCTCTGCCTCTCTCCGGGTCCCTCTCTCCCGCTCGGGGTGTGTGGAGGAGAGAGGGGAAGGAGACTCCTTCTACCGCTGCTCTCTCCCTCTCCCTCTCTCGGAACGTCATTTATGCGAGAGCAGCCCTAGCGGCCTCTCCATAGAGCGACTGGAATGCGAGACGTCAATAGTGACGCCATGGGAGCCTGACGCTACTGCCCCCCCCCTCCGCACCCTCCTCCCCCCACCGCCCCAGACTCCGTGTGTCTCTCCCTGGGCACAGTGCAGCGCGTGTGTGAGAAAGCCCCGGCCCCGCACCTACACTGCCGGCATCTGGCCGCGACGCTCGGCTTAAATTTTGAGAGTGCTGTCAACCTGCGAGGCGTTACGAGGGGGGGAGAGGGAGGATCTGGTTGGCAGGCTGGGTCCTGAGTCTAGGAGGCGCGGGAGTGTTAGCGGCAGTGTAGATATTGATCCGTAATATCTATGGCGAGGATTAATCATTAGAGCAATGGCCTATGCTGTTACTGCACACAGTAGTATTGCGTAACCCTATCTATTTCAGGATAAAACGAGAGAGTATTTAATAAGGTAAAGTTTAGCCGACACTTTGGACATATAAAGCGTGCTTATTATTATGATTGACGATGATGATGCTCATTAAAACTGTTTAAGAGAAGAAAGTAAAATGAAACTTTTCGATGTGAAGGAGGAACGAGGAGCAGGTTCTGAAGGATCTCGTTATACCCGGCCCGGTCTCTCTGCCGGGGTCACATATGTCGGTCACCAGCCACTTCGGGAAACTTCAGCCTCCTACGAGTAGCTGCAACTCCATTTGCTTTCGCTCTAGCTGGGCTCTGAGCTCTCTGTTATCCTCTGCAACACATGATTGTGTCTCTGTCTGATTTACTGTTTGCTCGCGTGTCTTCGAAATGTGAATGAGGGTATCGTCAGGGGAAGGCTTTGCTTTTATCATTCTCCATATAGTGGATTAATTTGCACCGTTCAAACAAATCAGAGTCGGACATTGCAAACGGCATAGAAAACACACATTTGAATGAAACAGCTGCGGTTCCTGCTCACACACACATGCAGGGACGAGGAGGGAGTGAAAGAAGAGACGCCGATCGCACTTTCACTTTGTTTAGGCTGATTTCGCGATCCTTCCTTGTCCTCTGGTGTCTACACTACACAGCTCCTGGGAACTAAGTGGGTTTCTGCACTCAGTCCGGTGGAGCTGGCTTTCTTGCTTTCCCTCTCCGGAGGGGTGTAGTTGTGATTTAAAGGAGACATGGGTTGGCTTGCAATTTAGAGGGGTGCTTGAGGGGGTGTCTTTGCGAATCCGTGTTTGCGTGGCGGTAAGAGTCTCACTGAAACAAGCTTGCAGTGAGTCCCGGACCAGAAGCCCACCGGGGCACTCCCCATCGCCCCCACTCTCCATCTCCTGTGTTAGTGTCGCATCCCTTCCCCATCTATCTCACAGAGGGAGCGCTTTAACTCCAAGCGAGAAATCCGGCCGCAGGCGGGTACCCAACACTAGATATTTTTTCTACTTTCTTATACAGCGAGCCCCTTTCGGAGCCAATCAGAGGGGACACGTCACCATGGAACGCCGTCCTCTTGCCGGTGCGCCCAATCCCCGCACAGGATGCGCCGGGCTCCATTCCATGGGGCGGGACCCGGGAGGCTGACGCACTAGAGGCGCGTGATTGACGCAAGCTGTGTTGCTAAATTTAGCCTCTGGCCTGTGCAAACCGATTGCGATCGCGCGGAGGAGGGGGCGGAGCCCATTGAGCGGCGGCAGCGGGGCGGGCGGGCACGCGCGCGCGCGCGCGCCTGGGACTATTTTGGGTCCCTGCTTTGATCCGGCCAAGCCAAATATAGCTGCAGCCGGGTATTTATAGCCCTGGCGAGTCCCATTGTCGTGAGGGCCGCGCCCCCGGCTGCCTGCCTCGTGGGGGAGGGGGGACTCCGGGATGGAGCCCGTCCGCCCGCCCGCGAGCGCTGCAGCCCCGCGCCCAGGGTGGTGCCGCCGGCAGAGAGCCGGGCTGGCCCGTGGGCAGCTGGGTGCCGCCGAAGGGGGAAGCCGGAGACTCTCCCTGGCGGGAGTCACTTGCCCTTCCCCAGCCCAACGCGCCGGAGCCGGGACCCCACCCGCCTCGCCCCGCGGGCAGGGCGCGGACTCCGCGCCCAGGGCTGCCCCGCCCGGGCGCTGTGGGGATACCCCTGCCTGATGCAATGGAGCGGAGCCGGGGGCGGCGGCGGCGGCGGGCTCGCATAGCGGAGCGGTGACCTCACGGCAGGGCGGGAGCCCCCGCCCGCCTGTTGAGTAAGCGCTTTGAGAAGTGAAAATGCCATGACGGGCCGGGGCGCTCAGCCCCGGGGCTGACAAGCCGCAGACCAGGGGAGATCCCCTTTGATGCGCTCCCCGCGGGGGCGGCCCGGGGCAGAGGGAACTGGCGGCACTTTCCGCCCGCCGTTTCCCCCCCGGCACAGCCGCGATAAAAATACTTCGCTTTCCACGCTGTCATCGGCCTACTCATCCCGGGGCGCCCGGCTGGAAAGGGAACCGGGGAGAGCGCGCAACGCCCGCGGCCTGGCCGGCCCGCGGATATTTTCCTCAGCCCGGTTCCGGAGTTTAGCCCAGTGACCCCGATTCCCGTTTCGAATCTGGGAATTCCTCCCCTGGATTGCAGCCCAGGTTACAGAGACATCCTCGATGGGGAGATCAGGTTTCTGCACCTCCTGCATTCACACATAGCCCCTAAAATAACAATCGCGGAAGGGGGTCCCAGAGAGAAGAAATCTTCTGCACCTGAGGGTGACCAGATGTCCCGATTTTATAGGGACAGGCCCGATATCTGGGGCTTTTTCTTATATAGGTGCCAGTTACCCCCCCTTTCCCATCCCGATTTTTCACGCTTGCTCTCTGGTCACTTCAGTTTGCTTTCTTGTTAAGTCTGACAGCAGACTGGGTCTAGACCTCAGGGCTGCGCTTTCAGATCGCTCACCTCCTGTCTCAGGTTCTTCCTTGTTGAGAAGATCCTTATACAAAGCAGGGGCAGAAAAAAGCTTTATTAATGAGTAGAAGATCTGAAAATAATTCAGGGCATCCTGTTTGTAGGATATGCTACTATTGACTGAATGTTGAGAGTTCAAAAAGTCAAGGTGATAGTGTCCCTTGAAACACTTGAGGGCCAAGTTTCTCCTTGGAGTAGTGCATTTGTAATCTGCTGTTTGGAATTAACCTCAGCTACCCTGCAGACAAGGTAGTTATACTCAGGGAGGCTTTAGTACAAAATTGACTAATGTATGCTAGTGCCCACAATGGGCTTTTGAAACACTTGAGGAGGGGCCGTGTCAGAGGCAGCCCTTAGTATTTGAGGACAGACAGGTGAACAAAAGTTAGGGGAAAGGGAACAACAACAGACTTGTTCTATAAATATTTATATACACCTCAACTTGATTCATTGTAAGCAGCATGGCAGAAGTGGGTCTGTAAGAGGGATTTAAAAATGTAGTGGCTTTGTGAATGAGCTCAGGGACCTCTTTCTGTGCAGAAAGGGAAAATGTGGAATGGGCGGGGAGACTGGTGAATGGGTAGACAAGGCTGGAAGTATTGGGACAATGAAGGAGACAGGAGGCAGCACACAGCTTGATCAGGGAGGGTAAGTAAGGAGGGTGGAGGTCTGTAGAGCTGAGGGTGATAAAGAGAAGCTTCAATCTGATGCACTAGAGTGACTAGACTAAGATGGAGAGCAAGTGGAGGGATTCACTTTCAGTTTTTCCACTCATGTATTGTACATAACTTTGCTGTGATAACTTTAATTGTTGGATGTAAACTTCTTATTCGAAGTCTTGATTGCTCCAAGAGCCAATTAAAGCATATACTCTCTAGGTCCATTCCTAGACCCCAAGCTCCTAGAATTATTTGACTAAGAACGTCAGCTTTATTTTTTTAATAAGTAAATATATAGCCTTGGTAGTGGTGAAGAAAGGCATGAATACAGGATATGATTCTAATTAAGACAGTGATATATGCCTGAGTCTGCAGACAGCCTGGAACTGTAGCTCTGAGAGCAGTGAACTACTCCATGCATTTCAGTTAATGCCAACCCCAACTGCTTTGTCAGGGGACCTTGACAACACTAATCCAGCAAGCCCCATCCACCCAAGCAAATATAATCTAGTTGCTAGAATAAGTACTGGAACCCCCCTGCTATAACCCCTGCCTTTCTGGGCCTGGAAGAAGGAGAGCCCACGCTACCTCTTTGGGAAGGGAAGGGAGGTTATCATGCCAACTACATCTCAAAGCAGGAGGTGTGGTCAAGGATAAGGGTGTGTGGGTGAAGCCACAGTGTAGGCCCATGGAGGATGTGCAGGGGCAATTTCTTCCCAAAGAGAGAGAGTCATAGAGAAATTCAGGTGATTGAAACCAGAGGTTTATGACTGCTATAAATATGTTCTGATTGCTTTATCCACAGTATTTCTGTTTTCCCAGACAGAAGCTCCACCAACTAGTGGAATTGCCTGAAATTCTGTGATACCACAGATGGGGAGGCTTGAATATTCCTGATTGACTCAGTCTCCTTGACTTTTAAGAGCTAATTCTTTCTTTCATGTGCCAACACAAAATTAAAAGCATGGAAGATAGTGAATTAAACAAAGCAACAACTTTCCTTCAAACATACTTCCAGCTGAAAGTGTGATGCTATTAATGCACTTCATGAATCTGAAGAAATGGTGTTTTTTCACCACAGAAGCTTATGCTCAAATAAATCTATTCGTCTTTAAAGTGCTTCCGGACTCCTCATTGTTTTTGTGGCTACAGACTAACACAGCTACCGCTCTGATATTAATGAGAGGTGCTAATAGAATTGTAATTCTAACTGCCCACACAAGAGTTGATTTGGAGTTGAAGAGGCCAAGATCAGATAAGTTGCAGACATGCAAACACAGCATCTTATTAAATAAGATGCTACATTCACAAAGATTTTAATTTAAGTAAATGTATTATTGAATAGTGACACAATTCTGAATGAAATCTCTACTGGAACTGTATTGATGGTGGAGAACGGTGGCCACATACTCATAAAATATGTTTGGCGTAAACTTTAATCCTCATGTAAACACAATTCTGTTTGATGGAGTCCACTTCTAAAAAAAGAAAGACAATACTCATTCTTGCCTGGGAGAAAGACTAGTATTTATCCAACAGGTGGTTGGCTTTTCATGAAATAGATGCTGTGCAGAGCTGAGTTGCTGCTGTTCAGCCCCAAGTATAGGGAACTCTCTTTGAATTACAGCTAATAAAATACCATAAATATTCTTGACTTTGTTAACTTATTGAGTTCTAATTATTAATCAAATGACTTGTTCATGCCCTTTTACTTAATCTGTTTAATAAACCTTAGCTCAGATCTTCAATATCCTTAAGGGACCAGAGGTGCTAATAATGCAGCTGGAGTATTACACAAACCCTGGCCATTGTTGTTGTTTTTAAGTCAGATGTTTGTTATTTATCCAGCACGTATTGAGTTTCTAGCTGACAGATATCCCTTGTTAGCATGAACCAAGAGTAACTTCTCTAATTTACCAACTTTTAAATTAACACTTTTCCTAACATCTTTCTGCTCCTTCGCAAAGCCCTCTGAAGTTAATCCTGTTATAACATTTTCCCATCACACCTGTTTTGCTTGCAACTGGTAAACTATATTGTCAATTGCCTTTTACATTTGTTACCTATCATCTTACTCTGTTTCACGTACTGTTTCTTCTCTCAGGCTATGTCTACACTATGGGCCATACAGCAGCACAGCTATACCGCTGCAGCTGTGCTGCTGTAAGGGCTCCTGTGTAGCCTCTCTACCTAGAGAGAGAGCTCTTCTGCAGGCATAATTAAACTACTCCCAACAAGCGGCAATAGCTACAGTCACAGGAGAGAGTCTCCTGCGGATCTAGCGCTGTCCACGCTGACAGAAGTGCTAGTGTAGAAAAATCTCACTCTTTCCTGCTTTTGATGATTTATCCCCCTTTCTTTTTTTCTGGATGGGTCTCTAATAACTTTTGTGCTTCATAGGCTGATCTTCTAGGAGACAGGCAGACAGCTTAGCCAATCAGCAGCTCCCTAGCCTGGTATAAATTAAGGGTTCCAGATGATGATAGTGGGAGATTCCAAAGGGATTCACAGCCTCTTTTACCTTAAGTAGCAGGAGGATAATTTTCTCACAAGGCAACTCAGTGGGATGCTGAGTTCTTAGTGTGAAGCTGTGTCCAAAGGGCTAGTGCAATCCTTGGATATATAAATGCGATTAGTGAGTAGAAGTAAGGAGGTTATTTTACCTTTATATATGACATTGGTGAGGCAGATACTGGAATACTGTGTCAAGTTCTGATGTCCACATTTTAAAAATTATGTAGCCAAATTGAAGAGGGTGCAGAAAAGAGCCACAAAAATTGTTCGGCAGCTGGAGAAAATGCCTTACAGTAAGAGACTTAAAGAACTCTGTCTTATCAAAAATAAGACTGACAGGTGACTTGATTACATTGTAAAAGTATCTTCATGGAGAGAAAATATTGGTACTAAAGGGCTCTTTACTCTAGCAGGGAAAGATACAACAAGAACCAAGGCACTGAAAGCAAAAGTCAAACAAATTCAAATTAGAAATAAAGCACAGGATTTTACCAGTGAGAGTGATTCACCATTGGAACAAATAACTAAGATAAATGGTGGATTCGCCATCCCATGAGATCTCTAAATTAAGACTGAATGCTTCACTGGAAGATATGCTTTACTAAACATAAATTATTGGGCTCAGAATGGGGGTAACTAGGTGAAATTCTATGGCCCGTGTTCAGTGCTTAAAGTGATCTGAAAAAAAGTGTGTGTGGGGAGTTCTAACACAATCTGAGATTAGCAGCACTGGTAAGAAAAAGTGCTTAAAGTGCACCCATCAGCAGCCATGCTTGATTTAAAAACTCCCCCTGACCCTTGGCAATCCCTCCCTGCTACTCTCCCATCCCCATTTTAAGCATTGCTTGTGCTATACAGGAGGTCAGACTAAAAGATAATCTGACAATCCCTTCTAGCCTTAATATCTGTGAGTCTGTGAAACCCTTAAAAAGCAGGTACCTCAGATACTTTGGTAGGGCTGGGCAATACATCAGAATTCTTGTAAATACGCTTCTCAAACATGTCTTAGTTCTCTAATGCTGACACAGAAATCTCTTCTTTTCATCCTTTTTGCAGACACAGAAAGCAAGACAGTGTTGCCAAGTTCGGTTTGTTGTACTGTTTCTATAATATGTGAGTTTCGGAGGTAATGCCTTGTTAGGCCAATCCACCCTATCCAGCTCACAGGAACGGCATGTCATATGTTTGTATTTTATCTGCCTATCAGTAAATTAATATTTCTTCCTCATTGTAATTTTCCTGTATTTTTTATTTGTACAGTTATAGTTATTTTTACCAGGAGCCAGTGTGCTCCAGTGGACAGGGTGTGAACAGGGACTTGAGATCTAGTAGATTTTATTTCTTGTTTTGTCACTGGCCTGCTACATGACCTTAGGCAATTCACCTTACATTTCTAGATCTCAGTTCACTATCTGCAAAATGCCACTTTGAAAGGTGCTTTTGGATTTAGGGATAAAAAGCATCATGTAAGAGCTAAGCATGATTATTATTTGTTAGTTATTAGTTTATTCATAGGACCGAAGATCCCTTGAATTATAGCTATTCCTTATTTTCTTATCTAAACAACAGTTTACCTAAGCACCTATTATATCTGTTTTCCTTTCATGTTTGTCACAGTCAAAAGGTCACAACTGGGCTCTGTGATTTTGTTATGTCATAAGTCAAGACGGATTAAACACCACAGAAATCTTTCTTTAGTTAGGGCTAGTACGTAAGGGGGTAGTGAATCAGCTAAAATAAATAGCCACTGAGTGGATGAACCTGTTCTAGTTCCTTTCACTGGATTGTATGTACAGAGCCAGATCAAGGCATAGACAATATAGACCTGAGCTAGGAACACATCTCCTGGAACCACATAAAGACAGAATCTCCGCTTTCATTTTAAAAAAAGGAATTTTCTAGCTCGTATGGTTGTGAAGTAATTCTAGTAATGCCGCTATCTCAGCCTGAATCTGCAAATAGCCTGAAGCTGAAATTGCAGGCTTGGACTGCCCCATGCATCACAATGAGATGTGAACTTCCAGATTCATGACCGGCACATCAACCCAACAGTGTAATTGAGATGCAGCAAGAGGAGAAGAGGAGGGCAGTGGCCCCCTCTAGCCACCCAAATAAATACAGTCCAGCTGCTGGACTAACTAGTGTGCGGATCCTGTGCTGCCAAGCCTGACTCTCAGCAGGGGAAAAGGGGGTTCTTTCTGCTGCTGTCTCTGCTGCTTTCATGAAGAGGGGGCTCCTGCTGACATTCCTGGGAGGAAAAGTGGGCCCCAGGATTCTGCCTCCACTGCTTTAGGAAAACAGTTATGTCTTGAAGTGCGCCCTGGAAGTCAACAGATCTGGGCTTTGTCAAACCAAGAGGGTGTTGAGTTCCTGAGTCAGGGACCCCTAGCTGCTCTCATTACCCCCTCATTGAAACAAGGGAGCTGTGAGGCTGAGTGCCTCGTCTGATTGTACCAGCCATGGTAGAACATGAGGAGAGAGACATAATCTAAGGAACTTGGACACAAATTTAGGACTTTATAAAGGACAAGACCAACACCTTAAACTGCACTCAGAAACTAGCTGTCAGCCAGTGCAGATCATGGAGCTCAAGTGCTTTCAAGTACCACTTAAGTCATAACCAACTATATTATGTGCCAGCTGATGTTTCTAAATGGTCATCAGATATAGCTCCATACAAAATTGTAATTCAGTAATTCAGTCTTGGAGGGACAAAGGCATGGATCATTGGGGCAAGGTCTGCACCAAAACTTGCAGAACAAAACCATTTAGGTATAGATTTTAAAATAGTACTGTTTGGCCACTGCTGCTACCTGGAATCTAGAGCAGCCAGGAGCCCAAAATTATATCCAGATTGCAAATGTGAATACAAAAAGCAGAAAAGTGAGTGGGGAGATATAATTTTTTGCCTCTTCTTCTGATTGCTCCCCATAGTTTATCAGCATTACATAGGAACATAGGAATTGCCATACTGGATCAGAACAGCAGTCCTTCTAGTCCAGAGTCCTGTCTCTGACAGTGACCAGCAACACATGCTTCAGAGGATGGTACAAGAACCTGCTTTAGGCAGATGTGAAATAATCTGCCCCCACATAGGTCTCATTCTGATCTCTAATATTTAGAGATTGTCTTAACCTTGAACCACAAGATTTAATAGCCCTTCCAAAATTTTTATTGTTGTTAATTATAACTCTGGAGATCCTTGATAGCCATATAAACATCCAATCCCTTTTTGAATCTTGTTAAATTCTTGGCCTTAATGACTTACTGTGGCAAAGAGTTCCACAAAAAGTATGTGAAAAAGTATTTCCTTTTATTGGTTGTGAATTTCCCACTTTTTAATTTCATTGAATTTTCCCTTCTTCTTGCATCATGAGACAGGGATAACAGAAGCTCCCAATTTACCTTCTCTATAGCATTCATTATACTCTCATCATGTCCTCTCTTATTTGTCTTGTTTGTAGGGTAAACAATTCCAATCTTTCCAATCTCTCTTTATATGAGAGCTTCTTCGACCTTTGATCATTCATTGCTCTTCTCTGAATCCCCTCTGGTTCAGCAACATCCTTTTTGAGATGGGGTAACCTGTGCTGTACACAGGATTCCACATGAGACATACCACTGATTTATATAAAATCATTATTTCATTATTCTTATCTGGGCTGAATATCAGCCAGCTGAACCATTTCTCAGCCAGATACTGGACAGGTTTCTCAGCTTCACCATCTGGGTCCAATGGAATGATGTTGTAAAGCTGAGAGTCATCTCACGTGGGAAACACTGCAGCTCAAGCACATGTAATATCTTCTCTCTCTCTCTCTCTCTCTCGATCAGAGGAATAGTAAAACAGAACCTTGTTGAACTTCACTTGAGAGAGCCCTTTGTGGAGGCCAGTAATAGCACTGCACTGTTCTCGGGGAATGCTCAAAGACAACTCCATCTACTCTACTGGAATCCTTAGATTCCACTTCATGACCAACACACACAATAACAATTGATAGCTATAAAAGAATCATAACGGACGTTTCATGTTGTCCAAAAGGAGAAATTTTTCAGCACTGCTGGTAAAGTCTTGGTCTGTATGGTACCCAGGCCTAAAATTGGAAATGGATAATGGAAATCTGAAGAGCCCTGGTATCACCAGAGTTGTCCATTGCAATGTTCTTGATCAACTTTCCAAAACAGAGAAACCTGAGACTGAGTAACCTTGATGGGATTGGTTACTTGAACTGGAGAAAAAGAATCCCATATTTAAATAATGACAGCTCCTACCATTGGCAACCCCATTCAAAACCAGAAAGACATGGATCCAGTTTTTAGCCCAAAGCTCCTCCAGCAGTTCCAGACCTCTCGTTAGCTGAAATACAAAAAAAGAGTCAGTACATGCTGATAACTTGATCCAGATCTGAGTCATCTTAACTATAAAATCACTTGAAAACTTCTCATAGCATGAAATAACCTACTTTGTTAGAGACCAGAATAATTAGGCTATTCAAAGCTCAGACCAGTTCCACCAATCAGGACTTCATTAGATGCCGTAGTGGAGTTTGATGATACCATTCTTCTTCTTGTGCATAACCACAGCACTGAACTTTAAAACATCTATATGCCAACATTGGTCTTTCCTTTTGTTTCAGGATAGCGAAGTCCAATTAGGTTATCTCTAATTGCTATGATTCTTTAAATGAAAAGACTAATATGTGTATTTGCATGAATAAGGTAAAAGTCCACATAGTGTGTGCTAGTGAAGATGTAAATAAATTACATAAAGGAAATTGAATGTCATTTATCAACAAAACGATATTTTGAATAATCTTTTATATATTTCACAAAACATTTTCATAAATTTCTGTAAGAGAAGAGGAAATGAGAGTTGATTGTTATCATGCTACATGTAAGTTTGGGCAGTTGTCACGATACATACTTGAGAATTTTAGGCAATTTTCTTCAGTAAGGCTCATTCCATTTTTGGAAATCTCATGCTTTCATGTATTTAGTTATTAAATGATTCTGGTGTTTTCACCCTAACAAAATTTCTCACTGGTCATTTCACATATTTATGGCTCTGTGCAGCAAAAGTGCTTCCTGACATCTGTTCTGAATTAGTTCTCCTTTCCAGTTATGTCCTCCTGTTTCATCATTTGTATGATGAAAATAGTAACTTAGATTTACAGTATTTGTGCCATTTAAGGTTTTATAAAATTAAATGAAGCCTCCTTACTGCTTTTCTAAATTTAAGATGAAGAAATCATACCCTTTTCTCAGTTCATATGTTTTAGTAATGAGATGTACCTCATTCATTGTACCTTTATCATTCATTGTACTTTTTTCCATCATGATATTGTCTTTCTAATAGCAAGAACTGAATCCAATATTTTAAAGTTTTTATTAAAAAATAATTTCATAATCAGTTCCCTTCTAGTTGTTCAGTTGTTTTTTATTTGCTTCTTCATACTACAAACATTTTTAGAGGACTCCCATTACCTAAAGGCTTTTTTTAAAAAAATCAGCCTACTGCATTAAATTCTATACATTTTCCATATTTGTTGATAAGTATGGAGTGTAGGCACCAGTTTTTGATTTTTCAACTTCACCATTTCAGCTACATAGATTAAATCCACTTATTTTGTTTCCTTTATAATGTATTACTTGTGTTGAAATATTAGCAGATTTCAATAATTTCACCAATGTCATTATAAGTGATAGGCATTAGATGGTCAAGTACTAATATTTGGAAACCCGACTTAAAACTTCTTCCCAGCTGAATGTGAGACTTTTAAAGAGGTTCTACTCTTTTTTTCATTTTCTCCCAAACTGGATTAGGTTACCATATTTTACCAAGTTTGAATATGCTTGTAAACAATTCAGTTAGATGATGCAATGTTGGTAATGACTTGGGGCCTATCCACACTACAACAAATTAAAAAAACAAAATAACACATAAAGCCCTCGTGTAGATGAGGCAAATTATACTTTTAGCACTTTAGCTGGACAAGCTGAACCCTAGGTTCCCCCTACTGGTCAGTGAAGTCAGGGACTATTTACTGTTTGCAGTATTTTGGTTGAAATTCATAATTTAGCTAGATGTTAAAAATCTGTAACCCACTATCTCCCCCACCTCCTCCATTTTCTTTTGTCCAATGACTGTAGAGGTGTTAACAGGCTACTTCACCTTGAGTGGTCTCTTATAATACATAGTAACTGCTTATGCTAAACAACCTGTTCAATTTTGTATTTAGCTGTATCACTCTGAGTACCTTTCCCAGACCTGAAGAAGAGCTCTGTGTAAGCTTGAAAACTTGTCCCTTTCACCAACAGACGTTAGTCCAATAAAATACATTACTTCACCATCTTCAAGATTAATTATGTTCACTATTGTACCAACTAACTTGATTGTTCACAACTTTGTTCAAACACTGTAAAATATTGTAGTGTAGAAAATGCTTCATCCTTTTGCTTTAACTCAATAGGCAGAGTCAGGACATGAGAGAAGGCTAAAATGAAACCTGCCTTTAGTGACCACTCAAAGGACAGACAAAAATTGGACATGATTTTTTAACAAAAGTGTGGCCAAATAGTACTTATTACAATTGGTGATACTGAGGAAGGGCAACTTGCGGGGGCGGGGAAAGAGGGCAGCATTTTAAGACAGGTGACTGCCTAATACAGTTTCACTGTATTTAAAAAATTGCAAACTGATGTCCCATCCTTCGATTGTATGAAGTCCTATTGCAATTTATGGGACGCTGCACCAGCTCATGGGGCCCCTCATAACTATCCAGTTATGGATTTGAGCCCTATTTTATTTGTAAATCCTATGCTTATATCTGGAAAAGAGACAACTAATCTTATTTCTCTTTCATTTACTGAAAGAATCCCTCAAAGCCTTTTCAGTCATTTTGCTGTCATATCTGTATAATCTGGTTGGTTTTGTACATTTGCTAGCAGAGTTTTTCTGGTATAACTCTCTTGAACTTAACAATGTTTATGGTTTCAAAAGGCCTGTGGAGTCTGCTCCGAAGGGCACATTAAAATATGTTGATAGTAGTCTATTAAATAGGTGGATTTCTGCCTGTATTTCCTTTAGCACTGTTAAGATATTAGACACATTATATTCCATCTGGTCTTGATAGGTGATGATTGGTTCTTCCGAGTTATTCTGAGAACTGCCCCAGAAATGCTGAAGTCATTCAGGACAATAAACACACATCTAATGGCAGCACCATTAATCTAGCTTTAAAAGATCTCTTATTCCTTTTGTATAACACATGTAATACATTGAAAAGTACAATGATGATCCCTTTTCCATAGAAGTAAAACTACTCCTAAGATATATATTTATTCCGGGGCAAATATGCAAAATGAAAGTAGAGAGATGACCCCTTTCCATTCTTTATGGCTTTCTAATATGAAATAGGAATTTAAAAATACTGCAAAACTGTGTTTTTAATTTTATTCAAAATGTGAAGTTACAAAGTGGATAGCTATAAAGAGAGAAATATATATATATGACAGTATTGCCTACTTTCACAATTTCATCATGAATCTTTCATTATTTGGTGTTTTTCTTAAAGCCCCAGTTCCTGGATTCAAAATATTGTGTATGATTCTTGGCTTTCGTTTTTTTGAAAAAGTAAGACACCTTAGCCGTCATAGTTACAGAGAAAATAGTGAGTGCACTCTGAAAGGTCAGAAGGCAAATAACGCCAATACTGTTTTACTTTTAAAAATCTAATGATTTTTAAGCCACTCACATGATTTTATGAGGCCCGAGTCCTGATTTTTGAACATATGAGGTTGACAACACTGATATAATATTTCATGAGCTAAGGTATCATTCACAAGGGATAGAAAGCAGAGGCACTGATCATTGTGCATGTCATCCCCTAGGCAGTGAGTCTATTTTACCCAGAGACATTTTAAAATATTTATAGTAGACAACATCCTTATGTCTTGTAATCTCTGAGTGTGGGTGTGTGAGGATACTGCATGCTAGTCTCGTTCACAGAATGAGGTAGGGGGCCAAGCCTGTCCTGGTTTCAGATATATCCTTCCACCAGTCCCAGAAATTGGCAGTAGTCATTACTCCCCTCATCTCCTATGCCTGGCCTCATGCTACGGTTGGAATCAGTCCAATAGCAGCAGCTTGTCTGAGCTGCATACCAGGGATGCTGCGTGGGTCCCATGCAAGCCTGCTGCTACCTCGTGCTCATGTGACAGACCCAAATAATCTGGTGTTGGGGGAGTGGAGGATTTATAGAACTGGTACAAGTAGGGTCCGTGACAATGACTGTACAGCCTGGTGTTCTGTCCAAGCAGGGTCCGTGACAGTGACTACAGCCTGGTGTTCTGCCCAAGCAGCAACAGCACAGCTGAAAACCACGTGGTGGAAGCGGAGGCTGCAGAACAGGTGGTAGTGACTCCCAGAATTGATAGTTTGGAAAGAGAGAGAAGGTGGAAGCATCATCCCAGGAAGGAGCTGTTGGTTGATATCATTGGGAGGTGCTTCCTTGAGCTAAGGTCACATGCTGCTGGTTACAAGTATTCTCCCAGGGGTACTTCTTTATTCCTCCAAGCACCTATATGCTTACATATAAGTGCTAGTTTCTTTGGAAGAGAGTATTGAATGGAGGTTACTAAAAGCACTGCTCTCTCCGGTTCCCAAAGGCCCTTTAAAATATGTGCACATGCAATGCAAGAGTCTGACAATGGAGCCCGAGAGCGAGAGTCCAGCATTTGTATGGAAGGGATGGTGGCAACTCACAGCCACTCTCTCTAGCAGGATTTTTTTTATCCAGATTCAAGTCTACAACTATCTCTTATTGAGAGCCTTTGAGGTGCACTTCTGGCAATGAAGGAGGGATCATAACTCTGTACATAATAGCTAGGAGCTGCCAAAAGGGGCATAGCATTGCTCCATGTAAGAGTAAAAGACTTGGCTACCTGGTAAAAGTGTACTTAGCTAAATGATGTTATGCAAAAAATAAATAAATCAATTTTTATTTGGGAGATCACTTTCTGGGGTGAAATGTACATTTAACTGTCCAGTCACTAAGCTTGGACTCCATTTTGTCACTCATAAATCACTAAGTTCACAACTCTCAAAGGGAATACATTGAAGAGCCAGAGAATGTCTACATATGTGAAGAAAGGCAGCTTTTAGGATTCAACTGTACAGCAGCTTCTGATTTTAAAAAAGTTTCAGAGACAGCAGATTACTCTTCTAAAAGAAGAAAATATTTTTATAAAGGTCTGGGGAATGGAAGTCATCTGCTTGCTGAAGAAAAGTTCTTAATCTGCTTTAGGTTGGGTTTAGGTAATACTATAGTAACAAAGACAGAGTTATATATAATGTAGCAGAGTCCTTAAACTGGAAGTGCTTTCCCACCAAGGTAAATACAAAATAATTTTAGGCACTGGGGGTGGCTTTCTTAAGAGAGAGAATGTTTTAGGAAGATTCATCTCCCCACCCACGCACACTAGTACACAGCTACTACAACACTAACACTCAAAAAGCGATACAGTTTTCCTAGAGAGGGGTCACTCAAGAGCAACGCTGAGCTCTAGCAGGGACTGAATCATAACTAGTGACTGCCACACCGGTTTTTGCACAGAAGTCATTGTAACCTCCAGGGGAGAGTTTTGAAAACAATGCCTCTCTTGGACGGGCTCCAGGCACTTTGCTGCTGCTTTGGTTACCTGCATGGTTTTTAACTCTGCTAACACTGTTGCACGCCCACCACGTTAGAGAAGCAGAAGAGAAGATACTTAAATGATCACCCAGGAGCCTTTCAACTCTCCTCCATCGCCAGTGCATTTAAATCGTATCTGACCCCCAGCCTTTGGGGGGGACAGGGAAGACAAGCGACAGCCAGCAAAGGGCTGCCAGGCCCGGTCAGCTAGTCCAGTGGCCGAGAGCCCCCGGCCCGCTCCCCTCCCTGGCGTCTCTCACTCGCCCCAGGTTTCCCCAGCTGCAGCCTCCTCAGCACTTTAAAGGGGAGCAGCACGGACAGCGCAAAGCGAGGCAGGTTTATGGCCCGCCCCCGCGGTCAGTGCGCGCCCCCCGGGCCTGGCCCGCAGGGGACCCCCCCCCGCGCGCACACCCCCGGACCTGGCCCGAAGCGGGGGGGCGGGACCCCGCAGCAGGGCACCGCGCGGGTCCGAGCAGCGCCCATGGCAACAGCGGGCGCGCGCGGGGGGGGGCACTCCCCCGTTGCTACCGAGAGACTCGCGACCATCCCCCCCCCGCTGGAATTCCCGGGACCCCCGGCTTCGAGGAACGAGAGGCAGGACTAGCGCCAACCCATCGCATGACATCATCAGCCCCGCCCCCTGTCCATCTAGCCCCGCCCCACACAAGCGCGTGCAAGCGACACAGCGAAATGACCGAAATCCCTGAGACCGGTACTTTCCCTACCCTCTCGTCTATAAATAGACCGCGCCGTGCGTCTACCACGTTCCCATTACGTACACGCACGCTGACGCACGGGGCGGCGTGCTCCGTGACGCAAGCACGTATCCGCCAAAGCTATAAATAGGCTTCCGGCGGTGGCAGCCAGGGGACAGAGCGGTTGTGAGTTCGGAGTCCCGGTGTGTGGGCGGCTGTGACCGGTGGAGGCCGAGCCGCCTGGTTTCCATGGGGACCGATACTGCGGTGTGTGTGTGCGCGCGCGCGCTAATTCCTTCCCGTCTCCTCCTCGAATAAGGGGGGCGGGAGCCCCGGCCGGGCTCGGCGCGTGGGGCCGCAGGGGCCTGGGGCGGGGCGGCTGCTCCAGCCGGGCGACAGGCGCGTCTCCTGCGCTTCCCGTGCCCGGGGGCCCCGCGCGTGTCGGTCCCGCCCCCGACAGGAGCAGGGTGATTGTGTCTCGCCTGTGCTGGTCTCTGTGGGACGGTAGCGCTGGGGCGGCCCCCGCCAGAGCCCGGGCCTTGGCCCTGTTCCCGGGGCTGGGGCTGGGGGGGGCGGCTCAGGCTGGGAGGACGGAGGCGTTATCCCCATTTCCACAGCCGAGGAGCTGAGAGACAGTCACCCCCAGACTCAGCGAGGGTATGTGTGTGTGTTTACCAATAGCCGGGGGACGGGTGTAACCCCTCGTGTAGACGCTGTTAGGGTGGCATAAAGGTGCCTGACAACATGTTCCATCTGCAAATAACTATGGCACCATGTGTAGCCCATGTGATGGTGCCCACACAAGGGGTTTGTTCTGCTCTGACTATACCACTCTAGTTAATGAGGTGTAATTATGTACGTAGATGAGATCTAAGGGTATGTCTATGCTACCTGCCGAATCAGTGGGCAGCAATCCATCCAGTGGGGATCGATTTATTGTCTCTAGTCTAGATGCGATGAATTGACCCCCCCAGCACCCTTTTGTCGACTCCTGTACTTGCAAGAGGCACAGGCAGAGTTGACAGGGGAGCGGCAGCAATCAACACACCACAGTGAAGACAATGTAGTGAGTAGGTCTAAGTATGTTGACTTCAGCTACATCATTCACATTGCGTATCTTAGATCAATTTCTCCCCTGCCTGCCCCCACCCTCGGTAGACCAGGCCTAAGTGACTTCCCCAAAGTCCTGTCCAGAAAATCTGGCAGACTTGGGACCTGACCCCCCAGTTCCAGTACTTTAATCACATACCCACTTTTTTCATTAATGTGTAAGTATCATGGGAAGGCTTGGGTGTACCATCAATAATGTGAATAAACTTTATTTTGTGTATATGGATTTCTTGTATATTTTGAAATTTATGTTGTCTCCTTAGTTGTTCCTAATTTTGATTGTAAACTCTTTGAGAAAAGGAGTGACTTGATTTTATGTCGGTTAACTAACTTGCTGTTAGCATAACTGCATAAAGATGTTTCTTTCATGGATCCATATCTGTTCCTAGCAGGACCATAATTAAGTAAATAAATTACAAAACTTGGCAGTAATAAAAATTGTAGTTAATACATGAAGCACTGTATAAATATTGTGGCCTTTTCCAAAATAGTATTTTTATTTTATATACCCCTACACTGACCCCTCTGCTAAGCCTTAACCATCTTCACCTGGACCCTCTGCAGAGTCTCATTACCATTACACCCAGAACCCCCTCACAAGCCACTGTGCATCCAGATCCCCCACTGAGCTGCCCACACCCTGATTGCCCTGTCAATCCACACCTGGATCCTGTATTGCTGAGTCTGCCTGTTGACACCTGGTACACTTGGCACAGAGGGGCAGGCCCAGTTCTTGTGCTGTGTCAGGGTTGGGTGCACCCTCATCTCTGAGTCTATGTCTTAGGGTGGGGGCACTGCACAATGATCTCCCAACTCTGTGCAGTTAGGGGCTTGTGCTCCCCAATGCTATAGTAGAGCCTCCACATTTATTTGATAAATAAAATTTGCAGAGTTTTTAATTTTTTTGGCACAGAACCCCCCTCAGGAGGAAGTGCTGTCTGATTACCACCCCATCACCTTTTGGAACCTTATAATGTGTTACACAAACATTACAAGTAAGATTAGTGCACGCAGCAACTTACAAGCATTTCATAAAGTCTAAAGACATTCTTACAAGTTCAGCCCCAGTCTTGAACACTGTTAACACATAGGCAAGTTGGTTCCTGGTTTTCAGCTATGAATTTGTCAAAGCTCAGCTGCCACACACAGATTGGGTGAGAACTGGAACCTAGTTTACCAGCATCACACCCAACAAGCCCATTCTGAACTTTTCCCATGGTGCATTTCCCCTGTTGGCTGATTGTTTTGCTAGACTATTTATTAGTAATGAAATCAGGAATCACTTCATGCTGGCTCTTTTTTATTATTAAAACTCTAACCACCAGGATACCGACAAGCTGTTCCTGCTGTGGAAGAAGTGCTGTTGAAACCTACAGCTGCTGATTAGTGTTTAAAGCATCTTTGGGGGGTTTTTTGTTTGTTTTTTTTTCTACTTTCAGACTCTTTTTAAGCACTTTTGGTGACATCTGGTTTTCATTATTTTCTACTTTTGACTTCTTGCTATTCAGTACTGATTTCAGTGATGAGAAACTACAAAGGGCTTGGCTACACTTGCAAGTTAGAGCGCACTAAAGCTGCCCAGTGTGCTCTAACTCAGGACGCATGCACACTGGCAAGGCACGTAGAAGGAATGTAGCCAGTTGTAGTGGCCAATGCTTGGGGAAGGACAAACACCAGAGGAGGTTTCCGGTAAGCAGCTTTTTTTGTAGGGGGGCAGAGGAGGGGGAGAAGTTACTCGGTGCGGGCTCTTGGGTCACGGAGGGTTTAGGTTGCATTCATGCCTAGATTCGGAATAGGGTGTTGATGTGCTCTCTCACATTGCAGTAATCGACTTCAGTGATCTCTTCAAAGGTCTCATCCCAGAACTTGGGCAATGCACTTGCACAGATTTATTGGGAAAACCACTGTGGTCCTTGGCCTAGTCAGGCTATCATGTCTGTGCCAATGTGCATTTTGAGGCTCCCAGGGGTTATGTGCACTCTCTGCTGCCTCTGTTAAGTGTTGCATTTTGCCTTTATGGATGCAAGCTTGAGATCTCAGCCGTCTGTGTTATCACCGGCTGAGAGACTGCAAAGAATCAGGAAGAGGCCGGTTAGAAGCAAAGAAGACATGCTGCATGAAATAGTGCAGCAGTCACTTAATGAGAATCTAAAGGTGCAGGAGTCGGAGAGTGAAAGTAGGATCCGCCAGCAGAATGAGGAAGCGCTGGCAGAAAAGCGCAGAGCTCCTGCAGTGAATCATGGATCGGCTGATAAGCATCATGGAGTGCTAAGCGGACTCTAGCCAGGTGGTCATTGTCATGCAGGTGGAGCACTACCATGCCCGACCCCCCTGCAGTCCTTCTCCCAACACTCTTTCCCTTATGGTCCCATGTCACCTCCAACCCACTTTCCCCAACATCCAGGTTCTTATGCCCCCAGCTGCCTCCAACACCTGTAGCTTCACCACCCAGCCCTGAAAACTACGACCCTTATTCATGGCACTGAACCTCCATCACCATGCAGTATATCCCCATCCTGAGGTGCAGCACTCATTGCACAGCACTCCAGACAGGAAGACTGAGTATGATAACAGGACATTCGCAAATCTGTGATTGGACCATTTCCCACCCCACCCCCTTTGCCCTTTCTGTTTCCCAAGCAGTTGTTTTTTTTCAAAAATTGATTTTCAATAAATGGATTTTTTGGCTTTGAAAACACACTTTATTATTGCAAAAGTAAGAGATACCTTAGCCCAGAAAAGCAACAGGCACTGCGCATCAGTGTAGCAAACACAGATTCCTACTAATTTTGGAACCACTGAACTTCACTCCTGTGCAGGGCACCAGACATTACTGGTGGCTTTCAGCCTCAAATTGCTCCCTCAAGGCATCCCTAATCCTTACAGCCCCACACTGGACCCCTCTAATAGCCCTGCCCTCTGACTGTTCAAATTCAGCCTCCAGGTGTTGAACCTCTGAGTTCCAGGCCTGAGTAAAGCTTTCACCCTTCCCTTCACAAATCTTATGGAGGGCACAGTACGTGGATAACACCACAGGGATGCTGTCATTGGCCAAGTCCAGTTTCCCATACAGAGAGGGGCCCTTGAAACAGCCAAAAGCACGCTCCACAGTCATTCTGGACTGGCTCAGCCTGTTGTTGAGTCGCTCTTTGCTGCTGTTAAGGCTCCCTGTGCAGGGTTTCATGAGCCACAACATTAAAGGGTAAGCAGGGTCTCTAAAGATCACAATGGACATTTTGACTTTCCCTACGGTGATCTTCTGGTCTGGGAAAAAAGTGCCGGCTTGCAGCTTCGTGAGCAGGCCAGTGCTCCGAAAGATGCATCATGCACCTTTTTGGGCCAGCCTGCGTTAATATCAATGAAACACCCACGGTGATCCACAAGCGCCTGGAGAACCATAGAAAAATACCACTTCTAATTAATGGACTCAGAGGCTACGTGGGCTCATGCCAGAATTAGAATATGCGCCCCATCTATTGCCCCTCCGTGGTTAGGGAAACCCCTTTGTGCAAAGCCAGCCACAATGTCATGCACGTTACCCAGAGACACAATTTTTCTGAGCAGGATGCAATTAATGGCCCTGCAAACTTACATCAATATGATTCCAGTGGTCGATTTTCCCTCTCCAAACTGGTTAGCGACCAATTGGGAGTTGCCAGCTTCCAGATTGCAATAGACATCCACTTCTCCACCATCAGGGCAGCTCTCAGTCTCGTGTCCTTGCGACGCAGGGTGGGGGTGAGCTCCTTACACAGTCCCATGAAAGTGGCTTTTCTCATCCAAAAGTGCTGCAGCCACTGCTCGTCATCCCAGACTTGCATGACGATGTGATCCCACCACTCAGTGCTTTTTTCCCCCGAGTCCAAAAGCGGCTGTCCACAGTGGTGAGCATGTCTGTGAATGCCACAAGCAATCTCATGTCATATGTGTTAAACGAGCCAATATCATCGTCAGAGTTCTTGGTGTCAGTTTTGATCTTAAGGAGTAACTCAACTGTCAAACATGACATGCTGGTGAGACTCGTTAGCATGTTCCTCAGTAGTTCAGGCTTCATTCCCGCAGACTGAAAGGGAAGACAGAGCGCGCTGCACAAAAAAGTTTGAAGGATGGCGCCAAGTGTGGACGGAAGCACAGGGATTGCTGGGATGCGAACCGATGCATCACAGGGCATTGGGACAGGATCCAGAATGTCCCCTGCCCACAAGCCAAAGAGCCAGAATGGGAAGAGGTGCTCTGTGGGATAGCTGCCCATAATGCACCGCTCCCAATGCCGCTGCAAGCGCCACTAATGTGGCCATGCCAGTGCGCTTGCAGCTGTCAGTGTGGACACACTGCAACACTTTCTCTACTGGGTTCTCCGAAGACTGGTTTAACTCAAAGTGCTCTACATTTGCAAGTGTAGCCATGCCCAAAGTAAAGTTCTCCCACCTCCACCTTGTCTTTATCATGTGCTTCCATATATTCTTGTCTCTGAGGTGCAGTACCAAAGGCAGAGCTATTTCAGACACAGTGACGTTGAGCACTCCTTTCTATTTTGATATTCTATTGCCCATTTCAACTTGGTCCTTTAAAAGATACTGAGTAAATAAATGTAATTTTGATTCGTAATTTGTCCATATTCATACTAAGTGTTTTATTCAGGTTAAATGGCTCAATTTATCATGAAAAAGCTGAGCTTCTGTGGTGGAAGGAACGTGAAAAACCTGAGGGGCCATTTTTCTGTGTGGTAAGAATCAGGCTGCTTTTAATGAAGCTGTCTTCTCACATCTCTTCTGCAAAATTGTGACAACTGACCACAAAACGGGGAGGGAACCTCCTGGCTTTTCTTGCTCATACAAGAATGACAAGTGTATTGGGAAGGTTGAACAGAGAGAGAGGCCAGTTTCTCTCCATAGTCAGGGGCAACATCTGATGTTTATCTTTGTGGGGGAGACTGGATCACCAGCATCCTTCTCATGATCTTACTGTATGTGTGGGGGAGGGAGGAGGAAGATGGGTTGGAGGGACTCAGGAGTTGATATTGCATGTGCTACTTGCTGTGTATGTTTTATCAAAATAAAGCACTTTAGGAAGATTTGAGCTGGAGCACTCACACCAATTATTTGGTCCATAAGACAAGATGTGCAATAGAATTATAACTACAGTATACCACCTATATTCCCCCAGTAAACTTAAACATTTTTTGCTTTGAAAACAGTGAACAGAAGGAATAACCAATGCATAGTATTTGCAGCATGCCTTTAATGTGTATTTTCTCCCCTGAAGAAAGGGACAGATGTAAAAAGAGGGTTGATCAAGACAGAGGTGGGATAGAGCAGAGATGGTGATTGTGAGGTCAGATAATGCTGATCAAGACATCCTAGGAGGTGTTAGGGCAATTAGGAGATGCTTAGATTCTTGGAATTAAATCAGGTGTGGAAGGGATGAATGACTGGGAGGTGATTTGGACATGATGGGTAGTTACTGACTAGTAATCCAGAGAGAATTTGGTCTTAACAGAAGTGAGACTTTTCAGCAAGAGTGGGAAACTCCTGGTGGTAGGGAACAAAGGCTGGAATGGTTGCAATGGGGAGTTAAGAACCTGGAGAAAAGAAAGCTCATACCAGAGCCCCGGTGTTTGCAGTTCAAGAGGAAAACAGTTGATCTTAGGCCATGGTTACACTGGCACTTTATAGCGCTATAAAGCCCCTACGAGCGCTATAACCTACTCTCCGTCCACACTGGCAAGGCACTAATAGCGCTATAACCGCGGAGTTATAGCGCTATTATAAATCCACCTCCTCATGGGGAATAAGGGCTGTAGCGCACCTGCTGTAGCGCTACAGGAAGAATGTGGACACCCACTGCGTATTAATTGGCCTCCAGCCTGTCCCATAATTCCCGTTCGAGCCACTCTGGTCATCACTTGCAAACTCTTTTGTCCTGTCCTCAGGTGACCACACGTCAGACCCGCCCTTTAAAGTTCCAGGGAAATTTGAAAATCCCCTTCCTGTTTGCTCCAGCCAAGCGTGGCGTGCTCTCAGGGAACCCTTGCAAGTGATCATTTTCATTGATCAGATTGATTGCGTGGCGTGGTCTCAGGGAATCGTTGCAGGTGATCATTCTGATTGATCATCATGACTCCACGTGCCATGCCTCCTCGCAATAGGCGATCCCCAGCATGGAGCAATAGTGAGGTGCTGGACCTCATCAGCTGCTGGGGGGAAGAGGCTGTTCAGTCTCAGCTGCGGTCTAGCCGCAGGAATTTTGACACCTATGGGCAGATATCACGGGCCTTGGCAGAAAGAGGCCATGAGCGGGACACTCTGCAGTGCCGTGTTAAGGTAAAGGAGCTTAGGAATGCATATCGCAAAGCCCGCGAGGCAAACGGCCGCTCAGGGGCAGCCCCGGTGACTTGCAGATTTTATAAGGAGCTGCACGCGATACTTGGTGGTGATCCCACGGTCACTCCATCGACCACCACGGACACTTCCCAGCCCACCAGTGAAGGGGGGGGTGAGGAGGAGGATGAAGAGCAGGAGGATGAAGAAGAGGAGGAGGATGAGGACGAGGCAGCAGCGATCCAGGGCACGGAGGAGTCCCTGGACGCATGCAGCCAGGAGCTCTTCTCAACCCAGGAGGGCAGCCAGCCACAGCGTCCGGCGGTTGCAGGGGCCAGCTCAGCAGCGGATTGCGGAGGTAAAGCTGCTTTTCTATGGGGAAGGCTGGCAGCTTGGGGTGGAAAGGGATGAGGGGGGCATTCCACCTGGTGCTCTGTTCAAGCCAGGAGGAGGGCAGGGGGGCATGCAGCCAGGAGCTCTCCTCTAAAGCCAGGAGGAGGGCGGCCAGCCACAGCGTCCGGCGGTTGCAGGGGCCAGCTCAGCAGTGCATTGCGGCGGTAAAGCTTCTTTTCTATGGGGAAGGCAGGCAGCTTGGGGTGGAAGGGGATGCTTGCATGCTTGCCTACATGTGGAATAGTGCATTGATGTAGTCTATCACCTCGCGGTAGTCATCATCAGTAATCTCTTCAAAGGTCTCAATAAGAGCACTTGCAATGCGCCTGCGCAGGTTTCCCGGGAGAGCCAGCGTGGTCCCCGTCCCGGTCCCGGTCACTAGTCCCTGCCACTGTGCTACAATGGGTGGGGGGAGCATTGCTGCACATAGGCACGCTGCATATGGCCCTGGGCGGAAGCCGCATCTTAATAAAATCCCTTCCCTTTGCTCCTCAGTGACTCGAAGCAATGAGATATCTTCCAGGACAAACACCTACGGAGAATGTTGGAACAGTGTTCAGAGTAGGGCTCCTGCCACTTCCCGGCACTCCACACACACCCCCACCCCCGCCACAGCTTTTCAGGGCAGGGAAGAAATCCTTCCCCCTGCCTGCTGCTCACACTGTGGCTCCTGCAACGTACCGGCACTCCCCACCCCCTCCCCCGCCACAGCTTTTCAGGGCAGGGAAAAAATCATTTCCCTTGCCTCTGGAGTCCACTCACCATGGCAGGGGCTCCGTTGCTGTATCTGTGCTGTCTGCGGGACAGGCAAACGGGGAATGCGGGGGAATGATAGGCATGTCTGCTCTTTACAAGGGAACCACTGTGAAATGTATCTTTTTATTTTAGAAGGGTCGTCCTTCACCCCTTCGCCATCGCTCTTATCAACAGCTGAGAGGCTCAGGCGACTGAGGAAGCGGCCACGAAGGAGCAAAGAGGATCTTGTACAGCAAGTAATGCAACAGGCTGTAACGGAGAATCGAGTTGCACAGAGGTGGAGGGAGAATGAGAGCAAGTTGAGGGAGAAGGCGCGGAAGGAGAACGCGATTCACCGCCGGAAAAGCACCGACAAGCTGCTCTCATTACTGCAGCTTCAATTGCAGACTATGCAGCGGCTTGTCACCCTTCAGGAGGAGAAGCTCCGCACCCACCACCCCAATTATCGTTTGCCCCAACTCCCTTCCCCTTCTTTGCCTCTGTACCCTCCAGGCCACTATCATCAGCCAAATGGTTATCACCATCCACAGCTGCCTCCAACCCCTCTGTCTTCACCGGACAACCCCCAGACCATTATCCACTGCAGTCTACCCCTAATAACATGCCTTACTGGCCACCGCATATGGGGTTCGGGGGACATGGCCACTGTGAGGGCACTGGAGACTCAGAGACCCGGACATACTCCGATCTCTGACTGACCCCACGACACCCCCATTGCACCTCTCCTGCCTTCCCCCTCACATGCATCACAATATTTTCTTTCAGCAACCGAAGTACCTGTTCAATAAATGAATTGTCTTCTTAACAAATGGGTTTTTTTTTATTAAGTGTACATACATTATTACAGGCTACAGAAAAGCAAATGCCTGTTCCTGTTAAAAGAATGCTCCCTCCCTCCCTCCCTCCATCTGCACCTCACTTTAGAACTGGCTTTCAGCCTCAAAATGCTCCCTCAAGGCTTCCCTGATCCTAACAGCCTCGCGCTGGTCCCCTCCATGAACCCTGCTCTCTGGCTGGGCATATGTGGCCTCCAGGCGTTGAACCTCAGAGGACCATGCCTGAGTGAAGCCTTCGCCCTTCCGCTCACAAAGATTATGTAGGGCACAGCATGCGGAAATAACCGCGGAGATACTACCCTCGGCCAAATCTAGCCTCCCATAAAGACAACGCCAGCGCGCCTTGAGACGCCCAAAAGCACACTCCACAGTCATTCGACAACGGCTAAGCCTGTAGTTGAACCTTTCCTGACTGCTGTCCAGGCTCCCTGTGTACGGTTTCATGAGCCAGGGCATTAAAGGGTAAGCAGGGTCACCAAGAATCACTATGGGCATTTCCACTTCCCCCACTGGGATCCTCTGGTCTGGGAAAAAAGTCCCGGCTTGCAGCTTCATGAACAGGCCGGTGTTGCGGAAGATGCGTGCGTCATGCACCTTTCCAGACCAGCCAGCGTTAATGTCAGTAAAACGCCCACGGTGATCCACAAGCGCCTGGAGAACCATGGAGAAGTACCCCTTTCGGTTAACGTACTCCTCAGCTAGGTGGGCGGGCGCGAGAATGGGTATATGGGTCCCATCTATCGCCCCACCACAGTTAGGGAAACCCATTTCTTCAAAGCCAGCCACGATGTCATGCACGTTATCCAGAGTCACGATTTTTCATAGCAGGATGCGATTGATGGCCCTGCACACTTGCATCAGCACAACTCCAACGGTCGACTTTCCAACCCCAAACTGGTTGGCCACCGATCGGTAGCTGTCTGGGGTAGCCAGCTTCCAGATCGCGATAGCCACCCGCTTCTCCACCGGGAGGGCAGCTCTCAGTCTGGTGTCCTTGCGCCGCAGGGCAGGGACGAGTTCAGCACACAGTCCCATGAAAGTGGCTTTTCTCATTCGAAAGTTTTGCAGCCACTGCTCGTCGTCCCAGACTTGCATGACGATGCGATCCCACCACTCTGTGCTCGTTTCCCGTGCCCAGAAGCGGCGTTCAACAGCCGTGAGCATGTCCGTTAATGAGACAAGCAGCTTTGTGTCGAATGCATTCACCGCTTCGATCTCGTCTTCAGAATCATCACTGTCATCCTGCATGTCAAGGAATAACTCCACTGCACACAGAGATGTGCTGGCGACAGTCGTCAGCATGTCCCTCAGCAGTTCTGGATTCATTGCAGCACTCGACAATGGAAGACGGAGCGTGCCTTGCTGAAACCCTTGAAAGATGGCGCCGGAGGTGGAAGGAAACACAGGGATTGCTGGGATATGCCAAAAAGCATCATGGGTAGTTCAAACAGGATATAGAATGCCCCGCAAGTGACGCCCCCCCTCCCACAAGCCATTGCGCCAGATCAGGAAGAGGTGTACTGTGGGATACCTGCCCTAATGCGCTGCTCTTAATGCCGTATTAAGTGCCGCAAATGTGGCCATGCTATAGCGCTGGAGCAGCTCAGTGTGGACATACAATAGCGCTATTATTATTGCTGTATAAGGCGAGCGCTATAAGCAATAGCGCTATAATTTTGTAAGTGTAACCATACCCTTAGTTGCGTGGGGAAAGAAAAGTGTGTTGTAAAATTGAATATATATATATATATATGTTTTAAAAATGTAACCTACTTAAAAAAAACGGGGGCAGGGGGGAGTTAACGTAGTACTGTATGACTCTTTTTGTCTCTGCTGCTCCCTAATTGCATATTTCCGGTTCCAAATATGGTGTGTAGTTGACCAGTGGGTTTGTAACTCCAGTGTTAGAATGTCTGAGATTCTACTGTACGTACAAAAGCATTATTTCACATGCAGACATGATAACTGCATGCACATATGAAGGCATGTAATTGTAAGCAGATTTTTCTATATGAATCTTAAATTTCTCTATGAAGTTTTGTTCGTAGTTGCCTTTAGTCTACAAAATGTGTTCTGTAAATATTAATGTTAGACTGAAAACAAATTCTCTCAACAAGGTACATATGTACATTTATTGATACAGAATTGTGCAGATATTCCACAATTATGTAGTTTTGTGAACTATCATTGGTTCTGGGTATCTTATTTGAAAAAAAATCACTGTAAGGCCATTTTAGAGTAACCATAGAGGATGTGAATGTCTGTACTTTGTTTGATTTTGAGCCAGTTATGCAAGTCCATGCAATATGACTTGTTAAAGGCTGACAGACAATCTGTTCACTTAGCAACACAGGCTGCTGAAAGCACATGATTCTGAAACTCACCTCATTGCACTGACTCCCTGTTAAATACGAAGGCAAGTTCCAGGCTTTGGTCTTTAAAACCTTCCATGGAAACGGCCCAACCTGCGTAAGAGAACACCTTGCCGCAACCATGACCACCCTTAGCCGACAATTCCCCTGGAATGTAGCTGTCATGTGAATGGGACTATTGACTGCTGAAGAAGACACAGCTGTGTCTGCTGTTAGCCCACAACTGAGAGACTCTAGTTGACTACAAGCCTCAGAATGAAGTGTAAAATCCACTCTTTGTCTAAATTTCCTACTATCAACAAATGCAAAAGAAAATCTCTTTACCAGGGCTATCGAGAGAGATCTCCCTATTTAAAGGGGAAAAAAGAAGTCATTCAGGTACAGTGATGAGAATAAAACCATAGAAGGATGAAATTAAACACTGTACTGTTATTTCTCAATACTTGTATTGTGAATATATACTTTGCTGTATTCTATTTGCCTTTGCTTTGACTGGCTCCTATACTTAGATTTTTCAGTTAGCTTGCCAGCAACAAAAATGCTATATTAATACCTTAAGCATTATTGAACAGTGTCACATGGTTTGTTTGAGGGGTGATGTGGTTGTGAATTGTAAGCTAAATGGCACTTATAATATAGCAATCCATGCTGATCACAAAGCTTTTATGGAAGCCAAAGTCATTACACTTGCAGAATATTCTGCCAGGAACAATGTTGTCTCCTTGTGTAACACTTGCACAATCAGAAAGGTCATTCATTTAGAAAAATCTACTTCCGTTCTGGTCAGTTAATTGATACAGAAGCTGAGTGCATGGCATACTGCGGTGAACATTTCATTCAGCTGCTAAATGCACCCCCAAATTTCTTTGGACCCTGACATCAGGTCTGCAAGTTGACCCTGTCCTTGCCAAATGATCCTGGCAATTTTAGATGTGTAGAAGCTTGAGGGAAATAAGATAGTAGGAACCTGCGGAATTACTGTGGAGCTGTTTAAAAGTGCTGGACCAGCTACTCTTATAGACTCACAGACTTTAAGGTCAGAAGGGACAATTATGATCATCTAGTCTGACCTCCCACACAGTGCAGGCCACAGAATCTTACCCACCCACTCCTGCAATAAATCTCTAACCTATGTCTGAGCTATTGAAGTCCTCAGATCATGGCTTAAAGACCTAAGGGTGTAGAGAACTGGAGCTGGTCCAGTCTGACCGGCAAAGAGGTATTATTTTACCACTTTGGAAACAAAGGCAGCACACTAGACTGTTGTAGCATTACTCTTCCCGAGGAAAGCATTTGTTTCTGCCTTGTTGGCCAGAGTTGCTGATATCTTGGGAAGCAAGAGACCACCACAATATGCCTTCACTTCTGCGTGTTCCACAACAGGGCAAAGCTTCACAGCACACCAGTTTATCACAAAAACTAATCATGAGAATTCAAACTCCCCATTCATATTTCATTTGTGGACATCAAGGTTGTATATGACTGACAGGGAAACATTTTGGCTGATTTTGAAACCCCTAGTCCTGCTTGACAAGTTCTGTATAATATTGTGTCTCCTGTATGACGACGGTTCAGGTTGTGGTCTTGGGATGGGGTGTGACATTCTATACTTTGGGGAAGCACCCTGTAACCCCCACATTCCTTATTTATGTATAATTGTGATTTTGCATATAAAGTATGCAATGTAAGGTATTGGGAGAAAGGTTATGATCTGCTGAAAGACATTGTTCTATCTAAATATATATATCATCAATGAATATGAAATTATAAGAATTGTGTTTATGGTTTTCACTAAAATATGCAGTGGGTTTGGGAAGCACCCAGATACTAGCTCTCCAGAGACAATGACAAGGAAAGAGGTAACCAACACCCAGGTTAGTGCTGAAAAGACATCACCAGTCATTGTCTAGCAGAGAAGTTACAATTCAGTGATTCACTCACAGGAGACACACTGGGGTATTGCTTCATCTTGTGACTCAGCAATGCTAACCAGACATGCCTGATCTTGTGTTCTCCAAGCACATGGACTAAGGATATAAAACAGAACACAGGGGGCTCGCTGCTTGGCCTCTCTCTGTCCCCCCTATGCTGCAAGCAACATGGACAGTCAGAAGCCTGAAGACTCCAAGAGAGGAGACTGGCCCATGTTAAAGGGACAAACCTGTATATTAAGGACTGTAATATCCAGTGTGGTGAGAAAAATTGCTTAATTTAGATGTTACCCACTCTAATAGGGTTGAAAGTTTAGACTGCGTGCTTTTATATTTTGGTATCCACTCTGACACTTTGCCTATCACTAATCACTTGAAATCTATCTTTTGTAGTCAGTACATTTATCTGTTTATCTTTACCTGTGAGTCTGCCTGAAGTGTTTGATAAAGGTGTTTGCTCAGGTTTGCAAAGGCTGGTGTATATCCACTTTCCATTGATGCCATTTCCATCATCTTGAGCAGTGCAAGATGGTTTATTCCTGAGGTACATGGCTGGGAGCTGGGGGGATTCGGCTGGTGCCTTTCTCTGTGTGATTCATGGGTGGCTCTGGGAGCATTCATGCAATCTAGCTGGGTAGGGGGCTCCACAAGGACTTGTGCTGAGTGATAACAGCACCTGGAGGGGCTTCCTGCTTGTCACTAGCAAACCATTGTGAGAGACAGCCCAGGCTGGAGAGTTAAGGGGGCACAGTGATCCCACAGTCCCAGCCTGCATCCCAGGGATCCCGTCACAAGACGAAAGAACCACCTTCCCAAGTAGGTCAGGCATTTGAATAGGATGGGTCACAACCTCAGAACACTTGAATGCCATCAGTGTAAACGATGTGCTTTAGAAGCTACCAAGTACGTGAATTTTAGGCACATGCCTTAAGAAGAAGAAAATAACATTGAGTTTGCCAAATCAATGAGCAAGTTATTTGCAGCACTTAAAGCCCTGGAAAGATCAGTGGCAAAAGTTAGCCTGAAAATAAATTGGGGTAAAACCAAAATTCTACTACTGTTTATTTTGAACATGCTGTGGGCTCGAGCATATTAGTGGGTGACCATCCTGTCAAAGTTGGTGGTGATTTCACCTATTTTGGCTCTGTTGTCAACAACATGGGTGCCATCAAGAAAGAACTTTAAGTCCACACTGCAAAAGCGTAGCCAGTAATGAGGCGCCTCATCAAGAAAGACTTCTGTAAAGCAAACACCCTGATAAAGTAGAGGCAAAGCTGAGGATAAATATAATGCTTCCGTGGTTAGTATTCTCCAATTGGGACTGAAATATGCCTCACTCTCAGAATTGAAAAGAAAAGTTGTACACCATTCAGATGAAGCATCCCTGAATGATTGAAAACAACAAATGGTAGGAATTCAAGCTGAATGAAGAGATCAGTTTTCTAACTACGTGGGTCAAGTAATAGCCCAATGCTATCTGAGGTAGTATGGACATCTGCTCCAAGTTCCTATCAACTTCCCTGTGTATCATCCTGGGTATCATCCTTGACTTTGACCAGATGAAAGCAGAATACCCAAAAACACAATCCCCAGATGGCATCAACCTGTCTCTCACAGGCTTCTTACCCAGTAATGTGCCACATTTGACTCAGGACATGGAGGTGCATAGTGTAGTTGGTGGCCCTTACACTGTCCAAGTGACAACATGAAAACCAACCAAACAAAAATTCTACTTCAGTTTCTGTCCCTATGCTGTGTGCAGAAAAAAATCTTTTAAAAGATGAAAAAAAAGACATTAAAAGCATAGAAAATGGAGCTGTGAAACCATAGAAAGGGAATTTGATTTTTTAAAAAACCTTTACATTCTAGATTAATTTGACTTTCACATCTATCTGCTTTTCCACCAGCAAAGCTCTTGTCCCTTTAATAATTTTTCATATATTTGTGTTTTATAAGGTTTATGTTCATTCTGTTTTGAAACAGCGGTAATAAAATATATTGCAGTTATTTTAGGGGACAAGAGTTTGGATTGACCTGGAAGGAGGTTGAGGGTAAGAAGAGACAGATAAATAGGAGAGGAAGTGAGAAGAGGGAGAAAAAATTGGGGAGGGCAGAAAGAAAGAAGGGCCTAAAGATTTTTGATTAAACAGACCCTCCCCGAAAAAAACAACAAAACAAAAACCAAACAACGTGTTGAACAGTTTGACAGCCTGTTTTGATATGTTAGTACCTTTGTTCTTTTCTTTCAAAATTTGGCCTAAGATTTAAAGTGCTTATAACTCCATATTTAAATGGATAAAGATTTTCAGAAGTGCTGAGCACTTGCTGCTCCTACCTTGAGCAGAGTTGCACCCATTGGAAATGTCTGCACTAGGCTTATCTATGCACAAAGGCCTAGTTCAAGTTTATGTAAACAGTAAATTCAAGCAGGCCCCTCAGTGGGAAAATTTATTCCTTGAGTGGCTCCAAGTGAAGTCACAACAGGAATTCATTAAGCTCCTGTGGTTAAATCTGGCCAGGTATGTCAGTCCAAACACCCAAAAGAAAATTATTGTTAATATATTTGCATACTTGCAGAACAATCTTAATACATTGGGGAGTTTGCTAACAGTACATTTTAAACACAAATCAACATATTGATTCTATATGCAATTGAAGAGTCTGAATGTGCAGTATGAACAGTTGGATGCAGGAGTCAAAGGTGATGCTATGTATAATTAGAATGGTAATTTACCCAGTCTAAAATATGACTTATGAACTCTATCATGATTAATGAACGACTCTATACAGGGCATACACTGGCAAACAAGCCGCCTTTTTTAGTTTTATAAGGATAAAAATCAATTAGTATTGCACCTTAATTAAAAAAAGTGGCTTATTTACATTGAATATACTTGTACGGGTAGTTCTAACAGTGAGCTAATTATTGTTCTTTTTCAAAGAGAAGGGATAGAATGCCATTACTTGAAACTGTGTGTCATAGATAGCGATTTTAACCACAGGAAAGAGTCTCTAGTGATGTCTTTAATCTGATTCAGAGTCTATTTCCCCTGGGGCCTGCGTCTTGATTTTGTCTAACAGATGCTGAGCAGACTCTGGCTCCAAGAAAACATACATTTTAGTGTTATCTCATTCAGTGTTTTGCAGAATAGAAGTGGCAGTGTCCATTTCCTCATCAAAAATGCATGACAGCAGAGGGGTGGGCAAACTTTGGCCCGCGGACCACATCCAGCCCATGGGCCCATCCTGCCCGGCCCCTGAGCTCCCAGCTGGGGAGGCTCCCCTCGGCCCCTCCCCTGCTGTCCTCCCTCACACGCAACTACACTGCCGCACGGGCAGCGTTCAGGTCGGGGGGGCAGCGCACAGTGGCATGCTCCTTGGATCAGCACGGCTGTGTGTCTGGCTCCAGCTGGGTGGCTGCCGCCAGACACGCTGCTTCAAGCGGCGTGGTAAGGGGGCCAGGGCCAGGGCCAGGGGGTTGGATAAGGGACAGAAGGGTCCAGGAGGGCAGTCAGGAGATAGGGAACGGGGCAGGGTTTAGATAAGTGTGGGAGGCCTGTTGGGGTAGGGGTGTGGTTAGGGGTCTGGGGACAGGGAGCAGAGTGGTTGGGTAGAGGTTGGAGTTCTGGGGAGTCATTAGGGTCAGGAAGGGATGGTCAGGGGATAAGGAGCAGGGGGTTGGATGGGTTGGGAGTTCTGAGGGGGGCAGGAAGTGGGAGGGGGCAGATAGAGGGAGGGGGCCAGGCTGTTTGGGGAGGCACAGCCTTCCCTGCTCGGTCCTCCACACAGTTTTGCAACCCTGATGCGGCCCTCGGGCCAAAAAGTTTGCCCACCCGTGACTTAGCAGAAGAACCTGTTGCTTATTTTCATTGTTAGGCCTCAGATCTGGAAAAAAATAAGGCTCTGAGAATATTATATGCTATGTCTCACTTTTTTTCAAACAGACACTTAAACTACTGTGTTCACAAGATTGTCTTTTTGTGCCATGTTTTCTTTTGGAACCAAGAAGGGAGTACGCTCGTAACTCATCCTGCTGACCTCTCTATGGCATTTGACACTTGTCTCCTGCCCTGCTTGCAAAAAGCTCTAGGGATGAATGCAAGTACCCACAAAATGTCTCAGGTCTGTTTCAGAACAAATCCAGAGGGTTGTTCTGGGAAACTGTTCCTGCATATCTAAAACTCTGATCTGTGGCGTTCCATAGGTTCAGTGCTCTTCTTTATTTATTCAATCTCTGTAAGGAGCCTTTGGGAGAGCTAGTGAGATAATATGGGACTGACCTGCCAACAGCACACAGAGAACATCCAACTCTACATCACCTTTATATCAAAACATAAACAGCACCCTGTTTGAGTTTTCTCAATGCCTAGTCCAAACTAAGCACCTGGATGAAGAGCAACTGGCTAAAACTAAATCCAGGCAAGACAGGTAATGCTAGCAAGGAGAAGAAAGCACTTTGGAAAAAACTTGCATCCCCTATTACACTACTGAAAGGGTCTGCCCTCAGATTGTTAATTTGGCCTGTAGCCCTTAGGTCCTTTTTGACTTGCTACTGGATACTTAAATAGCTATGGTGGCAAAAGAATTCATATAAGTTGGTGGCTAGCCATAGGCTTGCACTCTATCCTATCAGACCCACCACTGGCTATGGTCTTCCATGTTTGGCCATCAGGTTTGATAATTGCAACTTGTTATATTTAGGAATGAAACCACCCTAAACCAAACCAAACAAAACAAAACACCAACAATCCACAAACAAAACCTCCAACTGGTCCAAAATACCACCCAGCAACACATCACCCTGGTGCTTCACTCTTCATTGCCTCTTCATTAAATATAGAACTCAGTTTAGGGCTTTGTCTTAATATAAGAAGTCCTAGGAATTGGCTCTGGCTACCTGAGAGATTTTCTCTCCCTTTATGAGCATGACTTCTGATGACAGCCATGTTATACTGGAACTAGAATTATTCACCAAATGGAAAAGATCTGAGTGCAGGAGACAGAACTTTCACAGGAGGGGGAATCTATACTCTGGACTTCACTCTGTGGAAATCGCAATGGCAAGAAATAAGGACTGTTAAAGTCACAACACTCAATTAGCACTCAATTAGTCTTGTTGCGTTAATAATTCTTAGCAGACAGTGCACTTTAGGGTGTGGCTGCTTATTAGGCACCCTGCCCTGTTAACCCCTCCTGCAGGCCCCTTAAGTACTCTAGACAGTCTCTGTTGTAGCTCACAGCACACCTTTCTGGGGCTGGTTTAATGTCAAATAAAATTCACACAGACCTCTGTGTCCCGAGCCACAAAATAATCCAATGAATCATCAACAAAGTCAAAAAGTGTAATTCAACAGTTCAAACTTAGCTCCCATTCTCCAGCTGACAGTTCTTTCTCTGTTAGTCTCTCCACCGGAAGGCACCATCCCCATCCGTGTCTGTCTGGCACTCAGCCTCTAGCCCTGCTTCCTTCTTTATTGGCATCTCCTAATTCCTAAGCTTCTCTCAATCGTTACCCCGTGCTGCTTTTTATATTTGAATAACCTGTTTCCCTCACAGGTGGGGCTTATCTTTTAATGAGGGCTGGCTTACTAAGGCAAGCCATGCTGTTGCATGCATCTTCCCATTCATATAAAAATCATCAAACAATCAAAGAACCCTGTGAACTTATCAGGCTATTTCTCCTACAGGCAGGCAGAAAGGAAGGGGGAATATGGTTGTTAACATTTTTAAATATTTGGGAGGTGCTTAGATGGTATCATAATCAGAACTGTATTACTGTATAGCTAGACCGATAGAGCAAGAGTTGATTAAGATTGAACTATCAGGTCCTAAAATATCAAGGATCTATTTTTCTATCAAAGCAATTCATTCATCTTCTGAGAGCATAAGAGCTAGCAGTGGAATACTATATAATATGCATTTGGATTAAAAACCTCAGTACTTCATCTGATTTCACTAACCCGCTGCACAACATTTCCAGTTACTTTATTTCAGCCTTCTTGTTTTTTCTTCCTCTCCACTTCATTTTTAACACTTTTCTCCCTAATATCTGTATGCCCCTCTATCCTGATCAGTCTGAGGTGATCAAACTTGACTCCAATTGCCTCCCTAGTGTCTGTATTTTCTTGATTTTTTGAAGAGAAGCTGTGGGAAGTTTTTTGGAGTCTTCTGGTTTTGCCTATAGCACTGATACATAGGCCTCAATGGCATCACATCCAGCCTCTGCGTTGAGAATTACATTCCAAGCCATCTGATTCATTTAGCATTCTGATTGCTACAGTGAACTTTTGTACTGAAGCAACTTACGTAACTAAGTATTGGCTGCACGGTATGTTGAACCAAACTGGGCCACAGAAATAAGGACATTTTGCCAGCTGGGTGGAGCTTCCCTATGAAGTTTATTTTTTTGTGGTTTCGTACAGCCTTACTCAATAATATCTCACACAAAATCATTTTAGTAGGTGCCAAATTCATGGAGAAAATTAGAACTCAAACATAGGAAAATCCTCCTCCTTCATGCACTTTGCTATTCAAGGAGTCAGGAATGCAATAAATAAGGATTGTTATGAAATATTGCACTCTTGTTGACATTGATATGAATGGGAGCAGGAATGGACCATGTTTAACAAAGCATTCTAAACTCATAATAAATAGCAACTAGAAAACAAACTGCTTAAAATAAGTATTTTTAGCAAGTTTTGAAAGATGTTAAAATAGTTTGTACTTAGTTCATAGGCTCCTATATGTCTTATTTACCAGAACGGCTTCCTTAACACTTAAAAGGATGCTTTTATCCTGAAAAGTGATCCTATAATAATGGCATCATGAGGCTCTACTCTTATTGCCTTTATTAAATGTGCTCAGTTTCCAGTTAAAAATGATCCTTCTAACTACCAGCCCTGCAGATTCAACCTGCAATCTAAGAATCGGATTGGATGATTTCCTTCTTGTGCTTCAGCAGTAATAAAGGGACCTGTAGGTTGGTTTATTCCTCAATTCTTGTACATCTCTACAGCTCCACAGTTTCCCATTATGCCTTCAGTAAGTCCCATGAAACTCCGTTGCCTTCAGTAGAGTTACACAGATGTAAATGAATGGAACTTAATAAACAATTGTGTTGATGGTGCACCAGGAAGAATAGAGTCCACCTCACTTTCTCTTAGCTGTATTTGGCTCTGCAGAGATAATAGGAGTAAAATACAGTAAAATGTATGTCTCTGATGACATCAGACATCTGAATATAATAAACAAGAATAGAGTGGTTGAGTAAGGAGTTTCCTTTTTTACACATAGTTACTTTTCAGCATAAAACTACTTTAAGGAGTATGATTAAGTGTGATTTTGTAACATAATTTAGTCAGAAAAAAAAATAGTGAACAAGCAAACCTGCTAATCAATTAAATCCATGAGAATTGTGCTAAACTAAATCTCTCAAAATGGAGATTCACATGTCTTCATTTCAGTTGTAAAATGGTATGACAATATGAACAATTGTTTGACAGAACCCAAAGGTATATTGAGTCACAGGGCTAAGTAACCAGGGCGGGGTGAGCAGGGTACCTGCCTCAGGTGCAAGGCTGCAAGGGCAGGAAAATGGGGCCAGAGGTGATTTGTGTGGGGAGGGCACATGGGGTCATATGCCCTCCCTTCCACTGATTTTTTGGTTGTGCCGCCCCCCCCACCCCAACCTAGACAGGCTGGGTGGCCTGCTGAGATGATTCATGGGGTGGAGGTGGAGCTCCTTCCACGAACTCCATCATGAGCCCCACCATTTGGGGCTGGCCTGAGCTGTCTGCCATCTTGGCCTGAGTCACTTGGTTGTTGCTGTTTCTCCCCCGCCTCCTTCACACCCTTTCAGGGGGCACACCACATAGTTTGAAACGTACTCTCCCAGAACCCTTGAATTATGCCCCGCTACTATGAACCTTTGAATAGAGTGGAAAATATAATGGGAAAAACCAGCAGGGGTTGCAAATATGCTTGCTTGCCCGGGCGCTAAATGCCTAGTTATGGCTCTGTCGAACCATTAGAAACTATTGTGTCATTTCACCAGATGGCCATTAAAAAGTGGCAAGTCAGAATCATGTTGTAGTAGTAAATGATAACAATAAAGGATTTTTAGATTAAGGCAATTCCTCCCTTTTCCCTCTCACACACTGTGTAACTTTCTCCAGAGGGGGAATGCTTTTCAGCTCTTGAACTCAGTCCTTCTGAGAGAAGATACCCAGCCTTCCATCAGGCAGTAACACATTTAGCAACTAACAAAGTCAAAGATATGAATTTTGTTTTATATGTTTTCATTGTCATATTCCGCATCAAAACTAACATACAAAAAGCTCGTGTGTTTTGAAGACAATGTCAGTGTTCTATTATTTCTGTGTCTGTATAGGGTCTGATCCAAATCAGTCACTGGGAGCCTTTTCATTGACTTCAGTGGGCTTAGGATATGTTCTATAATCAGGTATTCTGTACATTGCCATCAGTGGTGTATACCAAGCTATCATCCTTTAGTTTGCATTTACAAACGGCAGATGCTGTAGCACTAACGGTAGATATATATACAAAACATTAAAGAAAATCCATGTGTACTCAGTGCATATTGTTATATGTGACACTAATGGGCATGTTTATCCCAAATGAAATCCTCACAGTTAATATTTAGGTTTACTCCCAACCTGATTTTTAATCATGTCTTTACCCAAAGTGAGGAGCAGAGGGTAAGTAAGCAATAAAAGTGTTTCAGTGTTAAATATGCCTCTTTTAAGCTCATTTTGGAGATGTATTGGCATTATTTCCTTTTGAATGCACTCTTTTTTTTGTTAATAGGATGCCTAGTCTAGTAGTACAAGAAGAGTGCCAACCCTGGTAAATTTCATAATTATTATAGCTCAGGAAATCAGAACCATACTTTAAAAAACTAGTAGCTTGTATTTTAATTTTAATTTTTTCACTATATTTCTGTTACATTAATGGAACATTAGGCTTCCTCCGCTGGTTAATTTAACACCTGTAAAATCCCATGTATTTATTAACTAAGGTCTTTATAGCTTAATATATAAAATGGTCTGTATTTAAGGCTCTGTGTATTCTGTGGTCTTGTAGGCCTACATTCTAAAGCAAGACCTTCTGTTTTTTGTGGCAGTGTAGCAGTGCTAATTTTGGGTCAAACCATGGTTTTCCTGACCTCCGTGTAGTAAGGGAGAATGTATGACACATGGAGGGAACAGGCTCCTTACTCATCCCTTTGGGTGCCTGCACGATCTTGCCAGCGGGGTGATTCTGAGCTAGGAAAAACATGTAACGGATGTGACGTGAGATTCATTGGGTACTATTGACCACTCGTCCAAGGCAAATACCTGAAGCATGACTGGTATTAGTGACTCAGTATACATGCTAGTGCTGCACAAACAAATGAAATAAGCTGTTCCTATAATGAATCCACTGCTAAATCACCTATTACAATTTAAAGTATTTTACTTCCTTCCTCAGCCAGGGCATAGCTATAAGGGCTCTGTGTCCTGAAATAGTCACATGCCTGCATCAATATATAACTTTGCTAAGTCACCTCCTTTTAACTCAGTGTGTCACGCATTTGACTACAATGCCTCATTATACAATGGAATTCTTAAGATGAAATCATGGCTCTGTTGATGTCAATGGCAAACTCCCACTGATGTAAACGGGGCCAGGATTCCACTCTGTGTTCTGTGTATATATATATATTGATCTAGTTGGAGCCCACATCACCACTGGCAGCACCTGAGTGCTTCAGTATAAGCCAATACCTTGGGACATAACAGATCACTCTGGAGTAGATTATTCTGCAGGTTATTTAGGGTTGCGGATTTAAACCCAGAGTGTGGTGACCTGGCAAGCTAATGGTAAAGGGAGGCACAGGCAAACCGAAACAAAAGGGATCATTTAAAATTTTTTAGAACTTCATAAGGAAAACGCCCTAAATTGTACCAGGAGCATAAATAATATAGAACATTATCAAAGACTTCCTATTTATAATCATAAACTATATGTTACCATCTCATTAACTTTCTTGAACTTGTACACGCTGTACAGTTAGTGCCATGTGCATTGTTATTAAAATGAACAAAAGAGATTACTATACAACATACTATACAACACACACTTCAGAGAAGAATCAACTTTTCCTCTCCTTGACTGTAAGTCCAGCTCCACTTTTGCTGTCCTGTTCTAAGCTTCTCTTCCACTTGAGGTGCTCCTTAGATTCAGTGTTCCTGTGGCTGTCCCTCTTTTCTCCAAGTTTATCCACAACTGGGGTTTTGTTACCTGGTGGCCCTCATTTGTCCATTAGGCACTTTTGAATTGTGTTCTGTCAATAGATGTTCACTCTCTCTGTTCATGTACTTTACGTTCTTTGTGGGTGGGCTTCTCATTCATTGCTTCCAGGACCTGTTTGCAGCTTTTGGATTAATTCCCTTTTTTCACCAATTATATTTCCTTTCAGTTTTTTCCCCTTGAAACTCGCTCTCTGGTCAGTCTGTTGATTTGATTTCCCTCTTCTCTTCTCTAACAGCATCTGCTCATGTACACTGGTCTATTTTTTTTCTGCTTCTCACTTTCCAGTTCTCTGCTTTTATTCTGTTCTTCTTTTATTTTATCCCCTCACTTCCTACCCAGGCTCCAGTTCACCCGTTAGCTCAGCATCTCCATCCTTCTCCTTCTCTAATGTTTTTTTCTGACTGCCTCTTCAGGTGGATTCTGAGCTCCCTCCCCTGCTCGAGCTGCACTCTCCTTGGACATCTTTCTCCCCAGGACAGCATTGTGTGCTGCTGCATCACAACGGCAGCAGGAGCTAGTGCTAGGGTACAGGTTACTACAGGAGGGCATATTCGCCATTCTAGGCAGCACTCATGTAGGGTTTGTCTACACACAAAAATATATTGCTTTACTTATACCAGTATAGTTAGAGCAGTACAACTCTCCCTATTGTGGATGCGGTTATATAAAAAGGTATTATATATGATACATTATATATTATATATAAAAATGCTTTATACCAGCCTAACTATTTCTGTATCAGAAGGGCATAATCTATGCCAGTATAAGTCATCTTTATAGCCAATAAATATGTCCACCCTAGGAGATTGTACACCATAATAATTCTGATTAAAAAATTACACCTCTAACTGAAATAATTACACCTGTACAAAAGCTGTTTGTAGACCAGGCCTCAGATAAAGCTATGCAGGCAAGTATTTATGTGATTTATCCCTGTTTCCCCTGATTGATAGCCAAACAATTTCAATTAGTAACTGGAATATTGCAAATTTTTACTCTGTCATATTCTGGAGAGCATCTTAATAAACACACAATGTAAATAGTCCATTTTTTTATATTCACTGGATAGTGCAAAACATTAAAAGCTGTCTTAGATCTTTTGGTTTCAGTAAATTGGTTTTATTTCTGGCCTGCATTTTGAAAAGAGTGACTCAGAAAAAGAAGTGAAAAAAATCTTTTAAAACTTTAACTAGATGGGGTGGGCAAACATTTTGGCTCGAGGGCCACATCGGGGTTCCAAATTGTATGAATGGCCAGTTAGGGAAGGCTGTGCCTCCCCAAACAGCCTGGCCCTGCCCCCTATGTGACCCTCACCCATTTCCCAGACTGCCCCCCTCAGAACTTCTGAATCATCCAACCACTCCCTGCTCCTAGTCCCCTGACTATCCCCTCCTGAGACCTCCTCTCCCCTAACCATCCCCCCAAGACCCCACCCCCTATCTATGCCCCTTGCTCCTTGTCCCCTGACCGCCCCCTCCAGAGATCCCATCCCACCCCTAATCACCTCCCAGGACCCCACTCCCATGTTTCTTTAATTGATATAATATTTTAATTTGCTTAAAATAAGCAAGTGCAATAGCCCATCATTCCAAGTCTCTGCTAAAAGGCTTCCGTAGTTGAAGATTACTGTACGTTGGCTCTAGATTCTCTTGATGTTTCTCTTTCTCTCGAATATGTAATGCACTTTGACATGCAACAGCTTTTGCTTTTAGGAAAGTTTTGTAGAGATAGTACAGTATAAAGTGTATGTATAATGGCTGTTGAGCGTATCATATAGCTTGGAGGTAGTGTGGAATTTCAATGTCATGCTGTATAGAGGATTGTAGAACTCACTGGTAAAATATATCAAAATAAACTGGAATCCCTCTGCCTTTGGGACAAGATGAAAAACTCAGTTGATTGACCTTTCCAACAATAAACAAAGGAATTATTAAAAAAAGATTTTAAAAATGAATACAACAAAACAATGTGAGGTGAGTGAATGAGACAAATTTAAGATATAAAAGATAGTTGTAAAATGGGTTTGTGCTCAGATACCATGGTAATGAGCACAGTATAGATCAGGTTTATAGTGTCACACTCAACGGAGGATAGTGTGGGTCTTCAGACAAACCTAGGTAACGAAGGAGGTGCAGGCAGATGCAACTCTGTATTTAGGATGGCGTGGACCAGATGGTGAACAAATGTGATATAAAACATAGCTCCATTTACTTCATGGAGCTATGCTGATTAATACCAGTGGAGTTTCTTGCATTATATTTTTACTTCTTTGTGTAATATAAAATAGTTTCAGTGTGATAAGACCAATTCCTTCATATATGGATGTAGCGAGGCGGTGTGGTGCCCAACCGCCCTGCAGAGGGACGAGCTTCCCCAGAGGCCAAAGGGAGCGGAGCTGGAGAAACCTGCGCCCACCCTGCAGAGGTCAGCCGGAAGTATAAAAGCTCGGCCCCGGAGCTCACTTGGGAGGAAGCCACCGGAGGGGCCAGAGGCCACTACCAGAGCTCCTGAACGGGAAGCCTCGGTGACCCAGCCTGAGCCCGGGAACTGGCCGAGCCTGCCCTGCGCCCGCTACCCGGATGAAGAGGGACCGAGCCTACCCAGTCCATGCTACCCCGAGGAGCCTCCCAGCCTGCCCTGTGCCAGCTACCCGGAGGAAGAGGGACCGAGCCTACCCTGTCCACGCTACCCCGAGGAGCTGCCGCCTCTGCCCCCAGACAGCGACTCGGAGGAAGAGGGACCGAGCCTACCCAGTCCATGCTACCCCGAGGAGCTGCCGCCTCTGCCTCCAGACAGCGACTCGGAGGAGCCCATGGAAGTCACCGCGTCTAACCAGGTACCCTTTGAGGGGGAGTTTGGAAGTGGCCCGGGGAATGAGCCTGAACCTATGTCAGTGTGTTGCGGTCCGGATCCCCACTGACTGAAGCGGGTCTGTTACCGCTGCTAGGGCCCCGGGCCGGGACGCAGTGGAGTGGGTGGGCCTGCGTCCCCCTTGCCACCCTTAACCGTGGGTGGCAGTCTCCCCCTCAGCCAGACGCCAGTGCTAGCTGTCTGGTGCCGCTCAGCCCCTGCTTGAGGGTCTGAGCCCCTGACTGTACCTGCGTTTGTTGCCCTGCCCTGCCTCAGGGCCTGGGCCTTTCCAAACTGTTGCTGCTCAGCCCCTGCTTGAGGGTCTGAGCCCCTGACTTTACCTGTGTTTGTTGCCCCGCCCCGCTTCAGGGCTAGGGCGTGCTGAACTGTTACTGCTCAGGCCAGGCTGAGCACTTGAGCCCCAGGCCCGGGTATTCCCCAACCCGGCTGAGGGAAGGAGGCGAGGCGGTGTGGTGCCCAACCGCCCCGCAGAGGGATGAGCCCCAGTGCCGCCCCTCTACAATGGACATATATATTTCTTCACTGTCCTGTCCACCATTGTAGATAAAAAAATGCAGCATCTTGTACCTTATCTAGTTTTATTTTCAATGGAACTACATTGATTAACATGGGTGGAGGATCTGCTCTTTTATCAGGCAGCTTTGAATCAACAGAAATTATGTTTATTATGATGAGATTTACTAGTGTGACTAGCTTCTCTGCAAGCAGAATTTGTAGGGGTTTGCACTGTGCCACTTGAATGTCCAATCTAACTAGAGTGTTAGTCAATACATATTGTTAGGCATAGTACACACCAGATTACTAGGTATCATGAGCATGGTATTAATATTATAGTACATTATATATAGGGATGTTTGGGAAGTTATGTTAACTGAACGTATTATGCTCTTGCCACAGTTCTGTTCACCCATGTCCAATATCCCACAACACATTAGCTTTGCAAAGTCAGTTTTGGCGTTAGAAAATAGGAAACTTGTCAATGGCAAAATACTTCCATATTGTACCTCAGGTACAAGCTGGGAAGGTACATTCACAGACCAGTATCTGGAATGCTACTATCCAAAACAAAGATAAAGAAGGTAAGAACAACAAGTTAAGGAACTGATGGGCTGGATTTTAGTGACAGGCAAAGTTGTTTGTGACTTGTACAATCAAAATACTACTAGCTCAAATGCTTATCTTTGAAGTACACCTTCTGCGTGTGATACACACCTGTGAAAATGTGCTTCCTGGAAGGAAGGCATGTACGTCTCCTTTTTGTATTGTACTATTTTGTTTTTAAACACTACATTTGGCTAGGTTTGGTTATTTGGTCTCTTGAACACTTTAAAGAATGAAGCACAAGTGCGGTCAAACAATTAGCTACATCTTTGAGCAAATAGGAGTATTTAAGCTGTCTGGTCAGACAGTCCTAATGAAATGAACAACATTCTTTCTAAGTCTCTTTTTGTTCATTCAGAGTTCTTATTCTTCAGGGAAATTATTTCTTTATGCATTTTAGCCCCTTTCACTTACAACATTTAACACAACTGAAAGATATAAATAAATAGTTTTCCTTTTTAAATTGTATTTATTATGCACGGAACACATGCCAAATAATGTGTATTGTTTTTTTTCTCTCCTGCAATTTATACACCAAGGAATAAGTAAAGTCTTCCCAGGGAGGAGGGGAACTGGTAGGAATGTGATCATATGAGAGTTCTGTAGTCAAGGATTGGGAACCAAAAGTCTATTTAGAAAGGCTGAGACTTTTTGATGTTCTAAAGGCCCATAAATATTTAGTATCAAAACATATTTTTCTTTTATCTTCAAAGTATATTTCTTTATTTCTCTAATCTAATTCATTCATTTTTAATATGCCCACCACCATAGTGTCTGGATGCTAGCATAACATTCCTACTCAGTTTCCTAATAAGTCTGGTGAATATGGAAGTTCATAATCTAGGCTAAAATAATGTCTCTCTTCACTAATAACAATACCACTTACAACAAGAAAAACAGACTAACTTTGATATTCACTTTAGGAAAATCTTTGCTTTCTTTTGTCCTCAACGAAGACACATGGAGACTGGTTTAAGGTCAAATCCAAGCATCTAATTGATTTAGTAGATTTTAGTTTGAAAGATTGTATGTTCCCACAGTGCATGATCAAGAAGGGTTTGACAAATCTACGCATTTTAAAGAGGCATTTGTTTTGCTATTATGACATAAATTGCACAAGTTGGGTTACACACAGGATCTGTTTAAAACAAACATCTGGGTTTGTCTCCAGGTATTACACAAAGGAAAAGAAGAGTAGTAATTAATCTGTGGCATTCCTATGTCAATTTTTTTAAAAAAAGAATGTAAAGCCATTTCAGATACTGTACTGCCCCTGAATCCCCCTGCCAATTTTTGTGATTTTACAATCACACTGTCCCATTTTTAAAAATATTTTTCTTTTCTTGTTACCGTGTGTGAGACCCACATTTAATGGGGGACACAGTGAAACAGCCTATGTACAAAGTAGTCCTGGATTAGAGAGCTGGGGAATGGGAAACTCAATTATAGCTAAAGATCATCTACAGAAATAGTAGGGAAGGGAACAGATAGATGGAGTATAGAATGACACAGGAAAGGGAGACATTCAATGTGTTAGGAAGATGGTATGGGGAGGTTTGTGAGTGAAACTTGGGCTGAGAGCAGAGCTTAGAAAAATACCACCATTTACTATTTTCCAGTCTGAGGCCTGGTCACAGAATTTCCCCACTGGTGTTAGGAAAGAACAGTACTAGATTTTTGTGGAGGAAAAAAAGGGATATACCTAATTATCTATTTATTATCTATTGTTATCCATTATTCTAGATTGGTAGAAATTCTGGTTTTTACTAGAATCATAAGTCAACAACAGGCCATAGAAAAGTTAAAAGGCATCTTTTCTCATTTTGGCACTTCTTGAAGAAATAGTCACGGTGAACTATACTTTATTAGCTTTGAATTCCAAGCATTCTCGTATTCTGTATAATGTTGGAGACTATTATGCCCAGCCCACACTATCTAAAGGGAATATAAACTAGGAGTAAGTACTGCAATACTTTGAAATCTCAAAATGTGTGCCATAAAGCCATAGCAGGAACTTCAATTAATGAGTAAATGAACTGACTCCAGTGGAACCCTAGGATGTATACAGTATAATGTGGATCAGAATCTGGCCTATCGTATGTAGGAAATGTGGCACAAGACAAGAATGCAGTATAGTAGTGCTCGGCCTTTGAAGTTTGGCATCCTCTAAAATGTGACTGTGTGCTACTGTAGGTAATTTTATTTTCTTGTTCAAATTGAATTTTGTAGAACTTTCCCCATTAATTTTCTTTTAATTATGTAAGCGCTCTTTGTTTGCATGAGGAGCATGGTTGTGGTGGAGTCTCAGCCACTGACCATTTTAAAATCAAGGTGGGATGTTTTTCCAACAGGAATGCTCTAGGAATTATTTTGGGGGCAGTTCTATGGCCTGTGTTATACAGGAGGTCAGATTAGAGGATCACAATGGTCCCTTCTGGCCTTGGAATCTCTGAGTTGCTAGAGCACCTCTGTGCTTATGTTCATAAAGGAGAACTGAATCCTTAGCTTAGGACTTTCCTGTCTATGCTGATCTTATTGACCTAGATGTTAGCCATGGTATTTGTTCTTATTTCATGATATATGCTCTTGTTTCATGAGCATGCTCTTCTGTAATGCACCTTTTCAGATGAATGGCATCATCTTTAACACTATTATTTAGCTTAAGTAAAAAATCGATAAATAAAAAGTAAAACAGCAACAAATCCCCAGTATCAGCCATATGGGATTCATCTTTGAAATGAAAAGGAAACTTGAATGCTCCACTACATTCAATTGTTACCATGGACCTTCAACATACTGCTCTTCCAGTAAGAGAAGAAATAAGCCACAAATACAATTGCTTTGAACAGAAGTGTCCAAACAGGGAAAGGCAGGTCAAATCTCAACCAAAAAATTTAGACTTAGTCCCATGGTAACCATGTACAAATAATTAAACTTAGGAACATTCCCCTAACTACAGGCAAATGAATAAAGAACACCAAAAATTTACTGTGGTTCAGAGGCCATTGAGAAAAGCAACTTCATATTAGCAGATAAGTCTGATTTCTAGGCCTTGATGAACACATTGACTTTCTCTTGTGAGTGTAACAATTCTGCCAGATAAAAAAGTGACACATTTTAGCCAAGATTCTAAACTTTTCTTCATCACATGGGAGCCCTTCTCTCTTCTGCTTTCTGAAGGCAAGAGAACCCTTGGAGAACCTAACTGGTATCTAGGAACATCAGACTTCCTATTTGGTTGGCTGATTTCAAGATCAGATTTCTCCAGTAATGAGTCCAAGGTAAATTGACACCATTCTGGAGATGGTTCTTTCTGCTCTGATGTATCACAGGAAAGAGCATGTAGATAAAGCTGTTGAGAAGAAGGTGTCTTGGTGATAAGCCCAAGTCTTTTTGCCCCTAGGTTGATGTATAGATATTGCTGCATGCAATGGTGTGGACATCGTCGAGTTCAGAACTCTGCCGCTCTGTCTCATCTAGGGATTGGGTATCCTGCTGAAACTAAGTTAGTAAGGGACAAATACAGTCCTCTCCTCTTTGGTCACAGAGGGTCCCTTGGTGGTAAAACTGAGAAAACTTCTGCTGTGCAAGCTGAGGATCTGGATTCAGAGGAGAGGGCAAAGGGTGCACCCCCTCTGACTGGCACAGGGCCCTGGCCGGGCAAAGTCCCTGCTCAGCAAAGAACAGGGCAGGTAGGTCTGAAGCCTGGCAGGCCTGTGTTGGGGACAGAATAGAGCTGAAAGATCCACTGCACTTGTGTGTGTGATTGGGGGGAGTGGGTGGGCTGATGGTGATGGCATGTAAGAGCCCACAAAAACTATTTCAATCATTGGACTTCAGTGGCTTCCTCCACAGAGCAGCAATATTTCCACTTTGAAAGCCCACTCAAAGGATTTACCCCTCTCCCTCACACATGTCTAACTAGAGTCCGGCCTAGCTATTTGGCTGGGGCTGGACTCAGGATTTTTCCATAAACACTGTTATGCCCCCCTCTGATAGGGTGGATGAGGCTCTGCGACCACCTGCTGGAAGCCTCATGGACCTGCCACACTCCATCCCAAAACAGAGTAGTGGAGAGGGGCCTCCAAGCTGCACAGAGAGGAGGTGTGGGATGCAGTCAATCAAGAAGGATACTGCAGGGAGTAGCCAATCAGGGCCTAGCAGGCCCATATAAAAGGAGCTGCAGGGCTAGAAGGAGTTCAGTCTGTTGGCAGGGACCAGGGGAGGAAGAGTTGCTGCTGCTTGGTGGTAGGGGATGAAGGAGCTAGACAAGGGGTAGGAAAATATTTTGGCACAAGGGCCACATCTGGATATAGAAATTGTATGAATGCTCATGAAATTGGGGTTGGGGTGTGGGAGGGAGTGAGGGCTCTGGATAGGGGTGTGGGCTCTGGGGTGGGGCCAGAAATGATGCATTCAGGGTGTAGGAGGGGGTTCTGGGCTGGGTTGGGAGGACAGGGTGCGGGGATGAGGGGGCTCCATGTGGGGGTGCAGGCTCTGGGATGGAGCTGGGGATAAGGAGTTTGGAGTGTAAAAGGGGGCTCCAGGCTGGGACCGAGGGGTTTGGAGGGGATCAGGGCTAGGGCAATGAGTTGGGGCACTGGGGGTATGGCTCAGGGGTGCAGGGTCTGGGTGACGCTTACCTCAAGCACCTTCTGGAAGCTCCTATGTGGAGGAACGCGCTCAGGCTCTTATGTGGAGGCACAGCCAGGTGGCTCTGCTGCACACTTCCCAATCTGCAAGTGCCGCCCCTGCAGCTCCCATTGGCTGCAGTTCCTGGCTAATGGGAGCTGCAGGGGCGGTGGTTTGGGTGGAAGGAGCATGCAGAGTGGCGCCCCCTGGCAGCCCCTATGTGTAGGAGCTAGAGAGGGGGAGATGTCACTGCTTCTGGGAGATGCTAGGAGCGGCCCCTGACCCTTCTCCCCAGCTGGAGTTCCAGAGTGGGGCAAGCCCCAGACCCTGTGCCCCAGCGAGAGCTTGAGGGCCAGATTAAAATGTCTAGCAGGCCGGATGCAGCCTGTGGACCATAATTTGTCTGCTTCTGGGCTAGACAGATCAGTTGCTGGCAGGGTCTGGGGAAGCCCAAGAATAGCTCCTGGCTGACAGCAGGGACTAAAGAGGTAATTACTGGCAGGGACCAGGGGAGTGAGGAAGTAGCTTCTGGCTGGCTGTTGGGACTCAACTAAGATGTGTTAAGGGGTCTATTGCTTCCAGTGGGGAGGGGACCCTTTCTGCTGCTCCTAGATTGATAACAGGGTCCCTGGGTTTGGACCTGGAGTAGTAGGTTAGACTTGATTCCCTCCACCAGCTACTGGGGGAAGTAGCTACACCCTAAGGAAGGGAATTAGAATGGTGGCACCCCAGGGAAGGGGGCTGCACTACTGGGACTGACTCAGCGGCGAGCTTGGTCAGCAAACTGAGTCCAAGGGGATGTCTCAGCAGAAAGGCTGGGGTCACTGAGGACTCAAGTAGGGGCAAATAGTCCCCAGGGAAGAAGCCCTCTGCTCAATACCAGAGTAGGAGCCTTGCAACCTAGTCAGATCAACCGAGGGCACTGCGACGGGTCCTGTTGGACTGGCTAAAGATTGAGTCCAGGGCAGGCTACAGGAAGACACACCAACTGCAGGGTAGAATCATAGAACATAAGGGTTGGAAGGGACCTTAGGAGGTCACCTAGTCTGATCCCCTGCTCAAAGCAGGACCAATCCCCAACTAAATCATCCCAGCCAGGTATTTCGATAGATCCCTGTTGGACTGTTTTAGAAGACTGAAACCAGGAAGGGCTGCAAAACATTGGGGACGGGGTTGGTTTGTTTCGCATATGGACAGAATGTGATGTGGATGGAGGGCTGAGTCACCAAAGACCCTGCCTGACAAGCACAGCGGCTGATAGGAAACACCATGAGTGGGTAAAATGCTGCAGGCCTGCACACAGTCAGTCGGGGGGCACTTGTGAGAGGTGGTGACACTCCATTACATTCTCTTATCTCTGTACACTTGTAATATTTTTTGGGGGGGGGCTGGGGTGTTAAGAGTTCAGGCCTTGTAGTTTAATGCTATAGGATGGGGCCCAGAGAAATTATAGAGGATTGGCCACCCACCATGTTCCCCCCATTAGACAGCTCAGTCAAGTTGAAGAAGTGGTCTTTAGATTTGCAGGTCTTATGTTTTTAGAAAAATCAAATTTATTGATCCAAATTTCTGGAAGAGAGATCAACAGTATTTTATATTATATGGTTCAAATGCATCTGATGACTTTTATGGTTTCACATGATGCAATTTTCTTTTCCAGTTTTCTTTTTAAAAAGTCTTTTATTTAATTCAGACAATGAGAGTATCCTTTAAATAGGTTTTATAGTTAAAGACCATTATAATATGTCAATGTTAAAACAAAATGCAGGTACAGTATTTCATATATCTGTCACATTTTGATTACTGGGTCACACACTGGTAGGTTTCAATGTATGCACAGAAATACTGTCTTAAATTTTTATTCATATCTGAAATGTGTAGTTTATAAACTAAAATGAGGCAATGAACATTACTAGTAGGTCTTTCAATATGGACATTTCTTAAGTTGTAATATTTTTACTGTTAAAACCTAGAACAAAATTTATATACCCTAAGGAATTTTCATTCAGAGATTTGTTAACTGCCTTTTTGTCTGAGGAAAATCACATTTGTCTTGAGGACACAATATTTTCTTCTGTTTCCTGTAACAAGCTGCTCTCTCAAAGGCCTCCTTTCAGCGAACTATGTTCAAAGACTACAACTCTTTTCCAGTAATGTGAGGCCAGTGAAGCCATGCCCTTTATTCTGTCCTGTCTTCTTGGAGCAATCACATGGGAAGGGCTTCTTATAAAACCAAAAACATCATGAAGGGTTGAATAGTTATCTTTATAAAGATGTTAATGGGACACTGTTGACTAAAAACACCAAACCAGAACAAAAAAGCAACACAACAGTAATGGCTGAATATTTTGTAATCTACTGATACTATTGTTAAAAAAATCAAACCTAAAATATTTTAACTAAAAGATTAGTGGGGGGGCGGGGAAGAGGGGGGAAAGGATTTCTCACTCTTTTCAGATTGTTTACTGTGTGAATTTGACAGCACTTTGTCTATGATCGTGTTATTGTTTACACCTAGGCACTAAATTAGTTACCTTTGTTTGTGTAGCTCTTTCACAAAGTAAGAGAAGAAGAGAAAAAACTTAAAACCACAGAAACCTGTGATTGTAAAATGACAAAAATTAGCATGTGGGGTGCCAGGAGAGGTGCAGGACCTGTAACTATTTTTACTTGATTTTTAAATTATTGACTAGATTTCAGATTGGGCACTTTAAAAGAGCTCATCATTAAGGCTACATTGTAAACACACAGCCTGCCCTGTGTAAAGTGCTCCAGGGCATAGTAATCTGTTTTGGCCCATAAAAGAGTAGATTATTCCTTATCTCCACCTGTTTGGGTATGCTAGCTGACATGTTGGTTGGAAAGCAGAGCTAAAGCTTTATCCACTCCATATTCTGTCACAGGAAGCAGATGGCACCTAATGCCTGCTTACCTCTGAACCTAAGGTCTGGAGAGGTCACGTGGGAGGGAATTCCTACTCTTTGCCCCATGGCCATGACCTGGCTTTAAGTTTTTATTTGAAAGGTCAGAGATTAGGGATGTGACAATAAAATGTTCATTATGAAATTTAAGAGTCTATTAAAATGATGTTAAATTTGAAAATTGTAAAATTATTCAGCAAAAACAACAATCCCCGTATTCTGAACAAATGTAATAACAGATTAGTGAGTCACAGGAAATGATTCAGTCAACTTTTCTAAACTTTCAATGTGTGTTTCATGTAGGAATCTTTTTGTAAATGTTTAGACAGTTATGGTTTAGGAGATAAATATTGCAATTTTATGGATTTAGGGGTCTGACGTACAAGTACGTGAGGCATAGTTGTCAATTTACTGAACATCTGAAGCTAGTCAATTATTATATTCTAGCCTAGCGTGAGGCAGAGATTTTGTTTAGAAACTTACAGTAGTTATATGCATCTTTAAAAATGTCATATTTGGGGATAACAGATTACACATCAGATATTCAGCACCCAGATAGCGATGGTTTGAAATTACCCCAGTTTTTATAAATAAAGTTGGGAAACCCTATTGGGCCACCTAGTTCATTGCCCGGCCCTTTGTGTCACTGCAAGAGAGCATTCATAGATTTCTGTAAGATTTCTACTAGTTTCCTGTCTAGTCTTGCCTTAAATACTTCCAGTGATGTAGTGCCATGACCTCCTTCGGCAGGTCATCTGTTGTCTAACTGACCTAGCTGTTATAAAGTGCTTTCTTGTTAAGATATTTCCTCTCTTAATTAAACCCCATTAATTGCATTAGTACTAGCATTAACTACAGAAAATAATTCTCTCTTCTTTCATGCTAATTTCTTGCAGTGGCATTTTTTTTACTATTTTATTTCAATAAAACATTTTCCTAGATGTCCTCATTAAGACGCTGAAGAGGCAAGTCAAATACACTGATACCACTCTACAGTTAAAAATGTAAACACTACAAATATAGAACCCAGTTCTGCTCTCAGATACATTGGTATGAATTTGGAATAGTTCCCCTAAAGTCAATGGATTTACCCTACATTTACGTTGATTCAGCAGAGAGCAAAAGTTGGCCTGCACATATCCATTGTTAAAATACTGACATCTGTCTTTCTAAAGAGACATGAAACTGGAGTCCTGGCCACTTATGGTCATTAAAGATTCCATGACAGCTTTTGCAAGAACAGAGCAGCTACCTCTAGTGTTCTAGCCGAATTCCAACTTCAGAGTCATTTCATTCTCTCTAAATGAATTGTCCCTACAGGAAAAGATACCCTAGGGAAGCAGCTTCTGTAAGAGGGAAAAGGTCTGATGGGGTATGTGCTAGATCTTGAGAAAAAAAGAACCAGTCAATGGCTTTCAGGATGCACGTACAAAGATGGATTTTCGAATGGGGGAAATAGAGCTCTCTCTCTCTCTCCAGTAAGACTTCAAGATACCCCACAGCAACAACCTCCTCTATTTATTTAATGCTTTAGGTAAGAGACATTTTTTAAAAAAACAGCAGTTGTTTATCTGTGTGGCAACAAAGATTAAGTATATAGATATCTACTTGTAGGGTTTGAGATCTAGGAGACACCTAACATTCTCAGCTGCAACAAGGAGAGAGAGACAGGTAATACCTTTTCAGGTCCAAATCTTTCTGGAAGTTGACTGGACTAGTACCTGCTAAAAAGAGAGTCCACTTGTGTCAGGATTGCCTCCCCACTCTGAACTCTAGGGTACAGATGTGGGGACCTGCATGAAAAAAGAAATAACCCCCCCCAAGCTTATTTTACCAGCTTGGGTTAAAATGTTTTTCCCCAGAACACAACTTCTTCTGTATCTGGACCTGGTACACTGCCACCACCAAACTAGATCTAGGGTAGTTTGGGACCCTTCATTCCCTTTCCACTAACCCCCCAAACTTTTTCCTTCCCTGGGAAGCTTGAGAGTAAAAAAACAAACCTTGCCTGCTCCTGCGAGATGTGCCCGATCCAAAACCAGGATCTTACACAATGAAAAACAAGCAGTCAGCTTCTTAAAAGAAAAGAAAAAAAGAAAGAAAGAAATCCCTTATAACCATCAATAGAACAGCATCTACCATAATCAACAAAAGGATTCAGAAACCAAACCTCTCCCCCGAGGCAACTTTCTCCCACTGTTGATATCTCTGCTGAATCTTACAATCTCAGGAAGCACCCAGCCAACACTCACCACTGAGAACCCTCCAAATGATAAAAAGAAGGTAAACTTACTGACTACAGTACTTGATAGAATCTTATAGTTACAGTGAAAGACATAGCTGTGTTCATCCCATAGCCGAGGTGAACAGAGAGAGAGCCAGAGAGAAACTGAAACTTAAAATCCTTTGTCTCCTGAGGAATTTCTCATTGGTCAGTTGTCCACCTCTCAGGTTACCTTTAGCTTAACCCCTTACAGGTAAACAATAATTCTAGGCTACTTCACACTTATGACATGCCCCCCAAATCGCAAACGGTGTCGGAACTTCACTGGGTGTGATTTCTTCCTGGAGCTCTAGGAAAAAAATAGAATTAATAAAACACGTGCACCTATAAACATACTACTGGTTACAATAAAGTAACAATAGGTCCCACAATCCGAGGACAGTTTTAACCTATTGATTCTGGGAAACTTTCCCGGGAGAGTGCGTCAGCCACTTTATTAGAAGTTCCTGGAATGTGTTGGATGTCAAAATCAAAATCTTGGAGAGCTAAACTCCACCGAAGAAATTTTTGTTCTTGTTGGTGAAGTGATGAAGCCACTTCAGCGCAGCATGGTCGGTTTGTAGTTGGAACCGTCATCCCCAAACGTATGGGCATAGCTTTTCCAGAGCATACACAATGGCATAACATTCCTTTTCAGGAACTGACCAGTGGCTCTCCCTCTCAGACAGCTTCTTGCTGAGAAACACGACAGGGTGCAATTGTTGATCGGGTCCTTTCTGCATTAAAACTGCTCCCACACCACACTCGGAGGCATCTGTGGTTACTAGGAACGGTTGGTCAAAGTCTGGGGCCCTGAGCACAGGGTCAGACATGAGTGTCGCTTTAAGCCAGTTAAAGGCCTCTTGACACTGCTCAGTCCACAGGACTGCATTTGGCTGGTTCTTTCAAGTTAGGTCTGTCAGTGGGGCCGCGATTTGGCTGTAGTGTGGTACAAATCGCCTGTAATATCCGGCCAAGCCTAAGAAGGATTGGACTTGTTTCTTGGACTTTGGGACAGGCCACTTTTGGATAGCATCCACCTTGGCCTGTAGAGGATTGATAGTTCCTTGACCCACCTGGTGTTCAAGGTAAGTCACTCTGTTGAGGCCTATTTGACACTTTTTAGCCTTAACAGTTACTCCTGCCTCTTGTATGCGTTCAAAGACCTTCCAGAGATGTTCTAGGTGCTCCGCCCAGGAGTCAGAAAATATGGCCACATCATCAAGGTAGGCAACTGCAGATTCTCCCAATCCCACTAGAAGACTATCCACAAGTCTTTGGAAGGTAGCGCGTGCATTTCGCAGCCCGAAAGGGAGCACATTAAACTCGTACAGCCCTACATGCATAATGAAGGCTGACTTTTCCTTGGCAGATTCCTCTAACGGTACTTGCCAGTACCCCTTGGTTAAGTCTAAGGTGGAGATGAACTGGGCCCGTCCCAGTTTCTTTAACAGCTCATCTGTGCGAGGCATTGGATAGTTGTCTGGGTGAGTTACTGCATTTAGCTTACGGTAGTCCTTGTTTGTATCCCTGTGACATTTGACTGGATACATCAGATCAACAGTCCTTAAGCAAATACGATCCCTGAAAGAATGGTTTAACAGACTGACCAACACACTTTATTACATGTAGAGACTTTGAATGTTCTAATACAGGGGTCAGCAACCTATAGCATGCTAGGCTGGCACGTGGGGAGAGCTCAGCCCCCCCACGGCTTTGGGGTTCCCCCCGCTGGCACCTTGCCATCCGCCGCCTGCCCCACTCAGCTCCGGCTGCCAGCTTGGGTTCCTTATACCCAGGCTGGCAGCGGGACCTGAGTGGGGCAGGCAGGACCCGGCTGGCAATGCGCCAGTGGGGGAAACCCCAAAGCGATGTGGGCTGAGCGCTCAGCCCGCCGCTTTGGGGTTTCCCCCGCAGGCTCCTGCCAGCCCATTGTCAGCCTGGGTTCCCTACACCCAGGCTAGCAGCGGGAGCTGACTGGGGCAGGCAGTGAGACCTCAGCTGGCAGGAGCCTGCGGAGGAAACCCCAAAGCAGGTGGGCTGAGCCACTCAGCCTACCCCGGCCCTGGGGTTCCCCCTGCTGGCCCCTTCAGCCCCTCCCCTTCTGCCCAAAGCCCCGCCCCTTCCGGACTGGCATGCGAAGGCCTGACTAGATGAAGATTTGGCACACCACCTCTGAAAGGTTGCCGACCCCTGTTCTAATACCAAAATATAGTTGAAGCCATTGGTTTTTTCTTTTTTTTAATTTCCACCAGAAAAGTAAGGGTGTCTTAAATCTTCCTTGTAAACATACTTTTTAAAAATGGTAAACTCAAGATTCTTCAAGAATAATTCTATTTGGCAAAAATAAACAAGGCACTACTTTTACTCTAAGTCATAGCTAAATCTGTTTTTTTTTTTTTAAAAAAAACAAGTTGAATTGAGTACCATGCCTTTTAAAACAAAATTGTAGCAAATTGCTATAGGATAACACTGTAAAATAAATGGGAGAAAACTTTTAATCTGCTATAAAAGAATTGTGTATGGAACTGCATATTGGTGAAATTCATGGGGATTTTACTTGTATGTGATTATGTTTTATTTCAGTCACTCACTCTCTTTTATAAAAAAAGTGCAGTGCTTACACCATTCATTTCTAGAGCTTATATCCCCCCTCTCCATAGTCTAACATACAACTTTTATACGTAAGCTAAAACATGATTTGATTTAAAACCAAAACAAAGTGTATCTGGTATATAAGACTTCAAGATTCCTGATTTTATGATCTTGCATCATTTAGATAATTACATATTTTCTCTCTACTACCAATAGTCCCCTGTTCCATTTGGCAACCATTTATTCCCACATCTCCATTTCTGAAATGGATCTGAAATTAATACAGCATGTTTTGTTTGGCAAGTGAAACGTTGTTCTCTAATTTAAGTGTATAATTTGGAAATAAAAGGTTATTTTTGGTTTGAATGGGTATCTTGTGTTCAACCATTATTAATTATCTATTTTCACTTTTGTGTCATGTCTGAAAGGACCAAAGAATAACCCCAACTTGGTGTTAGTGCAGTAATTACGTTTTCTTCATTTTGAAAGCTCTTAAGCTGTTGAACAGACCTTACAATAGGCTCAAGTGAGCTAAAAATAAACCAAAGGCAGTTCATATTAACTGGGTAATAACAGGCAACAGAAAGGCGCAGTATCAAAATATGATGAAAACAGGAAGTTCATTACACAAGCTGCCCTTTTCTGATAGGTATGAATTTGTAAAGCCTTAACTAAAATAATAATCCATTAAAGTTTTAAATAAAAGCAGAGAGTTGCCTATTGTTCATAGGTCAATCTAGGTGAAAAACACAAAACACAATATGTTGTGAAAGATTTAACTTCTGAGAACCAAACCTATTCTCACTGAGTTTTTGGGGACATTAATTTTAATTTTATCCTCAATATGGACTTGATTCTGTAACCTTTCTGCCCATGCACTGGCAGTAACAAGGGCTTGATCCTTATTTTAGGGGATTCTCTTCAGTTTTGGCTTGAGCTCTCCACCAATAATCTGGGAACCTATGAACACTCTGGATGTCTTTGCTAGGCAAATCTGCATCCACTGAGGTATAAATGAACTTTATTGCGGGGGGGGTCGGGTGTCTGTTAGAGCCTCTTACCCTACCTTGGCAAACATCATTTTCATCAGGGCAACCCCATATCAAATCATTGTCCTGGCTTTGCTCAGGTGGGTCCCCAACAGAGTGCTCTCAAAAATATTGTCCCCAAATACAAAACTTTGTCAAATTATACCCAAGTGTCTCTAAACTACTGGCAGTTAATATGCAAATGAGTTACTGCCTCACACAGTCAACTCCCCTTGCTCTCCAGCCAATGCTAGCAGAGGGTTCACTCAGTTACCTCCATTCTCTCATCTGCTTCAGGCTTACAATCCGCAAGGAGCAGAGTATTCAGGCCTTATCCACCAAAGCACTTCTGCACCTGCCTAATAACTTTAGTAATAGGAGTATAGTGCAACTGGAGCCAATAGGAGTTGCCCAGTGAGCTCAGAATTGAGCCCAGGATGATCCTTTCCAACCCCACACTTACGATGCTGCACTTCGTGTAGTTAAGTACCAGTCAAATGATTCATAATGACTTTTGGCCAGTTTTCAAGCATGAAGGCACCTAACTCAGGCTTGGAATAAGGCTATTTGGGGCCTACACAAGCTGATGCAGGCCCTCATCGTCTAAACTCCCTCCCCCCACAGGAACAGTGGTGCCCCCCCTTTTTCTGGAGGGGCAGAAATGGCACCAGGTGAGGCAACAGAAAAGCCCACTCCAGCTGTAGAGGGTCCAGGGTGAAGGCAAGTGTCTCCTTTTATCAATCTAGGAGCAGCAGGAAGTGCCCCCTCCCCATTGGAAGCAATAGGCCTCCTTCTATTGTGTACCAGCGGGGGCAGCAGCAGGAGATTCCCCCAGTCCTTACTTCTACAGGCAGGGTATATCTTGGTGGGTGGAGTTGGTCAAATCCATTGCACTCTCTTCCTCCTGTTATATGCAGAGTCCTCTGCTGGAGCTGCGTCAGAACGGTCCTCCTTAAGGCAGTTAAGATCGCACAGAGACGAATAGGATATTTCGCTGCTCTCAGAGCTATAGTTTCAGGCTCGCTGCAGACTCAGATAGGCATTACTTCATCAGCTATGCTCGGGTTACATTTTTAAGCTTTTCTTCGCAGTCAGATGGGCTAGAAATATTGGGGGTTTTTTTAAAATGAAAATTTAGAGTATGACATAAATATCTGACTCCAGGAGGAGGCCCCTAGGCATGCTCCCTGTAATGCCTATACCATAAACTAACTCTGACCTAAATAAAAATGGCCTGATTTTTATAGGTGCAGAGCATTTGCAGTTTCCATTTACTTCCAGGAAAGCAGGAAGTGCTCATCGCCTCTGAAAATCAGGCCTTTTTTATATATATGCCTGACAGTGGATTAAACTGCCTAACTTTTGATGACACAGTGAAAAGGTTGCCCTTTTTTCCTCAATGAATCTGTTTTATGTTTTATTTAGCTTAGTGATGAAGACTACTCTTCACTGAAAGATTAAAAGGCAAGATAAAATATATTATAGCTGTTTCACCAGCAGATTAGAGAGTTCATTTAGCATACAAACTGCCTCCCTCAGAGTGCAGGCTGGCTTAAAATGTTTTTTCCTTTTTTCTGCCATGCAGCAGTACAGAAGCTAGGAGTTGGTTTTAGCTAGTTTAGAAGCTTGAGCTGCATGGAGCTGCAGAGAGAGAACACATTGGATTTTAAGAACAGAAATTCTCTTTGAGGATAGTCAATCAAGCCACACTATTTTTCACATCTGGATTATCACCTTGACTTTTACTCAGGGTAGCCGTAATTTATGTCTGGCTACTTGCAACCCAGGGGTCTCCTTCTAGCAGCCAGAAAAACCTGGGTCAGAGACCACACCCCATTTTCCCCAGCCACTCTCTCTCTACTTTAGGGGCAATAGTATTTTACTGATGAGCAAACCGCTGTCCAGATAAATTCCTTATTATGAACAGAACTATGTGCAGCAATGTAATGAAGTAACAACTTTCTACTACTTTGTGTAGCTGCAGTTTGCAACTGCCCTGGGCTTCTTTGTTTCTGATCCAGCAGGAAGCATGTCATAGGATATCAAAGACTGCCTCTAAACTGATAAGATCTGCATTTTAATTTAATTTTAAATGAAGCTTCTTAAACATTTGGAAAACCTTATTTACTTTACATACAACAATAGGTAAGTTATATATTATAGACTTATAGACAGAGACCTTCTAAAACATTAACATGTATTACTGGCACGCAAAACCTTAAATTACAGTAAATAAATGAAGACTTGGCACACCACTTCTGAAAGGTTGCCGACCACTAAAGTATTGTTAAGAATCAGAGGGGTAGCCGTGTTAGTCTGAAATAGCAGAAGTGACAAAGAGTCCTCTAGCACCTTAAAGACTAACTAAAGTATTGAAGCATAAGCTTTCGTGGGCTAATACCCACTTCGTCAGATGCATGCAGTGGAGAGTAAAGTATTGTTGTATGTAAAGTAAATAAGGTTTCTAAAATGTTTAAGAAGCTTCATTTAAAACTAAATTAAAATGCAGAGCCCTCCAGACCGGTGGCCGGTCCCTGAGCAGTGAGTGCCACTGAAAATCAGCTCGCGTGCTGCCTTTGGCATGTGTGCCATAGGTTGCCTATTCCTGATCTGGAGTATACAGGAAGTGTGGCATCTCAATACTTTCTAGAAGACTTATTCTGTAGCACAGGGGCTATGAAGAGTTATGCAATTGTGCAAGCACACAGGTGCCTGTGTGTGCAGTTGCCCATTATGTGTCCCCAAATGCTGGTTTTGTGCAAAAATTAGGTGTTTTGGGCCTGGAGTACTTGAATTTTTGTGCCCACGTTTGAAAATGTGGTCCTGAATACACAACTGGGGCAGATACACTGTTGTCCAAATTAGGGCTGCCTAAGAGTATTATGCAAGAAGCTACGTCCTCTTAGCGCATCTATGCAGGAGGTTGCCAGAATTGGATAGGGAGCACACTCAGCACAAGGTGTTGACTACTATATTAAAAAGGCATGTCTGGGCGTAGCCTTTGCTCCTGCCCCATCCCGTGCACCAGAAAAAGGCTGCAGGTCTGGATGGAGGGAGCAGATGCTAGAATTATTAACCAGATATAACAAGGACTGCTCACTGGTGCATATTCCCCGCTAGGATCTCTGGAGACATCATATTGGCTGCTGGCCTCTACAGGCACAATACTGCATTTGCTGCCATTCAGGCACGTCTTCCACACAATGCAGCTCTGCCCCGAAAGCTTTCATAGGGATCTATGTGTATCTGCACAACCATGTAGAATACTACTGTACCTCACCCAGTGCTTTCTATTAAACTGATGTTTCTCTTGTAATTGGATAATTTACTTGCCAAATAAAACCATTCTAGATTGCATATTTGCTCTGACTCAGAGGCTTTTCATCGAACATTTAATCCAGTCAATAAAACAGCTACCAAAATGAAGATGTCCTAACATCTGAATTGAATATCTCCACTCAGTAGGGTGAAACACATCATATTATTGAATAATGACAATGGTGATTCACCCTTCACAAACTCTTTATGGAAGCTAAGCACATTAAATAGTCTAAGCAGATGATGCTTTGTGGAATACCAGGCATAAATCCAGACTGATAAACTTGAGCAGTTATCTTTTTACAACTTGGCAACCAACATTTTGGTGGTGACTGTGGCATCTTTATTAATGAAATGAGCCTATACCATCCATGAAGGTTTATTAGCAAGTCTCAAAAATAAGTGCCTCTCACAGTTCTTGGAAGTATGTCACTGGAGAAAGCTTTCTTGCAACCTTCAGCCAAGATTTCCTGTGATATGTCCTCAAATTAAAAAAAATAATAATTTGGAAGCCCTGTCTATCCCTTTTGATCCCATTTAGCTCACACCTACACTCTGAGAACTGGAGACTCAGCAACAAGAAAAACAGTTTCTTGTTCAGTAGCTGTTGACCCTCGTACAAACACGGTGGGCAGTGGCAAACCCTTTTGTGAGACCCTGAGTTCAACTCCAGTCACCACTATACTGGTGAAACTTACAAAGAAAGGACCAGAAGATCACCCTGAGGCATTGTTGGTACATTTGGATGGGTAGCAACAGTCAACAGCCACCTGAACAATGAGCCATTCTGCCTACCCCATACTTGATGGAGCTGGACCAGACCCAGTTGGTGAACAAGACTGTGCTCGAGTCAAAGCTGTGGTATTAGATTATTTAGATATCACAGATGAAACGTTGTTTCCAGGAAGAAAGATACCAGCAGCCTGGTCAACTCAAGGAACACTGTGGGCACTGGCTCCATCTTGAGATGTGAATTGTGGTGCAGGTTGCTGAGAAAATTGTAGTATAACAATTTACCCAGGTACTCCTGGCTAGGAGCAGAGCCAGGGCATTGAGGCATCAGCCTGAGACATTGTCCAAAGCCTTAACCTTTGTGGACAATTACATGGCTGCTGACAGACCTCCTTACAAAATGTTTGGGGGAGGGTAGTTATATGGAGTCAAGAGACCCATCACGCTTGGAAGTGTGTGCTAGATGAAGAGGCTGGCCTAACTGGAACCATGTCTCTGACTCAATATTACTGATGGTCAGAGGTCACAGCAAGGCCACAGAATGCTGACCCAACCTGGAACAGAAACCCAGAGAATATTCAGACCTATAGAAATGGCCTATTCTGGGGCCAGACTTTCCAAGGGTGATGATCAGGCCACAACCCTCACTTCAGGAAACTGTTTTGCATACAGACAATGGGGTCACCTTCACTGTGACTGCCCCTTTATGGAGTGTGACTAAGGCCAACCTTGGATGGCCAACACCAGGGTCCCGAAAATGAAACCTAACTAAAATGGTAGTCCCTATATAGATTAATCAGGGTGGAAGTAGCAGAACTAGTTGACTCTGAATGCAGCCAGATATTGCTTATAGAGCAGCTGGTAGGCTCTAGGATTAGTTTCTTCTGAGGTATCTTCCTTCAGCGTGTGCATAGATATGTATAACTGTACTCTACTAGGGAAGTACAGTTGTTGGTGAGGGAACATATGGGAAATCTCTTCATGAGACTAGTTTCCACCCTGGCGTACCCAATAATCCTGGGCAGAGACTGGACCTACTTTTGGAAAGCCATAAAGGAGTGGGACAATCACCCACCTGCAGGGAATAAATACAAGAATCTCAGAGGCCCAAGAATCCTTGGGACCAAAAGAACTGATGGAGTTAGGTGAAGCAGAGGACCCTGGAGAAGGGGCTTCCCACCAGGAGAGGGACTCTCTCCCAATCATGAAGAACAATGAGACCACACGCCTCTTAGACACAGAGCTCCTAGCAAGACATGTCGATTTGTAGGTGAACAAAGGACTGACCAGATGCTAAACTGGGCTTATGACCAGTTGGCAATGGCCAATGGCAAAGTGTTTGACACTCAGCTGCTAAAATAATGGTTCCACTTTGAGCTTAGGAGAGGGCAGCTCTATCACCTGGAATGGGACCAATGAACCAAAGAGGTGAGGGCAGCTATTCATGGCAAAAAAATATTGAAGGGAAGTGTTACGATTTGCTCATTTGGTACCATGCACAGGACAGCTGGGATGGAAGAAGACCCTCAAATGGGTGGTGATGAGGTTCTACTGAGGTATACACAAGGAAGTCAAAGACTACTGCATATTCTTCTCTGAGTGTTAATGGGCTGGCCTCAAGAAGATCCCAAAAGCTTCTCTAGTCCTATTTCCTACAGTGAGGGTATCCTTTAAAAGAACAGGAAGAGACCTAATGGAACTCTTGGCGAAAAGTGTGGCAGGGTATCAACATATCCTGGTGATCTTAGACCCTGCAACTTGGTATTCTAAGTCCATCCCCCTTCATTTTATGAATATGGAATATGAATATCACAGCTGTGCTTACAAAGATCAGGTGGGGATCTGACCAGTCAGGGGACTAATTTTACATCATGTCCATTATGATCTAGTAAAGGTTAAGACATTTAAAACATTGGCTTACCACTCTCAAACAGACGGATTAGCTGAGCAGTTCAGATGCTGAAAGAAATGCTGAACTTTTTAGCATCAGACCCTTGTCACGGGGACAAGTTACTCTCACCACTGTTATTTATCATCAGAAAGGTTCCACAAGCACCCTCAGGATTCTCCTCATTCAAGCAATGCAGGAACAAATCTGTGAGATTTTCAGACCTCCTATGGGATCATGGAAGCAGCAAGGAACAAAGAAGACAAATGTGGTCCATTATGTACTCCAGTTGTGAGAGAAGCTTAAGGCTTTAGGGGCCTTTCCAAGGAAAAACTTATCAAAGGCCCAGCAAAACTAAGAAAGGGCCTATAATAAAAGTGCCCATTTACAAGAATTTAGATGTGTTTGACTGGATGCTATTATTGCTGTTGAGTTTGAAGTTGAAATTGGCCCAGTGGCAAGGGCCATTTGAGGCAGTGAAACAAGGGGGGCTGGTTGACTATGAAATTTGGCTGCTAGAGAAGAGAAAGGAAACACAATTGTACCATGTTAGCCTTTATGAGGTTAAAGGCCTAGAAAGACCAAGAGACACTCCTCATAACACCCTATCTGCCCATACCTGAACTAGACCCTTAGCACCCAAGACTCCTGATCCATACTGATGGAAGAAGACCTTATAACGGAACAGAGGGTCCAAAATGAAGCAGCTAATTGGATTTTTCTTCATGGGTCTTTTGGACCTTGCCAGTATGGCCTACCATTACACAGCCAAAGCACTGAAACAGTAGGTCCATGAGAACCCACAACCATTCCCTCAGAAGATGTGGGGGAACTGTCTGAGAAAAGCTATGAGACCGAGGGGTCATGGAAGAATATCACAGTGAGTGGAGTAATTGCATTGTTCTGGTGAAATATGAGAGTGACACCAGACAGGACAACTTGTTTCTGTATTGACTTCAGAAAGGTAAACTCAATACTGAAGTTTGACACCTACCCTGGAAAATATGAAGGGTAGAAGGGACCTCAGGAGATCATCTAGTCTAACCCCCCAATCAAAGCAGGACCAATCCCCAATTACATCATCCAGCAGATTTTTGCCTATATCCCTAAATGCCCCTCTCAAGGATTGAACTCACAACCCTCAGTTTAAGTAGGCCAATACACAAACCACTGAGCTATCCTTTCCCCATACCTAATGCAGATGAGCTTCTAGAAATGCTGGAAGCTGATAAGTATATCTTCGGCCTAGTGCTAATGAACGGGTATTGGCAGGTGCAGCTGAACTCTAAGTCTAATGAAAAACAGCTTTCTTCATCCCACTCAGTCTGTAGATATTTTGAACTATGCTGTTCAGCTTCCACAGAGCAGTGGGTATGTTCCAGTGATTCATGGATCAGGTGTTTAGATCACATGGACAATGTGTGACAGCATATATAAATGACATTATTACCTCCGCACCTGAAATCTCTGCTTCTAGAACCAACACAGGCATTATGTGGTGGTACTTATTCTTCTAATCATGTAGCTTTCAGGTATTTCATTGAGCTAGGAAGGCTCATTGGAACACGGATTTTTTTTCCTAGAGAGTGGGGAACTTGGTGCTGATAACATTACCCTGGGTCCTGTCTTGAGGGGCAGAGTATGTGATGGAGTGTATAAGCCCCACACTAAAAAGGAAGGGGTTAAAGAGCTGCTCTGGGCCCACGCAGCCCCTCCCCACTGCACCTGCAAAGACCGTACATGCTAGAAGAGGAGCTTAAAAAGGGGAGCCTAATAGCTCAATGGCAGGCAGGCAGTGGAGATGAGCTGACCTACTCTCTGAACTCCTGGGAAGGAGCACCACAGGAGCTTGTGCTACCTGAGGCCTGGCTATAGCGACCTGACCAAGCCTCCAAAGAAAGGGTCTGTGGCTTTCTGAAGGACAGAGACTTTGTGTGTTTCAGTTATTTACCTTGCTCTGTAGAAAGAGGGGGGACTGGTAGGAAGTGGTGCAGGGAGATATCACATAGCACCGCAGAGTGCAGGACTTAGCTGCCTACCATTGGGCCGTGGATTGGGGTCTGGTGGAGAGCATCAGCCTGGGCTCCTTCACCAACCCCTAAAGAGGGACAACTATAGAGGCCTATATTTGATGTGTGGAACCTTGCTGAGGGGAGAAGACCCTGAAAATAAAAGGTTCTGGGTCATGAGATCTTGACCCATGGGGATAGCCCAGAGGCCACCTGCTTAATCCTGAAGGCTCCCCCATTGTTGGACTCTTTATACATACGCCAAAAGGGACATACTTGAATAGATGATCTGGCCAGCCGGCGGAGTCATTAGGAGGACAGACCAATGTTCAAGCAAGGTAGAGTGACGGTAAGAAAGGGGGACTTCCAGGAGGAAGACAACCTGCCATACCCCTGCCTGAACACTAGGTGGCAGGGGCATGGCACCCCCTCTACTGTCTCTCATATAGTTTGCTACTTCTCCCAAGGAGGTTAATTTGGAGTGACTAGTCCCTTTTATTTTGTACGATTGCCAAAGTCTTTGGTTATAGGGGATGGAAATGATCTAGGATGCTCTTCTGGATTCTTCTTTGCATGTTGATAGCATTTTGGTTCAGGAGAGTATCCGGAATGCTGTGTAGGCCAGCTGTGTGGGATATAGCTGGTATAAACCCCTTTGGGGACAGCAAGAGGCTCTTTTCCACTATAGGAGGAATTCAAGGCCCAGTGAAATGATCAATGAAAGGGATCTGTCCCTTTACCGTGTGCCTATTATTACATTATTAATTTGTAGAGGGTTTGTGAGGGTGGTGGAATTCTTTACTCCCTCATATGGCTTGATAAATGGTTATAACACAGAAGCGTGGGCTTAAAGCCCCCAGCTGCCATGGCATGATCTCAGTGGCTTTGACAGACAACCATGGAAACACCACACTGCAGCACTGCAGGAAAGCTACTGTGTGTGAAGGCTGTTTTGCTTTTTCCAGCTGTCTGAGAATAGTGAACGGCCTCTCTTCTTGAGGAGAGAAAGGAAAAGACTATTGTTTCTCAGACAGCTCTCTGACTGCTGAACTAACTGCCTTCCAACACTTCTGCTTTGCAAAATAATAATAGTCTACAAAGTGCTACAGCAGAATACAGACAACACAGGCTAGCCTAGAAGGGACAGGAGAGTTCTCCCCCATAGCCAGAAGAGGATGGGAATGAGACAGCAGAAGAAGGGAAAATAAAAATAGAAAGAAAGAATGAAAGAAACAATGAAGGACAGAGCAGAATAAAGGGAGGGGAGAGCAGGGACAAAAAATAACACAACACATGGGAGAATAAAGTGAGAGGGGGATAAGAAACAACTGGGAAAGTGGAATTGGCATTAATGATTACTGAGAATTATAGCAAGTAAAAAACCAAAAGGATCCATTGGTAGACCTCATAGACAAATGCCAATTATTTTTCATGGGAATTTTCAGAAAGGGGAAAAATATCAATGACAATATTTTATAAATGTCAATAAAAAATTGAAAACAAAATGTTGTTTCCAAAAAATGTTCACTTAAAAATGTTGTTTCTAGTTTTTTAAAGATAAAATGGATTTTTTTTGAATAAAATAAAAACATTTTGAAAAAAAAATCACTCCTCCCCCAAAAGAAGTATAATGATTTTTTTTTTGACAAGCACCATCTATTAGATCATCTAATTCTATCTCCTGCCAGAGTGTGATCATTCCTAATGGACATTTTCTAGTGCTTTATCCAATCTACTATTAAATTCCATCAGTTTACATGTCCAGAACAAGAGACATTTTCCCTGCTATTCATTTTGGGGTTTTTTTTGCTTAATTTCATCTAAATATATATATTATACCCTCTTATGCCACCCTAAATAATTCTTCTTGTGTGCCTTGTTAGTGTTTACACCTTTTTAATATTTGTAGTTGGTAATCATGTCCCTCTTTTGTAGTCCCTTAGCCAAGCCACCTTTCTTGCTGACTCAATCCTTTCTGTTTATTCTTGCAGTTTTTCTCAGAATTTAATCCAATTTGTTGTTATTTTTCTGGCAATTAATTGCAGATAACGTGAATACATTTGGCCAAATTCAGTCCTGGTATAAATGGGCACAACTCTAATGAAGTCAGTGGATCTGCACTAGTTTAAACCCAGTCAGATATATTGGTGGCATTCAGAGATTCCAAAGCCAGAAGGGGCAATTCCGACCATCTAGTATGGCCTCTTGTATAACACAGGTCATAGATAATTCCTTTAGAACTAGTGCATGGCTTTCAAAAGAATCAAGTCTTGATTTAAAAATTGCCAATGATGGAGTACCTACTGTGACGGAGTCAGACCAGAAGGATATAGGAGAGTGCTGGAAGGCAGGTATATCAGCCTTAGGATGTGCAGGTCCT
>ML677371.1:2726398-2926300 GCA_007922305.1 Dermatemys mawii | reverse complement strand
CCAGTTAGTCAGGTGGGGTGTGGGTGTCAGGAGCTGTGGAAGGAAGTTATGCTGTTGGTGAGACTGAGTGTTGGACAACATATCATACTGAAGGAAGGAGGCCCCTAAATCTGCCAGGAAGCGCAGGACCCACAAATACAGACTTGGAGCTTTGTCACACTACCCTGATCCTTTGTACATTGTTACTAAATGAGTGTAATTCCACTGAAGTCCATTGAATTGGTGCCTACTTATGCCAATGGCAAATTTGAACTAGGGCTGAACTTGAACTAGTATTTCAGGTTTCATCTCACCATATTCCTATATACTGAGTCTGTTCCCTGCCCTGTTCATGAAGAGATGTCTCTGTGTATGCAGTACTGTTTTTGCTGCATTCTATCTTCCCAGTTGTTATGTAATTTGTTCCTCACTCTTACCTCTAGATCTTTTTTATCATTACTTCCATCCAGGTTTCTTCTCCTTCTTACAGTATACCTGTGCTTTGGATTATTTTCCCTGAGAAATACAGTATTAGGGCAAGATCCTGACCTCTGCTTTCCTTGTATGCTAAGAGGAGAACTACACATAGCTCCCACCTACATGAGAAATCTTGTCTGGGCCAGCAGGATTTAAGGAGCAAGATTACTCAACTCCATCCTACAAAAGTGATGGTTCAGGCAAATTTTGGCTCTTTACTTGCATTTGTTTAAGACGAATCTCATTTTCCTATATTTTAGGTGATATATAAGGTGATAAGTAACAGTCGGCATGGATTTGTCAAAAACAAATTGTGTCAAATCAACCTGATATCTTTGTTTGACAGGGTAACAAGTCTTGTGGATGATCCTGTATCCATGCATCACCACAACCCCCATGGTGGACTTCTGAACTTCAAACTGATCCCTGGCTGACTGGTAGCAGTCTGGAGTTGCCAGCTTCCACACAGCGATCGCCATTCACTTTCCCACTGTGAGGGCAGCTCTCATTTTGGTGTCCTTGTGCAGCAGTGCAGGGGTGAGCTCTGCACACAGTTCCAGGAAGATGGATTTGCACATCTTAAAGTTCTACATCTACTGCTCGTCATCCCAGACCTGCATCACGATGTGATTCCACCACTCAATGCTTGATTTGTGAGCCCAGTGCTAATAATCCACCATGTGCAGCTGCTCTGTGAATGCCAACATCAATCTTGAATTGTTTCTTTCCATGGCACAGAGTAGGACAGGCACCACCGATTCATTTTGAGATTCACAACTCATGAAATACTGCAGAATTAGCCATGTTGTGTTCATAACGCTCATCACAAGACCGGAGAGTGGTGCAGGATCCATGCTTTAAGGCAGAAATAGCAGACACATAGTAAACAGGGGAAGTTGGAAAATGGCACAAAAGGAAGTTTTTTAAGTACATCAGAAGCAGGAAGCCTACTAAACAACCAGGGGGACCCCTGGATGCTTGAGATACAAAAGGAGTACTTAAAGACGAGAAAGTAAATTAATTCTTTGCTAAGAAGATTCCCAAACCTGAGCCATCTTTTGTAGGTGACAAATCTGAGGAATTGTCACAGATTGAAGTGTTATTAGAGGAGGTTTTGGAATTAATTGATACACTTAACTGTAACAAGTCACCGGGACCAGGTGGCATTCAAAGAGTTCTGAAAGAACTCAAATGTGAAATTGCAGAACTATTAACTATGGTTTGTAACCTGACCTTTAAATCAGCTTCTGCACCCAATGGCTGGAAGATAGCTAATGTAATGCCAATATTAAAAAGGGCTCTAGAGGTGATCCCAGCAATTACAGACTGGTAAGTCTATTGTCAGTACTGGGCAAATTAGTTGAAACAATAGTGAAGAATAAAATTGTCAGACACACAGAATAAGACAAATTTTGGGGCAAAAGTCAACATGGTTCTGTAAAGGGAAATCACATCTTACTAATCTGTTAGAGTTCTTTGAGGGGGTCAACAAACATGTGGACAAGGGGGATCCAATGGACATAGTGTATTTAGATTTCCAGAAAGCCTTTGACTAGGTCCCTCACCAAAGACTTATGTAAATTAAGTTGTCATGGGATAAGAGGGAAGATCCTTGCATGGATTGAGAACTGGTTAAAAGACACGGTAGGAATAAATGGGTAGGAATAAATGGTAAATTTTCAGAATGGAGAGGGGTAACTAGTGGTGTTCCCCAAGGGCCAGTCCTAGGACCAATCCTATTCAACTTATTCATAAATGATCTTGAGAAAGGGGTAAACAGGGAGGTGGCAAAGTTTGCAGATGATACTAAACTGATCAAGATAATTAAGACCAAAGCAGACTGTGAAGAACTTCAAAAAGATCTCAAAAAATAAGGTGATTGGGCAACAAAATGGCAAATGAAATTTAATGTGGATAAATGTAAAGTAATGCACATTGGAAAAAATAATCCCAACTATACATACAATATGATAGGGGCTAATTTCGCTATAACTAATCAGGAAAAAGATCTTGGAGTCATCTTGGATAGTTCTCTGAAGACGTCCACGCAGTGTGCAGTGGCAGTCAAAAAAGCAAACAGGATGCTAGGAATCATTAAAAAAGGCACAGAGACTAAGACAGAGAATATCTTATTGCCTTATATAAATCCATGATATGCTCACATCTTGAATACTGTGTACAGGTGTGGTCTCCTCATCTCAGAAAAGATATACTGGTATTAGAAAAGGTTCAGAGAAGTGCAACTAAAATTATTAGGGGTTTGGAATGGGTCCCATATGAGGAGAGATTAAAGAGGCTAGGACTTTTCAGCTTGGAAAAGAGGATATTAAGGGGGAAACTGGGGTTTGTAAACCCCTGGGGGTTCACAAAATGTTACAGGGGGTTCTTGGGAAAAATTTCCTAATGGCGGACAGAGCTGTCCCTAGAGAACTCAGGCAGCATGGGGCCAGCAGCCTGGAGCCCCTGGACTTCCAAGAGCTAAGCAGATCAAAGCAGGCATCACACTGAGGAGATTTAAACTTCAAGACTCCTTACAAGAAATGGAAAGGGAGGTGGATATTTTTTGCTGTTTTAAAAATTAAATAGGCAGCTAGAATTGTTTTTAAAATTAGCATGAAGAATGGGTTTAAGCTTTGTTGTAATGTGCATTGTTTGCCTGGACTGATCAGGACCTGAATGCTTGTGTAGGAGGAATTCTTTGAGTGGCTTCTTAAATGCCTTCATGCTGCTTCAAATCTGATACTCTTTGATGACTCATAGGAGCTTTGGCTTATAACAGGCTTATGCAAAGTGATACAAGCTACGAAAGTGAGATCCTGGAAGAGTGTTGCCATTTTCAGAATGTAATAAAAATACTGTAATGGTAAGCAATAATTAATAATAAATAGTGTATAATAAGCATGTAATAAAAACAAATTTTATATTTCCAAGATCACTTCTTTTCTAATTGAAATATTCATATTTAGGAGGGGGTTCGCGAGACTTGACATTTTAGTGAAAGGGGTTCATAGGTTGTTAATGATTGGGAACCACTGTAATAGAGGTATATAAAATCATGAGTGGTGTGGAGAAAGTGAATAAGGAAAAGTTATTTACTTGTTCCTATAATATAAGAACTAGGGGTCACCAAATGAAATTAACGGGCAGCAGGTTTAAAACAAATAAAAGGAAGTTCTTCACACAGCGCACTGTTAACCTGTGGAACTCCTTGTCTGAGGAGGTTGTGAAGGCTAGGACTATAGCAGGGTTTAAAAGAGAACTGGATAAATTCATGGAGGTTAAGTCCATTAACAGCTATTAGGACTGGTAAGGAATGGTGTCCCTAGCCTCTGTCAGAGGGTGGAGATGGATGACAGGAGAGAGATCACTTGATCATTTTCTGTTAGGTTCACTCCCTCAGAGGCACATGGCATTGGCCACTGTTCTCAGACAGGATACTGGGCTGGATGGATCTTTGGTCTGACCCAGTATGGCCATTCTGATGTTGCATTTGGAAGCTCATGGAATGATGGTATGGAGAAAACTGCATCATGGGAAGGTGACCCTGCCCCTGTGCTGCACTGCGATCCATTCCCAGAGCTCATAGCAGCAGGAGGTGGTGAGTTCCACAGCAGGATAGTTACCCTTGGTGTACTGCTCTCTCTGCTAGAGATGCTAGAGCATCAACTGTGGACATGCTCCATCAACACAGGAAGCGAGGTGTGAACATGCCCAAGAGATGTAATTACACCAGTTTATGATCATCAAGGTAACTTAAGTCCACTTAACTTTGTAGTTTAGACATAGCCGTAGGTAATTGCATAATAGAGAAGATTACAGGCTTAATTTGAGGCAATTAACCTGTTACGGTGGAGATTGTTGACACTTGGGGGCAATGACTGGGCTAATGAGGTAATTAGTTCAATAATGGAAGGTCTATGGTAGGAAAAGGAAGTAAGATAGGGAGCCCAGAAAGTGAGTTGAGTGAGCTAGAGAAGGCTGGGTGGAAAGTGCCTTCTGACATATGCTTGTACTATGTTGTGTGATGCTTAGAATTTGAAGATTAAAGATAGACATGGGAAGGGAAATGGACTGTGTGTATATTGTGAGTAAGAGATCACCCACATGGGCCAGGCAGTGTGGCATATAGGTGTCGCTGAGGGAGCGCCCTGTGACAACTACTTCCCAGGACTTATTCTGAGAATTTAAGTGGGACTCATGCTAGCCCTCTGCAGAGAGGTGATTGTTGCTCTCAGTATGGCCATTTTGTTTTGACTTTTCTTCACAATGTTTTTAGGGATTCAGGTGTCACAGAGTGAATAGAACATTCAGGTGATCCTGTCATTCAGAATGTTCTTTTCTGCCTCTGAGCTTTGAGGTCTCCTGCTTCTCAGTGACTTTTACTACTGTTCTAACAATACTTGTCTGTCTTCACTTAAAACCATCTTCTGTCACTGAGATTTGTGGTGATGAATATGTTATAAATACCTAGACAGACACTGTTCTATTTTTGCTGTTATGACCAAATCCTTGATTTTTACACTAAATGAATCTATTTTCTTTTCAAATCTCCTCCAGTCGGCTAGACTGTGAGTGTAAGGCAACTGTAAGGATGATACTATTTCAGTGATACTTTTTCTTTCTGTCAGGTTCATCTTCAAAGGCATCATCCTCTCCAAAGCCAGCATGCATTCCTCTCCCCCTCTCTTTTTGCCTACTAAGCTAAGAAAAATGAGGAGTTCTTGTAATACCTAGTGCCACAAGGACTCCTCATTGTTTTTGCTGATACAGACTTAGCTTCTTCTGTAAGTTAAGAAAGTGTCTGTCAGAGGGCTGTATCCATTTGGAAAGAAATACATCTAGGCCACCCAGGAGCCTTTGAGAGTCCTAAATTTTGGGATGGATCATAGTTCCAGTGAGCTTTGCACCATCCCTGATCTTTGAGTCTATCCAGGCATGAAGTCCTCATAAAACATCATAAAACATAAGTTTCTGATGCCCTCCAAAGGATTTCCATAGCCGTGAGATATGGACATCATGGAATTTGGTAGTTGCGAGAGTGTACTAATTAAGTTTACTGCACTGGAGAATTCCTGGCCAGTGAACACAGTAATCTGGGGGATTTGGAACTAAAAATACTACTATTGTCTCTGGCCAGGATTTTGTAACACAATAGCCTGAGCTTGTAGTCAAGAGGCTGGTGTAACAAGATTTACACAGACCTTAATATAGAAGAAAGATATTGCTAAATGATCACATTTTCAAATTAAGGTAGTGTGCATTGCAGTTCGTCTCTAAGACAGAAAATGGATGTATTTTTACATGTTATGAACAAGAAATTAATGACAGAGTATGTGAAACCAAGAAAAAAAGCCTGAAATGAGACACATTCCTTTAGGGAAGACTTACTGTGCCTGCATGGGTTAGTTCCGCTGTGTTAACTTTTAAGGGTGATTTTTTTTTGAACCTGGTATTCTAACCAATTTAAAAGAAAATTTTAACCCTTTTCTTGCTAGGCATTTAGCATGTTGCGTTAGGAATCTCTGATATCAAGAGGCACAATTTTGCTTATTTGGAGTGTAGATGGGATTTTCTTAATCGCAATTGTTGGCACTATGATCAGTCACAGAGAATTATAAAATGTGACTACTGAATGGAATATGTTTAAAAGGGGAAAAGAGGAGGCTTATTGTAAGAATCTTAGGTGCCTTTTTGGCTTCAGAGGTTTCAAGAACAGCATCATTCATTCAGGAAACAATTGTCCTACACTGAAGCCAGAAGATACTAGTTTAAGTCCTGTAAGCTTGAGAGAGGGAGACAAAATAGTTTTTCCAAGTATTCTGTACATGGGACAATCCTTTAGTTAAATATTTATTGGTGCCCTGGGTTTTAAAAATTTTGTTGGGAACAAAACATTTCATGTAACAGCCTAAGTCATGGGGACTCTCCTCTTTGTATGTTTAATTACCTCTTTGTGTATTTAAACCCTCATATTCTTACATTGTGTTGTGTTGCATAATTTAACTTTGTTCCTTGAATTTACAAGGTATGATACATTATCTTTTTTTAATGTACTGAATTTTGTTCTGTGTGAGTCACCTAATCTTTCCCTTCATAAACTAAACCCTGCCGGTGGTCACTAAGTGTATGTGTATAAGTATGTGCCCTGGTTTTTGTCCTACTTGAGCCTCTCTAATATATAATAAGTGACTAGGCTAACTTAATACAGGCTTTATTTCTATCAGCTAAAGGGATGCTACTATTTATTATTACTGTTAGCTCTATAACTGTATGTGGCTGTTGGGGTTCACGCTCCCGAGTCTTGGGCAACGCGGCCTAATGGCCAGAATCAATAGGCCTGCCCTTACTTCAGGGTAGCCCACGTTGGCAGGGCAGAGCAGTTCAACAACCACAGTCCGTAGGATTGCCCCTGGTCACAGGGCAAAGCGGGGTAGCACCCCAAAGTCTATATGAGCACCCCTGGTTGCGGGGCAAAGCGGGGTAGCACCCCAAAGTCTGTATGTGCACCCTGGTTGCAGGGCAAAGCGGGGTAGATCCCCAAAGTTTATATGTGCGGGTAGTCACCCACCTAGGGGTAAGGTGGCCTAGGTAGAGGTAGTCCGGGGCCCACCCACCTCCACCGGGCCCCGACCCAGGGCTCTAACAGTGGCTCAGTGATTTGCCACCGACTCAGCGGGGAGGTTCCACCGAAACACGCTGAATCTCTTCGGGTGGGAGATACTACTCCCCCACCCTCCCTGGGTCACTCCCTACCGGCTCCACCATGGGGGTCTCCCAGGTGCCTCCGAATCCTCCAAGAACCTCCGGGTCAGTCGTCCCCTCCGACGACTCCCATCCCTGGGCTCCAGGCAGGTCTGGGTAAGCCTCTGACTCCGGCTCCTCCAGGAGCTGCGGCTTGTCCTCCACCGGAGCTCTCCAGGCACATCCTTCTCCCTTGGCTGCCTACCCAGAATAAGCTGGGTTCCCTGCCTTTATACTGCCAGGGCATCTGGAGCATGCCCAGTACCTTGTGGGCGGGACTTCCGCTACCAGTGCGGCTGGCTTAACCCCTTCCTCACTAGTGCGGGGTTGGCTAGCCCCGTCACACAGGCTCTTATCAGAATGTAAGATATTGCAACCTAAACAATAGTTAAATCATTCATTTCCTGAAGGATTTATAATCTGTAGCCACACTCTAAAGCAAATTGCATATTGCAATAAAAGAAAGGGCATAGTGGGATCCTTGCGTCTCATGTTGCCATTATTTATAAGAAAATGGTGACTGTTGACTGTATTTGCATGTAATCCCTAAGGCACAATGTCCCAATTCAGCACTCCATACCTATTCAACAAACTTCTTAACCATGTGCTTAACTGTAGGCCTGTGCTTAAGTCCCATTGACTTCAACAGGGTTTTAAGTTCAATACATGCTTAAGTTCTTTGTAGAATTTGAGCCCAGATACAGACCCCAGAAGGACACCAATATAACTGAAAACTCCAGTGGGCCCTGTTCATGCTTTTCTTTCACTGGTGGACATCCAGTCACAGGTTTCCTTCTAGTGGTATGGAATCCCTGCTCCTCCTGGGGGTTGGAGTAAGCAGGCACAGGATGAAAAGGCTTCTGCAGTGCTACTCTCCCTTGCTCGAACCCTGAGAAACAGAAGTATTTGAAGAACCTATGGGTAAATGCCACGAAAGGTGCCACTAATTTTGCCAACACAGGGGGTACAACTTGCACTCTGCCTCCAATCAAGCTCATTGACTTCCCTGGAAACTCAGTGCCAATTCCGATAACTCTGCTGAAGTCTTACTGCACAACAGTAAGACTTCAGTAGAGTTAGACTGAGTAGATGAGACTCAAGTGAATGGGTGTTTGTGAGACCCATTATTAAGGCTGTATAATTACAGTAAATGTTAAAGGCAATCCTTTTTTACCCATTTGTGATGGGTAAACCACCTATTTATCATAATCTCACTGTTTCATTTTCCTTCCCCAGTTCATTTTCTTACTTTATTTACTTCATGTTGCATCAGATGATTATTATATACTGTCTTATTCAGTGCTTTAGAAATATTTAAACAGGTGTGCAAACGTTCCTTCATTATCTTGCTCAGGAAGAAAACCTGGAAAGCTAAGGAGGAGCCCTGCTGGTTGAGGATGGTGAAATAAGCTTATCACAGGCTAGCCTACTCTTTAAAAGGGGATTCAGGCTCAGCTTTGTCTGTGATGATCAGCTACCTTCCCAACTGATCCTAGTCATCTGAGGATCAGGTGGCCTTGTCCAATGAGTGGAACCAACTATGGGAATGAGAAGATTTGCTCAAAAGGCTCAGTTGGCAGAGGAGCTTCAGGAAGGAGTTCCTACCTTGCGAAGGGTCGCAGGAGGAGAGGGTAGCTGGAGTAAAGGAAATTCTGAAATGGTCCCAATGGAAGGCCAACCCACAGATAGACAGCTTTGGGGGCTGAGTGAAATTGAAGGTCTGAAGTAGGGGTAGGGACTCCAGGGAAGAAGCCCTGAGGGTCAGCATCTTGGTGGGAGCTGGGCCTCTGGTGAGAGAGCCTATGGATGCAGTGCTGTAATGGCGAGGACTCTGTAGAGCTCAGGAGGGGGTGAAGAGTCTGAGGAGAATTAAGCCTAAGAAGAGGCTGTGAGAAAGGTCTAGAAGCAGGCTAAGGTAAGATGTGGCTCTGGGAGGCAGCCAGGATCCTGAGTAAATGAACTTTGGCTGCTTTCTATGGGGTCCCTGGACTGGAACCCAGAGAAAACAGAGGAAATGGGTTCCCTTACTAGCTGCAGAGGAAGTTGGTGATGAGAAGCCCCCTGACAAAAGGGGTAAGGACGTCTGAAAGCCCTAATATAAGAGGGTGTAAAGACAACTGGGTCCAGAGTCAGGGGCTAGAGCCCTGATCTAAGGACACTGCACTTTCTGTTAGGGTATGAAAAGTATGGGACTAAACATCGCCTATTGGATGACTGTGTCATGAGAAGAGGCAGATCACTGCAGGGCTGGAGTGGCAGGCGATGCGAAATGATTATTATCCACAAGAAGTGCACCAGCCATGAATCCACGTTTCTGCACAACATATTTAACTAATATTGTTCAGTTTAAATAGTAGGACTAAAACGCTAGCTGCCACCAGCCTCAGTTAGGTGGCCCTGACACTGACACACACCTCAGCTCTGAGGGTTTTTTTCAAAAAACTGTGTGCTCTGTAATGTCCAGCTATTGCCTGGCCATTTCAGAGAAATAATAAGATTTGTTTGTTCCTCTAAAGACACAAAAGCACGTCCAGCTTACTAATTTAACTGGGGTAAATACACCCTTCCCTTTAAACACAGCAGAGTTGATTTGTAGTAAAAATAAAACATTTACTAACAGGACATAAGTTAAGCGATGCCAAGTAAAAAGACTAAAGTTAGAAGGGATTACAAGCAAATAAAAATGAAAACACATCTGAAAGACTAAAACTTAATCTAGCAAAGGACAGGCTTTGTTCTAGATAGTTTCTGTCACCAATCTTCCTTCTTCCCAGCCATGGCTGATGTTTCCCTCAGGACCTTCCACAGAAGTGTAAGGGGCTGGCTTTCCTTGTCTTCTAGGTGACACACTTTTGCCTAAGTGACTTGGCACCTATATTCAGTTTCCAGAGACTACATCACCCCTTTAGTTTAAGGACCCATCTTTGTCAGCTTGCAAGAGCTCAGGTTTTCTTGTCTAGTGATGAATGTCAAATACAGTTTCTGTCTTTTCTTATATCTTCAATAGTTCAATAACTTTGTTTCAAGAGGCAGGATGACCTCATGCTGCTGTTTCTTTCCTGTGGACTTCCTATCCTGTTGCTGATTTCTATGTAAATCTAGATTCTATTGTTTTGATTCCACCCTGCTTAATTTGCACAGGAGACAGGTAAATAGTGGCCATCTGTCCTGTCTGGGAGGGAAACTGACCAGACTTTAAAGCATAATATTATTAAGTATCCATATTTTCTCATTTAGTGTTACTATATACATTTCACTGATATTAATCACCAGTGTGGCATTAGCTTTTAGAAATCATCTCTATATACTTTTATAATACAGCAATATGGTATACAATCAATTCATTAAATTGCTATTTACTTAAGGTGTAGTGACCCCCACCTTCTCTATAGATCAGTAAACCTTTGAAATGGATTCTTTTGAGGGTTAACCTTCAAAGTAAAGTTTATTCAAGCTATGAAGAAGGCATGTGATGCTAGTGATGAAGGAAGCTCCATGCTCGTTCTTCCCTCACTTGTTAGCTTAATAGCTTTGTTTACCTGATATGTAAAAATCAACCGTCATTGTCATTGGCTTTGAAGATCAGGTTGGTCATAGAATCAAGTACACTTTCCTTTGTCTAAAGTAGATCTGTTTAACACATTTCAGTCATCTTTCCAGCATATATCCATAACTCTAAACATACACTGTATTTATATGTCATGCAAGAATATCAATGTTCAGTGAGACATTTTCAAATGATACCTCACAAGGTATATTATTACAGTAGTGTGTAGGATGCGAATACAGGGGTGCTTAGGGTTACTGGTGCTGAAGTACAACAAATAACTAACTTGTAATTGATTGTTTTTAATGGCTACCAGACAGCGTTGTGAGTTATTCAGGGCAGGGATTATGCCTTCATGTTTGCGTGGGCAGCATCTAGTGCTGCCAGGTGCTTCCAAGGTGTACAAATAAATAACAAGCAACAAGAAATCATTCAGCTCTCAAAATAATTATTGCTGTTTGGGGAAGCCTAGGTGAAAAAGTGAGCTTTGCATTCACCTTGGATGTTGCAGAGGTTCATGGTCATTGTCAGTTCCTTCTGGAGTCAGTGCCATAGCCATTAGCCAGCCACCAGCTGAAAACTCCGGCTCCAGCATAGGTGGAAGTCATGATCAGGATTGACAGATCCAGAATTTCTACGGAACATATCTGTTGTGGGGACTCAAATTCTTTGAGGTGAGGTAGCCTCTTAGGTAGCATAGCCATATCCCATGGAGGGCTTGAAGAGAAAGGACAAAGGCCTGGATCCACAAAGGGACATAGGTACCATTGAGGTTAAGTATCACAATGAGTAATTTTTAGGTGTCTGAAAAAAACCACAGGAATAACATTGCTATCCAGAGTGTCTGAAGTGGCTAGGCTCCTATAGGATGCCTGAACAGAGACGGGGCCTAAAAATGTCATCCACAAAAGTCAGCACACTAGGCCGGGAGCAGCCTAAATTAGCCAATAGGACAAGGCAACAAGAGGGATGTACTCCAAAGCCCCACCATCTCACAGAGATAAGTGCCTAAGTCTGGGCTGCAGGGAGGAGCCTATCTCTCCTTGTGATCCAGAGTCAGAACCCATCTTTTGGAATCAGGCAGCTTAGGTGCCCAAGGTCTTTGTTTTAGTACCTGCCTTACTCCATGCAAAGTAGCTGGAGGAGTGTGCCTCATACCTTTTTAGCCCAGTGGCTGGCGCACACACCTGGGATGAAGGAGACCCAGGTTCAATTCCCCTCTCTGCCTGTTGGGAAGAAAAGAATTAGGAGGCTCTTGTTCAAATCCTCTTTTTCCTCCCTCAGGAGGTGGTGGGAAATTGAATCTGGATCTCCCACATCATAACCGACCTAACCACTGGGCTAAGAGTTATAAAGTCGGCACTATCACCTCTGGAAGCCAGATTTTGAATGGGGCTTAAGCAGGAGGTATGCCTCAGGACACATAGAGGGAGAAAGCAGGGTGCGTGCCCAGATGCAGAAACATAAGTGCCTAGGGAAATTTTACTCTAAACATTTAGATGGTGCGTGAGTTTAGGCACCTACAGGGTTAGGTGGCAGTTGAGCAGGGGTTTTGTGGATTGCTGTGGAACCTAAAACTGGGACATAGGTGCCTGAAACCCAAGATCAAAGTGCCTCAGTGCATTTGCGGATGTGGACAAGAGACCTTAAGTCTGATTTGATGTTTAATAGAAGTTAGTGAAGCACAGGGAGAATGTACTCTTGGTGATCTGTGTTGCTTAGGCAGGCTGACACTTCTTTGAGCCAACTGAAGCTTTTTAAAGGTTGGTGATCTCTATTAATAGTGCATTTGCAAAGAAAAGTGCCAACTCTATATTGCAATAACCAAACCTTGAAGTTATGAATATATGGGGGACCAGGGCCTGGTCATAACCTGACAGGGTGGAGTATGGCCTCTTGGTATAAGATAGCATCACTCTGTGAGTTCGAAACCATCTCAAAACTGAAGGCCATCTTGATGGCTTAAGAGAGCATGACTTCAATTGGGGCAGCTATATTTTCAACGTGTTTCCCTTTGCCTATCACATAACATAGGATCTTCTAGGATTTAGTTTCACCCTGATAATCTTCATCCAGGTGTCAAGAATCAGAGGGGTAGCCATGTTAGTCTGGAATTGCAGAAGTGACAAAGAGTCCTGTGGCACCTTAAAGACTAAGGTGCCACAGGGCTCTTTGTCACTTCATCCAGGTGCTGATCTTGGTCAGGCCCTGGAACAGCTGGGCAATGGAATTGATTTGTAGCAGATCTAAAGGGTACATACAGTTGGCTGTCTTTGAAATTTGAGTTCATCCATATTGTCTCATGATTTCTCCCAGCAGCTTGAAGTAGATATAGAATAAGAGTGGAGAGAAGACGGAGCCTTGTAGGATTCAAAAGAGAAGTTGTATATCACTACCTCCCGGGATCAGCTTTTAGTGTTTTTTTTGAAAATACGTACAATTAGAGCAGTCTGGTAAAATAGTGTTTAAACCAAACAGCCATGACACAAAATCCATTTCACCATCATATCAAGGAAGAGGGAAAAAATGAATATTTTACTGGTTTGTCAAAATCGATTATTCACTTTCCAGGCAAGGAGCAAGCTGATTTTTCCAAAGATATATTCTACACTTTAGACTTCCCTTCCCAGTGGAGCTCCATTAATTACCACTGTGGGAAAATATAAAAACAGACACTAAATACTCAAACCAGACATAAGAAACATTTTAAAAAATAAGATTTTATGTTGTTGAACAGTCAAATTTGTTCACTCTAGCAGTCGAGCCTTTAGAAAAAAGGGGTGACTTCCCTCTTCCTTGGACTGAGGCAAGGAGCTTAATTTATGTGACCCTGAGATTTCCCCTGGAGAATGTTCTTCTGCTGTTCTTAACACAATGATTCTAAGAGAGGCTAGTTCCCCAAAATAAAAATAAAATGATGAGTTGGTAATTTTGTCCATTGATATGCTTTGAGCCCCATGCCAGGTTTGAAGTAATCTAGGACGTGTAGGTTTTGCTCATTTGAGTGCATTATCACCTGTGAATGTCTTTTATGCATTAACTAACTTCTTTGTCAGCCAAGACAGACATTTTTGGGGCCCTGATTTCGATAGGAATTGACTTTGACGGGCTTTGGATCAGCCCTGAAGTCTTACTGTCTTCACTGCAGTGAATAAATGAGCTGAAGATTTGCAGTATATTATGTCTTTTTGAATAATGATTACATTTCAATATGGTGATATTTTATTACCCAACCTCTGCACTGATTCAATATCGGGGTTGCATTATCTTGTACTGTTTTGTCCTTGCTTGCTGCACTGTTGATTAACAAGCATAATAAAATGTCTGCTGCCTTATTGAATTCTTGGTGTGATTCAGTGCCGCGTAAGAGTGTGACAGAGTGCTGAGATCTCACAGGTGGCTCAACACTCTGATCACTGTAGCCTCAGTTAGTTCCCTCCAGTAAGGGCTGATTGAATAATTAGATAATCAGAAGGAGCAGCTAGGGGAGATAAGGAATTAATTAGCCCTCAGCCCTAGCAAAGAAGTAGAGATTAATACTATGATGTTGCACTATGCTGCTGGTGGTAGATGGGCTTCGAATAAAATACGGCCTGCACACACACGGCAAAAGTGGGTGTGAGCAGTTTCTAGGGTATCAGAGGATGGGGACAGTGTGGCCATGTCCCAAAAGGATTAGGGGTCTTTCTCACAACTCATACTAATCATGAGACATATTTCTGAGGAAGTTATAAGCCACTGAAAGTAAGATGAGTGCTGTAGCAGGCTTGACTGGAGTGTTATTGTTTGATGATAATACTTTGTATGCCATTAAAGCCCATCAAAGGGCTTTCATAAACATTGATGGATCAAGATTCACAATGCATCTATGAGATATTGTAGGTAAATTTATTGGGTCTGGTGCCATGAAGATCTGAGCCACTCTTGTGAGCTGCTGAGCATCCCCAGCTCTCACAGAGGTTAATAGGTGATGAGGACAGTTGCACTTCACATGACTGGCTGCACATTACCCAGGGGAAACTGAGGAGGAGAGAGGATAAGTGACTTGCCTAAGGTCACAAAGGATGTCTGTGGCAGAGATGGAGATCGCTTCTTGATCATCTGTTTCCCAGTTTTGCTCTCTCATTGTTGGGTAACTAGGCCATGCTTCACTTATACTTTCCAGAACACTTGCAGATTACTTTTAAGATGTCACCTCAGAGCCTTAATTTGGTTGCTCTTAAATTTGTCTTGCATAATTGAAATCAAAATTGTAGTTGAGTCACCTTCAGTCAAAGTTGCCTGACACATCCCATTATAAGACCTTGTTTCCGGGTTCTTATTACTTTTCAGCCCACATGGTTAAAGTTTGGCACTTTTCCCTGCCAGATGGCTGCCTCAGACTGAATTTTTTAGAAAGCTTCAGGTAAAACAATTCAACCTTTTTCAAATGTGAGACTGGGGGAAAATGTTTTGCCACTGTTAAATTAATGCTTATAATCTTTCACTGAGAATCTGTAGTGCCCTCTATGCACCTTCTGTAGAACACAAGCCATAGAAGTTCCCCAAAGTAATTCCTAGAGCAGATCTTTTAGAAAAACATCTAAACTTGATTTTTAAAATCATCAGTGATAGAGAATCCACCATGACCCTTTGTACAGTGTTCCAATGATTAATTACTTTCACTGTTAAAAATTTATACCTTATTTCCAGTCTGAATTTGTCTTGGTTCAACTCCCAGCCATTAGAGCATCTCTTCTCTTTATGCAATCACCTGCCTCACTCACTACACACCTCTCAATATATGTAAACAATGATGCAGGGATCCTACAGACAGCAGCCTTCCTGTCCCGACAACCCTGTCTGTGGAGTGCAGTGAATGAGACAGAGGCCTTGTTTTGGGGGAAAAGTTCTTGTGATCATGTAATTAAAGATGGTCTCATAATGCATACGCACAAGGGGGCTGAATTAAAGTTGCATAGGTACTCTTAATTCTGGCATTTTCTGATTTTGAAGTTGCTTGATTTTGCAATTGATTCTTTAAACACATCTTTTGTGCATAAGAGTGTGTGTATGTAGCAGCATCCTCATGCACTACATGTCAAAGGCTGTGCTACCTGTACAACTTGGACCAATCCATCCTGCTGGACTGCCTCCCTGCCCATAATATGTAAGTGTCCCTTGTTTCTTTCTAAGTTCCATTCTTATTTATCAAAATGCACCTTCTGGTTTCTCTTCTGTGTCAGGCTCCTCCTCTGTGGAGTCTCACAAGTTTCAGTTTTTCACCCTTAATTTTTTCCATCTACTTTTTCTTTCTTATCTTATTTCTAATCTCACCTTCTACTTACTCTGTACATCTTTCAGCACCTTTAATTCCTTTTTATCCATTTTTTCTGCTTATCATCTTTCTTGACGGTCTAAATTTATTGCTTCAGCTCAGTTTTCTTCCTCTAAATATCTCAGACAAATGAAGCCCCCGTGATGCTCTGTACTTCAGGGATACACCCTACACACCTATGTGCATCTTTATCAAATGATTGCATGATAGGGAATACTGGGGACTGATGGCAGGGAATACTTGGGGCAGAGGGGTACAGGGGCCCAGATCTCTCTGGTTAAGTAGAGTGTGGTCCCAAAGACCAGTATGTTGCTTGGCCAAAGGGCAAAGATTGGGGTGGGTGAAAGCAAATTCCACATACCACTAGCTAAAATCCATGTGGTGTGGGAAGGCTTGGAAAGTGTTTTGACTGTGGGGGTAATGGAACACCACCTAGCTGACCTGCTCCTTGATCATGATTTTTTGCGTTTAGCTCAGGTTAAAGTATTTGCCTGCAGTAGGATGGAGTTTTATGCTTGGACCCCCAAGGGAAAGAGTAAGGATTCCTCCGCAGCAGGGAGAAGTCACATGCTTCCAGGTGGAAGGGTGGTTGAGACCACTTCCTGCCCTGCAGCTGGAGGCAACACCACATCAGAAAGGAATGGGGATGTAATGCCCGCCAGGGAGAGAACTGCCCAGGTTGTTAGCTGCCAGCAGGTCGCAGCTGAACCAGAGGCAAACCCCACTCTAGGGAGCATAGAGCAATGTGTCCCAGAGGAGAGCCCAGAGAAGGGGCAGAGGATCTCAGAAACCATTGAGGTGGGTGAGGATTCCTGTGAATCTGTAATACAGGAAAGCAGTGTGCTTCCAAGTGAGGGAGGGGCTAAGACTAGCTCCTTTCCAGCAAAAGTCAACATGCCTTCAGATGCAGGGGCAGGAGAGGTGTTGTCAGTGATTAAGGAAACTGTCCCAGTTGTTGGCTGGCAGAGTTCTACAAGACGGAGGTTCTTAGGGCTGTGTCTGGGACCAGGGATATTATTGACATTTAGTTGCACAATCCAAGGAGCAGCTTACATGCCACAGGCTGTGTGTGAACAGGCTCAGGAGTGGGGGTTCTCACAGCAGAGCAGGGTAAGGATGGCTCCCAGAGTCAAGGACTGTAGTAAGCTAGCAGATCACCGGTCCAGACAACACCAGAGGGGAACGTCACAGCCCCCTTAAATGCAAGTCCACTTGCTGTATTTTGCTCCTTGACTCAGACTCATTTGTCTCCTGTCTTGGTGTGATGCTTGAATGTGAGCTTTTCTTCTCCCAGATCTCTTCTTTCTTTCTGCAGATCTATGACCATCTCAGTGATTTTGACCAAATATACCATTGCCTTCATTTCACCTTTGACAAAATCCCATCAATGTCTTAACTCCTTTAGGGGTTCCTCAAGTACCTGCTCTTCAAATTAATGCACTTGTAGAATACCTGCCTTCACACATATACAAGTAAGGGCAATCACAATATCTCATCCTCACACAAATTAATAATTGCCTTGCTTATCTTTTTAAAACTCTCTATCTAGGCATTATTATTCTTATCAGAAGCACTATCTGAGCAACTTGCCTGCCATAGTCTTCAGTATTGCCAATCCCAATGTTAAATCCTGAAATTGTCTTTAAAAAAAAGAGTACTTTTCATTTACCTCCTCATTTTTTTTTGAGTCTTTAGGGTGCACTCAGTCACATTTTCAACCTTTTTTCCTCAACCATGAAACATTTTTCTGAAAAATAAAGAAGCTGAGATTCTCATGTGATCCCTTGTTTCCCACAATAGGCACTTTCAGTAAAACACCAGATATTGCGCATCTCCTCATACAATCATGAGAGTCAGAACAGACAGGCTCTGTAACTCTTTATGCTCCTTTTTTGCTTCCTTGGCTTGTCCTGTACTGGCCTTCACCCTGTCCCTTCACCATTGTTAATGCAAGAGCTTTCTCCTTTGTAGTTTCTGGTGTGTTCCCATCTCATTCACTTGTTACTTTTCAAATCTCATCTGAAACAGCTCCATTGCCTGTGTCTCTTATTTTTTTCTATTCCTCTGCTATTTTCATTCCAAGTGTATTTTACAACTGTGTAAAGCAATTTGGGATAGACTTTATGTGGAAAACATTAAACACAATAAAATTGAATTATACTAGTGTTTTATGTTTTGCTGCCATGCTCTATTAAAGTACAACGTTTGAATATTTATTAATATCCTATTGCATAGTCTTCTACTTTTCCTACTTCCTTGCTGTACCAGTAATAGAAAATGATCTGTTCCTCCTTTGCTATTTGTATAGTCTGCGCTGGATTTAAGGGGTTGGCTATGGGGACCTTGAATGTCTCTTCCAGCTCCAACTTTCATTACTTCAAACTAGTTTTGTGTCAATAGCTATTGTCTCCTTTCTAGTCATCCTGTTCTTCTCTTGTTCTGTCTGGGGCATACACTGGCTTGTAGCATCAACTAATAACATATAAATAAGAATAAGTGTATTAAATTTGTAGGCATGTGGATGCCTTTAGAGATAAATGCCTTAATAGAAAATGTAAGTAAAATAGCTGAAATCACAAGTAAGGCAACATAACCCAAAGCTGGGGAGAAATCCGCTACTCCAACATGCCATACAATCAAAATACAATCCAGCAGCAATACAAGGTACAAAGGAAATAATGTCCTGACTGTGTCCCTAGATGATGCTGTAAATGTCTCTCTTTGAACAGTGAGACAAAATGTGTTCCAGAGCCACAGGCTCTCCATGGCAGAGCTCTGACCTCCACCCTGGGGATAGTCAGCAGTGCAGATCCCACTGGTCCTAGCTGTTCTGAAGGGACATAGGGAACAGCGTGTTCTGAAGACACTCTATTCCCTACATCTAAAGCTTTAATTCCCAACTGTAAGACCTTAAATGCACTTAGGGAACAATAGGGAGCCCGTGTTGTTTGTTACTGACTGTCCTGGGTGAAGACCCTGGAGGAGTTATGCTGAGACTGAACGGATGTGACAGGAGCAGCAGGCTGATGACAAAGGAGGCAGCTTCTGTTTACACACGGCTACCTTAGCAGTGGCACACTGGTAAAATGAGCAGTGTGAAGGGGTTTTAATAAACTATCATGACCCACATTTTTTAAAATGCGAGAGCACCCCATACCCAATACTTCAGAGCTAGCCATGGATCTGCATGCACACCAGGGGATAACCATACACAAAATCCCTGCCTTGAACTGATATGTGGAGTGCTTTTAGCACATGCTGCTTGGACATAAGCAATCACTTTAATAAGGAGAACGTGTGTGTTAAAAAAGGCTTTCTACAGGGTGCTAGAAGCCACTTAAGGCTGCGTACATAAATATTAAAAATTGTAAGTTAACATACAAAAGGACCCATCTTCTTCCAAAATAATACAAATTAGAACATTTTGATCTGTGTAATTTTTCTTCATTGTGTCACCATGGCTAACGGCCCCTGCCCCAGGCTAGCCCCCGAGTCCTGGAACGCTGGGAGGGAGGGAGGACAGATGGGTGGCCACAGCCTCTCCAGCCCCAGAATGCTGTGGAGGAGGGTGGGCGGTGCCACCACGTTCCCCCCAGTGCCAGGAGGGAGGGGTGGTGGTGCCGCAGGCTTCCAAGCCCTGGAGCGCCGGGAGGGCAGGTGGGCAACACAGCTCCTGTCCTTGGAGCTGGGTCGCAGAGTGGAAGTAAGGAGCCTGGGGGCGGAGCATAGGCAGGGCCACACCTGGCTGTTTGGAGAGGCACAACCTCCCCCAGCCTATGATACCCACCGCCCATGACAGGGACTAATCCTCCCTCCAGCTCCAAAACACCTCAAACTGGGCAGGGAGGAAATCCTGCTCACCATTCCATTATGGACTCTGCATTGACCTGTGAAGCTGGTTGTACCATGCCAAGGGCTAGCACAATGCACACCATCATTTTGCTTGCAGAGAGCTCGGGAATGATCTGTGTCTTAGGAAGAATAACTGCTCCCTGTTTTCCCCAAAGGGTGGTATTTTGCATCATCCACAGTGCAGGCCATTGTGTTACTTACATACTCTGGCTCTAAATGCTGCACATGTGCTGTGTGTGGGTTTTGGGGTTTTATTTGTTGGCTCCTTCACTTACATTTATCCCATTTGAAACAAGGCAAAAAATGTTTCTCTAGCTTAAATGGTAAGTGATGCACATTACTGTACAGGAAAGGGGTGGGCAACAAATTCTCACAAAATCATATGAGAGGAAAAAGAGACACATGACTGCGTTTGAATATGTGCACTTCTCACACAACAGGAAACCACAGGTATGTATTACATTAGCAATTGAATGAAATGCTGTGTTTGGGGCTAGAGTGTCTTTATCCAAGGTGCCTTGCCTGATTATCCACCCAAGTATTTTTCAACAGGGATTGGAACCCAGAACTGACAGTGACCTACACTCAACAGAGGTTTATTGGGACCGTTAAGATATTCATTAGCGTGACCATATGGAGGAATGCAGTGCATAGGGAAATGCCAGGCTAATGCTGTGTGGTTGAGTAGCTAGAGCACTGAACGGGGACTCCAGAGACCTGGGTTCTCTTCCTGACCTGGCCTGCTGGGTGTCCTTGGGCCACACACTTCCCCTCTCTGTGGTTCAGTTTCTCCACTTGTAAGTGATCTCCTTTGTAAGGGATCTACTGGTAAAAAAACACCATATCAGAGTGTGGTGGTGATGGTGTTATTAATACTGTGATTGTAGTAATGTCTCACATTATGAAGAGGTGTCTTGGCTGCATAAAGGCTTATACATCCATGCCTCTAGTGTTGGACCTTACCACAGCGTTTGATTTAGTCAATAATGCATGCATGCCTGTTGACCAGTCTCAAAGACACAGAGGGTAAGTAGATTGCACTAATTCTTCTCAGGTGGCACCCAGAGAGTCATGTTGGGCATCTACTCACCCCCTCCAAAGCACTCATCTGTGAAGTCCCACAAGGATCCCTCTTCTCCCTCATAATGTCCAATATCTCTATGAAGCAACAAGGAGAGACTGTGAAACAGCTTGAAATGCCAATAATATGGAGATGACACCATGACACACAGCTTTACATACCCTGCTTCACATCAGACAGAAACAGAACTTGCTGCTAGTTATCCAAAGGCTTGTGGAAGATCAGCAACTGTATGAACAGCAATTGACTAAAGCCGAATACTGATGTATGAGTGATGTACAGCTGAGTGTCATTTGTGTACTGCCGGAATACATTTTCCTCTGGTAGTTTCATATGATCTATGATCATATGATCTGATCAGGCTGATTAAATAATTACATACACATGGAATTTTTATAAGATTTTTTTTCAGTTTTAAAAAATGTGTAGCTTGACTATGAACCAATCACTGTGGGTATGTGATGCTCAATATTTGATCTATGTTACTTTGTTGTGATTGGTCACATAAGTCACATGTTGTTGTTTCTGTTTTCAGTCTGGAGGAGAATAAATTGCAGGAGGACCATCAATCTACCTATCTATTTGTCCCAATGTAAGTGAATGTAAAATTTGACTTTCATAGATATTTGTATATGTTAGTGTGAAATTTGCTTTGCACAAACTTTCATGAAAGAACTTGCTCCCTCAGACGTTTGTGGAAAGTGAACTAAAGTGGAGAGCTGTAGACAGCTGAAGAGAATTACATCTTAAAAGTCAACCAGATATAGAAAAGTGTTTGCTGTATTTGTGCAGTTCTATGTGGCAGTGTGTAAAGTTGTGAGAAATGAAAGGTGGGAAGAGTTGATGGAGAAGATCAGATTAAAGAAGAGATGACTGAACAAACATAATACAGTAAAAGAAAGGGAGATAAAAGCATGGGATTCAGAGAAAGGAAGATAGATGGAAAAAATGATTCATTATAGAAATATATTTTTCTATCTAATCTAATCAATTCTAGGTATTTCTAAGGTTCCTATTTGTAATATTTTTTCCTGGTGCTTAGATGCCAGAGTATTCAAAAAGAGTGTTATTTCTCTATTCTTCTGCGAGTTTGAGTGTTTTAGTTTTTGTGTACTAAGCACATGTTCCAGGGAGAAGGCTTAGATTTATCTCTTCTGGCAAGGAGTTCCATAGCTGGAGGAATAGTTTGAAGGGGAAAAGAAAACAAGGAGGAAAAGATATGCAGTAAATGGAAGGAAACAAGGAGTGAAGGAAGGGAAACGGAAAAGAGAAGAAAGAACAAAGCAGATGTCCATTTAAGGTACATTACCTAATGGGTAGTGTAATGCCAAATTGTTAAATGCAATAAACTAATAACAATACAATAGTAAAACATGAGATGGGCTGTAATAGATGGACAGAGGAGGCGGGAGAGCATATACTGAACTTTCCCTAGGGCAGCAAAATGCCTATGGCCAGCCCTGAATGTGACAACGTGAGGCTTCTGAAATAAAATTCCCTACAGGCTCTAGAACGCTCTTGCTGTTGAAGTCTGCGGAATGTACTTCAAAAACCATTAGAAACAGTGAGAAAGGTATTTGGCCGACATTGATTCAACGTTCTGACATAAGACACTCACTCACATAACCCACATGGTATTCGAAACACATTTTTGAGTATTGATGAGTATAATTGAATTGCTTTTGTTTGTTAGTGTGAGTAAAGGAAGAAGTGTATTTCAGTACAGAAAATGCCCAGAAACCACATGTCATGGATGATGCAGGTTGTGCTTGCTATTACCATGCCAAACAGAAAAACCTGATGGCTACATTGTTATATGCCATTTCTAAAAATAATATGTTCCATTTGTATTAATGTTATGTCTCTGGTAGATGTTAGGTCATGCTTTGTAAAGTTGCTCATATTTCCTAAAGCAACAGCTGTTAAAAAAAGTGGGAAATACTTGAAAAGGGGAAAATAAAGAGTATATCATTTCCTCCTGTTTGTTCACATATTGATCATCTACAAGGCAAACCTCCAAAGGATGTAGCCTAGTTGCAGACTGAACATCACCCAGCTTAATCTATAGCCAACTCCATAAGGCTGTCTGGCTGGATGTTCAGTCTGTGTCCATCGTTGGTGATCCTATTGCACCATTGAGGCTTTTGGCAACCAAGTGGTAACTGATTGTAATAGTATTCCTTGGTAAATGTGCTTCAGAGTCTGTTGGTCTTTCATCCTAATAATATGCTCACACTGAGAAAGCTGACCAATGCAACTGGTCAGTATCTTCATCTTGTGAGAGTATTTCCACCGAAGCCAGCCACCTGCAATGATCTGGCCAGTTGTCCTTGAAGCTGAAGCGAATAAAAGTTTGTCTCTGCCACTGAAGCAAATATGACCATTGAAACCTTGCCGTCTCTGTATGCTGTGCGTTGGCAACAAATGTAGAACTGCTGCTTGGAATGTCACATACGGATGCCCACTATTAAATGAGATGATTGTGAAAATGTGGGGAGGAGGGTGATACAGCCATTTGCAGATGATTTGAACACAGGTCTGGTATCACCAACATGGCGTATTCAGCCAATCAAATAATAACTTTGAATAATTAGGGGCAAATATTCAGAGATCGCTGCATGCACATAGTACGACCTGTAGCCACATGCTGACTCATCTGTGTGTGTTTTCCAAGACCTCGAGGCACACAGGCTGGCTGAAAATTATGCTAGAAAAGCGAACGCAGCTCTTTGTGGATGAATAGACAGTTTTTTGGGTCTGTTGATATCGCTGGAGTTTTGAAAAGAGGTTTGTGTGCCATTCGATTGCACTGCCCATTCTTGCCTCCCTTCCTTCCCCTGTAGCAGTCATGGTACATGAGACTCAGAGAGCCACCTCTTTTGCAAGCTACATGCAAGGAACACTGAAATGGGGACCCGATACAAAAGTCTCATCATTGGGCCACAGATGGAAGAAATCTGGGAATATTAAAGACAGTTTGGTCTTGTATGTGTGGGGCAGGGAGGATAAAGGTCAGTGAAGGAAGAAATTTGCCATTGCGCCCGCAGTGTATCTTTCTCACCAGCTTCTTTTGGTTTCCTATGAAAAAGACACTCCTTCCTGGTTTCACACTGGCCATTGTAAACATGTTAACTATAGCGTTCTCCAGAGGGGAAAGTAAGGTGGTACGGGCCAGTACAGTGTACCGGTAGGAAGTGGCTGCCAATACTGGCCCGTACAGCTGACTTTAAAGCGCTGCCGTGGCAGAGGACCCTGCTTAAAGCACTGCCATTGTTGCTCCTTTTTGCCCCCTGCTTTGGGCCACCGATGAGGCGGGGGAGGGAGGCAAAAGAAGCAGCTGCCCCGGGGCCAGTGATTTAAAAGGGCCCAGGGCTCCAGCTGCTGCTGCCACTACTGCAGCAGCGGCTGGAGCCCCGGTCCCTTTAAATCACCACTGGACCCCTGGGTGGTGCAGGCCAGGCAGCGTGGATGGGCTGGTGGGGGGACTCTGACCCCTGCCCCTTCTGTCTGAGGCCCCGCCCCTTTCAGGGGGGATGGAGCTGGCCCTCGTAATGGTAAGAGCTCAATTTTACTTTCACCGCTGGTGTTCTCCCACCTTTCAATGGGATTTTTGGAGCTGGGGAAGGTGGGACAGAATGGGGATTAGGGCAAGGCAAGGCCTTACACAGCTTCTCTTTCCAGTCAGATAGTGGGAGCCAAACACTGAATGGAAAGATCCAGACAGAAACCCCTGATCTGAATGCTGAGCCATGCTCGTACTGTTGACTCTTGGACTGTAAGAGATACTGCCTGCTGATGTCACGACCGAGGCAGAAAAGTCAGTTGGGGAGTGTTTTGCCATCTTGATTACATAAGCTTAGAGTAAGATATGATCAATGATAATTGCTTGCAGAAATTAGATGTTCTGCCCCACCCAGATTTCCATGACAACCTCCCTGTCACTGAGGTGAAATTCCCATCTCACCCATCCCCTGCTCTGATGTTTTTTCCAAACCACTATAGAATTACTCACAATTTTTGGAATGTCAAAGTTTTGAATTTGGAAAAAATTGCAGGATGGGGGAGTGGGTTGGAGAAATGTCACAGACTTCTGAGAGAGTGACTTCATTGGCTCCTAGGAGCAGTGATGCCTCGCTGAGCTACATACTGTTGTCCCATTAGCCTGGTGGAGACCCCTGATCTGTATCTCAGAGATGTCAAAAGTCTCTTGCTGCTAGAGCTGGTGATTCTTTAGGCCCATTGCAGTTCTCTGCAAAGGTCTGGGAATGGACTGGAAGAGTCCAGGGGCAGGAGAAGCCTCTGTGTCTTGTAAATGAGAGGATTTACTCTGGCAAGACACTGAGGTACTGTACAAATGAATATGTTTCGGTGCATACGGTGCTTTGGCATCATTCACCCAGCAGCAGGCTGCCCTGGATTTTGCTCTCATCTCAGTCTCCTCTGAGTGATAAGTGCTCTAGGATAAAGGAATTGCATCAGGCCGTTGGTGCTGGGCCATCATAGCAGCGAAATCCTCTTGGTACTCCAGACAGCCAGCATGTCCAGGGACAGACAGATTTTCTGATGGTTTTCAGGCCACCTTATGCAGTGCGGGTGCCCTCTGGGAGATGTGGGTTGTGCTGACAGGTGGGAACTGTGCCACAGCACAGAACTTCTACATCAGGGGTGGGCAAACTTTTTGGCCCGAGGGCCACATTGGAGTTAAAAACTGTGCGGAGGGCCAGGTAGGGAAGCCTGACCCCGTCCCTTATCCAACCCCCACCCACTCCCCACCCATCCAACCGCCCCCTGCTCCTTGTCCCCTGATTGCCCTCTCTGGAGACCCCCTCTACTCTAACTGCCGCCCTGGAACCCCACCCCTTATCTAAGCCCCCATTTTCTTTGTTCTCTGACTGCCCCCTCCCAAGATCCCCCCACCTAAACCACACACCCCCAGGGACCCTACCCCCATCTAATCCCCCAGCCCCTTTGTTTCCAGACTGCCCCCTCCCGATATCCCCCCACCCTAACCCCCCCCCCCCCAGGACCCCACGACCTAACCCCCCCACTTACCTTAATCAGCCGGGTGCTGCTCGACCTGGCCCCCGGACAGGGAGCGCAGGGCCCCGCGGCTCCCCCTGCTTGACCCAGCCCCTGGCCGGGGAGTGCGGGGCGGCCCCAGCCCCGGAGCACAGGGCCCCGCGGCTCCCACGCTCCATCAGGCTGCCAGCCGGAGAGCGCAGGGCCGAGCGGCTTCCTGCGCTCCACCCAGCCAGGAAGCGCGGGGCCCAGCGGCATGCGCTGCTGGGCCTGGCAAGGGAGGGAGGGGCCCCACGGCTCCTCGTGCTCAGCCCGGCCCTCGGTGGGGGAGTGCAGGAACTTGCGGCTCCCTGAGCGTGACCTGGCCCGCGCCTGGGAGCGCAGGGTGGGTCCCACCCGGGAGCGCGGAGACCCGCGGCAGGCCGGCCCGGCCCCAGCTCGCAGGCCGGATGAAAACGGCCAGCGGGCCACATGTGGCCCGCGGGCCGTAGTTTGCCTACCCCTGTTCTACATAGTCTGATGCCACAAGCTCAGTCTTAATACTTGTTTATTGTCCTTCTGTGCTCTCACCAGCTGCTGCTACCTTGTTTGGGGTGTAATAGATGTGTCCAAATGGAGACAATCTCCTCCTGTAGCTCTTGGCAAATGCTGGACTGTAGGACAACTACCTAAATTAGCACATGTGGCCATCTTACAGTTTTGAAAATAGGATGAAGGTGCCCGTGCCAATGACTGTGTTAGTTGCCTAGTTGCGTCCTGAGTCTGGCCAGGCTCAGCCCTCTCTTTGAAAAATCCCTTTTCTCCTGACTAGGTGCCAGCATAGGTTTTGTGCACATTTTTATCTTGGGGGCAGGGATGGTTTGGGGGTCCCCTCTATGCACAGCTTATGAATTCCTTTTGATGTTATGAACTCTCAGTACGCTTATGCCTTACAGTTGTCTTTACTGTATTTTTGCATCGTACTACTTGTGGCAAGGCGAGGGGGACTGTCGCCCGGGGTCTCTCTCTGAATGGGATGGTTGTAAACGACAATCAGCAGCTGAATAAGCCTTGTCCCATCAGAACAATGCTATGGTTGCAACTTAGGTAAAAACCAGCTCTCTTCAGCTTGTCTGCAGAAGAGAGGAGAATGGAAAAAACAAACAAAACACCAGGAGAGAGTACAAAGAACCATGGTATTAGTGCTGGCTTTTAAAAACACAGTGATGGAAGGGGCAGAGGAAAGAGGGGGCCTGCTTTCTGAGCTAGAGGAAACAAAAAGGGAGCTTGGGGCAGGAGTGAGAGGAGATGCCAAGATGGAAGAGTTAGGTCCAAGAGAGGGGACCCTGGAATTGGGACTCTGAAAGAACACTAACCAAATCCCAAAGAACACTTGAGTGGTGAGGAAACTGAGGTAAAGAATTGCACATAGAGTTTGTTTTGCATGGCTCTGTGTATCCATTATGCTGTGTAAAAGTAGAGAGTGTTTGGTTTAGAAATCCATCTGCAAAGTCTTGCTTCAACTATCAACTGTCCCTGAAGGGTTAAAGTAGAAAGCAGAAAGTACCCATGAGAGTGGAGCTCTGAAAAGGGTATGCTTAAGCTTCTGGGCTGTCTTGTGGAGTTCAACTGTGGCCTTGGGGCTCAGGCAGCTGGACTGCAATTGCCCACTTCAGAGAGGGAGTACCAGGTACTCTGTGCCCAGGGAGAGAGCCTAGAGGCCAAAGAAAGAGACAGTGACAGGATCTTACACAGGACCAGAGGAGTTTAAAATCACGCAGATCCATCATGGGAGGCCAAAGGGCTGGGACTGGGACTTATAGTTGAGAGCAATCTTAAGTTTTCTGTGAAAAAGAGAAATTATAACCTTATGTCAGCTAACAAATGATGGATGATGGCAAAGTGATAGTGTTTAATTTCAGAGCCAGTGGAAATAATCTGGCATAATGTGAAGTAAATTTGGCAGAATTTATTCTAAAGAGAGTGAAAGCTGAAGTAGCAAGAACACTGTCTATAGTCAGGATGGAGGGAGGCAGACTCTCTCTCTATTTGATGGGGTGACTCAGGCCCCAAAGGGATTCATGTGGGCCTGAGAGGTCAATTAATGTATCTGGCAGCACTTGTGAGAGAGAAAGAGCAAGCCAAGCATAACTGATAATGAAGGCCAGCTGGGGAGGGGCTGCGTAGTGATTATATAGTCAATGAGTTTGCAGTAGAAAAGGGCTGCAGAGAGAGAGAGTCCACAGTCACTGCTGGGGGGAATAGAAGAGATGGAAGTGGTCCAGGGAGGCAGCAAGGAGTCTGAGGGAGTAGCCCTTTGCTGCCACCTACCTTGTCTCTGGGCTGGAGTACAGGGTGGGCCTGGGTTTCCCTGCCAGCTACTGAGGAAAGTGGAGTGTACGTTGCTCAGAGACAGATGGAAGACTTGCTGTAAGTTCACTGGACTATGCCTGGGTTGGACTCTCTCTTATTCCAGAAGTAGTGGATTAAAGTGTAACCTGACTGGATGACCAAATTGCGGGAAGAGAGACCCCCACAATGATGGAGCAACTGATGGAAAGGGGTGCCAGCTGAGGCAAATGCTAATTCCCAAACTTGACCATGAGAAGGTGCTCCTGTGGTGAGTGAACTTCTTTACACTCTCCCATTCCCAACATATCTGTTGTTAAGACCAATGAAACATTATCCTGAAAAAGCACAAGCTTTCTCACCAGTTTACACCAAGCCCACAGTACAGAAAGAGACCTTACAGATATGTTACTGCTGAAACCCTAACTTAGGTTTGAGATATTGGGTGGGATTTTCAAAAGCACTTGAGTGATTTAACAAGCACAGTTGACATTGACTTTCACTTGAACTTGTGCTCCTAAGTCACATAAGTGCTTTTCAAAATTCCACCAATTTCCTTCAACAAGTAAACAACAACAATGAAAGTTGCCTCCTCCTTTAGTTCTGAAAAAGCCCATATTTTCAGTATGATCACTATTACTCTATTCAGGATTTCAGTAAACTGAGATGCCACTTGTAGCCTACAAAAGTCACAGGGTCAGGTGAAATAACTTTTACTTATATTTGGAAGGATTTGATTTTTATCATTAAATGTCAAATGCTGATCTCGCCATACACAAACAAACCGATGATAAAATATTCAGACTGATAATAAAAATTTACAGATCTGCAAAATAAGAAAAATGCTGTTGGGAACTTATAAGAGTGTGATTTAAGGATATTTACTTTGTGTATTTTGACCTATGATGTTCACAATTTGTGTTATAATGGCTATAAAGCTTTAACTTTTTCAATCTGTGTCCACTCTCAGTAAATACTCGTGATCTGACTCCTCACTGTCTGACAATCCGCTCCCCATACTCCTGTGTTTTCTGCAACTAGGAAAATTTAAGTGGAAAAAATGCTTAAAAATAAACATCAATATTACTCATCGAAATGATCAAAAAAAATTAAATTCCTACTGATATTCTACATAAACTATTAAAGACTGACTAATCAGAAATGTTCAGGAAATGGATAGATTAAATATGATCATCACTGAACTGGCTGCTTTTCATTTGTTAGGAGCTGAAATGAAAGGAATTCTAAAGAGTTCATATAAATCACAAATCTCAGGAAAAAAAATCCACAATACATTTTCCTTGTAGTGTTACTATCCTAGAAGAACTGCACTTAGTCACTCAAGTTAAATTAACACAATCAAAAGATGATGATTCATGCCGCTTTTCCTAATGGTTTCTAATGTACCAAAGGCAGTATCCCAGCTGCAGCTTTGAATAAGCGAATGGGAAGGGTGAATAAAATTATAGTAGGTATGTTAGGCATAATGCTCCCAGTTTGCAGCCTGTGTATGTGATTACCTAATATTACTTACCAGCTGTTTCTTAACATTAGTCATAGTGATCTAAAACAACCACCCTTCTTTGTTTATCTCAATAAACATTGTTCTTTTTGAAGAGGTAAGCTGTTTAGAAACACAAGTGTTTCTGAGCTCTTTTGTGTACATGTTGTAATCCTCTCGAATTGGACACAGATATAGCTATCTTTCTAAGTAGTAAGCATTGCAGAAAGATATATAAAACCAGTAACGGCTTTATTTTATTATCATTGTGTATTGCAGTAGTGCCTGAAATGTGCTAGGCACTGTAGTATCCATTCTATGGAATGCAAAAGAAAGATGTCTTAATATGTAACTCAAGTCCTTTCTTCCCCAACTAAAGCAGGAGGTTTTATTTAGAGAATCTTTGTCTGTTCATCTAGCATTGGAAGCATCTTTTACTACGCCAGCTGTAATTTTAGCTTTAAGAATCTTTACATTGCCATTGCTTATCAACTTTGTGATGTACCCTAGCATGGGCCTGAGTCTGGCATGTTTACTCATGATGAACAGTACCTTATTCCACCACACTCCCATTAAAATCATTGGGACCACTGGGAAAGTAAGGTACTTCTCAATGTTGGCAGGGTTTCAGAACATGGCCTGTTTTGACTCTGAAATGGAAACAGGAGAGGAGCTGGTGAAATAGAGGCTAGGCAGTGACAGACCTAGGAACAGCACTCTGCCCCCAAGGTTCTGAGTACAGTATTCCTTTCTGTAGGCCATGTATTCTTTAGAGAAGCTCCTCCCGGCCTCTTCCATGCAAGTTGCACCTGTATAAGAGAATAGAATTCGACCCAGCTTGCATAAATCATAACTTGTCTCTGCTGGTCCTACATACAGGTAACCTTCTCCCAGTGCTTAATTTGCAATGAAACCGGTGCTGGGGCTTGAGCAATTTGGTGCCGGTTCAATTAGGTGCAAGCTCAAGCAATTATTTTACATTTCATAACTGATGCAGCAAGCCCAGAGGTGCCAGGGCTATGAGCTGCCATGCCTGAAGGTGCCGGGATTCAGCCTCTTATATCTGTACTGTTGGTTGCTCAGAGTGGAGATCCACCGTGTGAATATGAGGGCAGAACATGCTCTTTTAGGAATGCTTCCTTGTCCACTGTCAAGAGGCGAGAAATGAGTGGTTCATGAAGGAATGTTGGTTCCTTGCAAACCATTGCACAAGGGAAGGAAGATCAGAGAAATAACTTTTGTGGACAGGAAACAGCATTTGGAAAATGCTGTGTGGAAAAAGTCAAAGGACCAGTTACTGTTGGAGAAATCATCAAGCAATGTGTATAGAAATATGAATTTAATTGTGGTTACAAGTCTGTGGAATAGCAAAGAATAGTCTAGGCCAAAGAACAGGAAAAAAGAGAGAGTTAGTGAGTGAGCAAGAAAGAACCAGTTGGTGGCTGATTGAAGCACAGGAAAGGTTTCAAATTAACATATAAAAAGTATTGTATGTCCCCCTTTCTCAGGGAAGAAAACATCTGTTTTCTTTGATCTTACTTCTACCTTTAAATGAAACATGTCTAAAACTGCTTGTTTCATTGGTCAAGAATCAGAGGGGTAGCCGTGTTAGTCTGGAATTGCAGAAGTGACAGAGAGTCCTGTGGCACCTTAAAGACTAACTAAAGTATTAGAGCAAAAGCTTTTGTGGGCTAATACCTACTTCGTCGGATGCATGCAGTGGAAGTATCCAGGGGCAGATGTAAATAGGTAGGCAAGAACCAGGTTAAAGATAATGGGGTGGGTCCAATGAGGCTGAACCAGCTGTTATCTCTAAACAGGGAGGGTGAGGTATTCCTCTAGCAGCTGAACTGGAGGTGTGAACAGCGAGAGAAGAGAAACTAACTGCTCTTGGAGTTAGCAAGCCATTCAAAATCTCTATTCAGTCCCAAACTGATTGTGTCAAATTTGCAAATGAATTGCAACTCTGTAGTTTCTCTTTGCAGTCTGGTCTTAAAGTTTTTTTGCTGCAAAATGCTGACCTTTAAGTCTTTCATGGTGTGCGCAGGGAGATTGAAGTGTTCTTCTACAGGTTTTTGTATATTGCCATTCCTGATATCTGATTTGTGTCCATTTATCCTTTTTCATAGGGACTGTCCAGTATGACCGATGTACATAGCAGAGGGGCATTGCTGGCACATAATGGCATATATTACATTGGTAGATGTGCAGGTGAATGAACCAGTGATGGTATGGCTGATCTGGTTAGGTCCTGTGATGGTATTGCTGGTGTAGATATGTGGGCAGAGTTGGCATCGAGGTTTGTTGCACGGATTGGTTCCTGAGTTAGAGGAGTTATGGCGCGGTGTGCTGTTGCTGGTGAGAATATGCTTGAGGTTGGCGGGTTGTCTGTGGGCCAGGACTGGCCTGCCCCCCAAAGCCTGTGAAAGAGAGGGATTGATGTCCAGGATGGGTTGTAGATCACTGATGATGCGTTGGAGAGGTTTCAACTGAGGACTGTAGGTGATGACCAGTGGTGTTCTGTTGTTTTCTTTCTTGGGCTTGTCTTGCAGCAGCAGGCTTCTGGTTACACGTCTGGCTCTGTTGACATGTGTTCTTAATTCCTTGTGCGGATATTGTAGTTTTGAGAAAGCTTGGTGAAGATCTTGTAGGTGTTGGTCTCTGTCTGAGGGGTTGGAGCAAATACGATTGTCTACAGCCAAGCACTGAGGTACAATGGATCGTGTGGTGTGTCCGGGATGGAAGCTGGTGGCATGAAGGTAGGCGTAGCTGTCGGTAGGTTTTCGGTATAGGGTGGTGTTGATGTGGCCGTCATTAATTTGTACCGTGGTGTCTAGGAAGTGGACCTTTCGTGTAGACTGGTCCAGGCTGAGGTGGATGGTGGGGTGGAGGCTGTTGAAATCATGGAATTTTTCCAGAGTTTCTTTCCCATGGGTCCAGATGATTATCTACGCTACATTGATGACATCTTAGAGAAGGGGCGTGAGTGAATGAGAGTTGAGGAAGTGTTGTTCCAGGTCAGCCATAAAGATGTTGGCATACTGTGGGGCCATGCAGGTGCCCATAGCGGTGCCACTGGTCTGGAGGTATATATTGTTACCAAATTTGAAATAATTGTGTGTGAGGATAAAGTCACAGAGCTTAGCAACCACTTGTGCTGTGTCATCATCAGGGATACTATTCCTGACAGCTTGTATTCCATATCTGTGTGGGATGTTTGTGTAGAGAGCCTCTACATCCATGGTGGCTAGGATGGTGTTTTCTGGAAGATCACCAATGCATTGTAGTTTTCTCAGGAAGTCGGTGGTGTCACGGAGATAGCTGGGAGTGCTGGTGGCGTAGGGTCTGAGTAAAGAGTCCACATATCCAGATAGTCCTTCAGTGAGAGTGCCAATGCCTGAGATGATGGGGAGTCCAGGATTTCCAGGTTTGTGGATCTTGGGTAATAGAATACCCCCGGTGGGGGCTCTAAGGGTATGTTAATTTGTTCCTATGTTACTGTAGGGAGTGTCCTGAGTAGATGGTGCAGTTTCTTAGTATATTCCTCAGTGGGATCTGAGGGAAGTGGCCTGTAGAAATTGGTGTTGGAAAGTTGTCTGGTAGCCTCCTTTCGGTAGTCAGACCTGTCCATGATGACAACAGCACCTCCTTTATCAGCCTCTTTGATTATGATGTCTGGGTTGCTTCTGAGGCTGTGGATAGCATTGCGTTCTGCACGACTTAGGTTGTGAGGCAGGCGATGTTGTTTTTCCACAATTTCTGCCTGTGCAGAAAGCATTCTTCTGTTGGCAGAAGCATTCTATGTATAGGTCCAGACTGTCATTTTGACCCTCAGGAGGAGTCCATGTGGAGTTCTTCTTCTTGTGCTGCTGGTGGGATGGTGTCTGTGTATCAGTGCGCTGTTCTATGTTGTCTTGAAAGTATTCTTCGGAGACGGTGAAAGTAGGCTTCCGGATCACCGCAGAACTGTATCTTGTTTGTGGGGGTGGTGGGGCAGAATGAGAGTCCTCAAGATAGGACAGACTCTTCTGCCGGGCTGAGTGTGTAGCTAGATTGACGATATTGCTGGGTGCGTTAGGGGTACCACTGTTGTGGCTCCATGTAGTAGGATTTTAGATAGCTTGCAGTCCTTTTTCTTTCGTAGAGAGGTGAAGTGTGTAAAATAGATGTCCTGTCTTATTTTAGTAAAGTCTGTTTGTGTGGAAGGTTGGTTGTTTATCAAGGTCTCCAGGTTGGAAAGCTCTTTTTTGATGTTTACCTGTTTGCTATACAGGATGCTGATCAGGTGGTTCCTCAGTTTCTTTGATAGTGTCTGGCATAATCTCTCACTGTAGTCTGTGCAGTATGTAGAAAGTAATGGATTTTTCACCTTCAGTCCATTACGTATGATGTCCATCTGTTTGCATTTGGAGAGAAAGATGATATCTGTCTGTATTTGTGCAAGTTTCTTCATAAGGTTGATGGATTTCCACTCCATACGGCTAAATGCAGTGCCTTGCATGTTGTCAAGAATCAGAGAGGTAGCTGTGTTAGTCTGGAATTGCAGAAGTGACAGAGTCCTGTGGCACCTTAAAGACTAACCAAAGTATTAGAGCATAAGCTTTCATGGGCTAATACCCACTTCGTCAGATGCATGCAGTGGAAGTATCCAGGGGCAGGTATAAATAGGTAGGCAAGAACCAGGTTAAAGATAACAGATTTCATTGGTGTTCCCCTTGCACTGGCACAGTAGGCAGATTGATAGGCAATATGCAGGAGAAGCATTTTGTCTTTAAGCTTAAATTTCTTATAGTTTGTAAAATTTGCATTGTTAATACTTGCCATTATATAATTTAACAGCCAAAGCTATTCTTCTTGGGGAGCAATGTTTATGCTGCAGGTCTAGAATTATGGAGTATGCTGTTTGTATGTGATAATATTCCTTGCATAAATGGAACAATGTGGTCAATACGCAATCATCAACCATGGAAATAATGAGGATATCAAAGTAAATTATGTACAATTACTATTCAACTTTTCTTCCTTCACTTAAATTTAACTCTTTGTTGGAGCATAGGCCAGAGTTCTATCTTTTCAGAATACATTTTAGACTAAAACTCAGGGCATTGCATTTAAATATTGAATTTAGGTCTGATGAATGGCTGCAAGTCACTATCAAAGAGAAATATTGCACACAGGACCAGATTTTTAAAGGTATTTAGGTCCCATTGAATCCATAGCCAGATACCAGAAAACTCTGATCTGGGAATACTTTTACCAGCACTCAGTCCTGTGCAAATTAATGACTCCTTCTCCTTAGTTTGTCTGATTTGAAGGAATCTTGCCTTTGGACCAAATGTTAATATTCTTGAGATCAGCACAGAACATAATCCTCCCATTCTGTAGGGCACTACCCTTCTGCCACAAGCCAGCTGAATCAAACAAGGGAGTTACAAACCCTCTTATCCGTGAATACCACCTCTTTTCTTTCTTATGAACAAAGGCAGAATCCCAATATGAGCAACTAGCTGATAGCTAACTAGAACTTCCATATACCCAGTAGTTCTTACTTGTCACAGAGCATCCTCTAAGTCAGTGATACTCAGATCTCAGTGGTTCAGGAGCCAAATTTAGTGATCAACATTACCCACACTGTAGTGTGAATTCATTATTTCATTTCCTATATGTATATAAATATTCTCACAGAAAGATGACCGACCAAGTATTATTATTTTATCCACTACAATTGGTTAGTAACATAGTAAAAGCATCCTGACTTTTAGACTTGTTAATAATTAAATCAGTGTTTGAATATCATGTGCTGCAAAGAACTGCAGGAGACGCATTAAAGAGCCCCTTGTGGCTCACAAGCTTCAGTCTGAGTATCACTGTTCTAAGTCCATAAAATACTCCACAGTGTATGCTACATTATTTCTATAGGGCCTTCCTTAATAGATAAATGCTGGCATAACACTCACCTCTAGTAAAAATATTACAGGTTGGAAGACCTAGCTCTGACGGCAAGACATGTCCTTCTGGTCTTTTGTTTGTCATTCAACTGAGTCTAATGGGAGTTTCCATCAGCGGTGGCTCTCTGTATATAATAGCCTCTTCCATTCTCCCTTGAGTTCTGATTGGCTATATGAAAAACTGTTTAACTGCTTGTCTTTTTTGGCAACTCCCACACTGGTGTCAAGCTAGTTCCATAACTACTAGCACCCTTTCTTCTGCAATTGTTATAATGTAACACAGTTATTGATTCATCTTCTAAAATATTTGTATTGGTTTCACAATGACTCCAGCCTGAACTTGAACTGCAAAATATTTTTAAGTGTTCACTTATGGAGTTAGGAAGAACAGTTCCTTCCATTGTAGAAATCACTGAATGAAATTCTGTGGCCTGTGTTATGCAGGTGGTCAGCCTAGATGATCACACCTGGCACACTAGTAAGAGAAACAGCAAAAAACAGACACCAATCTTTTTAATTTTGTTTAGCAGTGTACAGAGAATTGGTCTGAGAAAAGTAATGGCACTTTACAAATAGAACATTTTTAAAGAGACAATAAAATTATGAGAACATATTAATCACACAGAATCTCACCATCTGTTGACTCCATATATATATATATCCCATCCCACTGCTCCATATGTTACAGGAAGATAAATACATATAATGATGGATAACAAGTAAAAAATAGCACACCAAAGGTCTAACACACACATAGTAAATAAACATATGGAATAATGACCCATTTAGCTATATCTGGAATGACCTCATGGAATACACATAACAGGAAAAGGAAGTGATCAACAAACAAACAAGCAAGCCGATACGGCATTGAAAAAGCTGATCTAATTCCTTCAGTTACTGAAAGCAAGAAAATATGCAAGGCGTTCAGTAAGAGCCTAAGTAGAACCCTCAGCTAAAAAATGTAGTAACGTCAGAAAGAAGACGTCACAAACCTAGAGAGCAAAGTCCAACTGCTCTATCACTAGAATGCCAAAATGGATTTTTCTCCCATTATAAGGCTGCACAGAATATTTCTATTTTTCTATAGCAAGTGGTTGTTTTGGATGTGGAGACCATTTTTTGTTTGCTAGAGTTTAGGCGATGGACTTGCATGTTGAAGGAATAATGAACGAGTCAATCACTGAGCAAAATCCTGCCCTCTGGGGAAATGGGATAAGAGGGCATATGGAGTCTCTGTCCCCTCAGACTCCTTCCTGTGTAGCTCTAGGGAATGCCTGCAGAATACTGCTCGAGAGAGCAGTAGATGGGGGCGGGTGGAGAATAGATATGATAAATGTATTATAGGGAATGAAGCTGTGGGTATTGGGCTAGATCTACTCATGGGTCTATGCCTCCTTTCACTAGATTAAGACCCCTTTGAAAGGCCCCTCCGAAGCAAAAAAATCCACTGCCTGTGCAGGGCAAGCTTTGGAAGTGCAAAATCTGAAACCTGTGTTGCATCAGATACTGGGGGAACCCTTGGGGCAGAGGGAAGGTGAGCTGCTTAGAAAGTGGGTGGCTCCAGGCAGGGGGACCTGGTGAGCACACTGATTCAGTGCTTCCCATCAGCACCTCCTGGTGGGAATGGACCTGCTTCTTCCAGGGGGGAACACTGAGAGGGCATTTGAGGAGGGGAATGCCTGCCCTCCCTGTCTGGGAAGAGTTCTGGGGACCTTGCTGGTGCAGAGGGAAGCAATTCATTCTTGTAGGTTGCTAAACCATAACGAGACATTGGGACCAATTTACTGCTAATTTCCTTTACCTAGCACTGAATTTAGGGAACTTTTCTATCACGTGCATAGTAAGACTTAACATCCTTTCCCATGTAGCAATTGTGGCAGGTTTTATTCCCTAGTTTATTACCGTGGTTGGTTTGAATGTTCCCTGATCATTTTCAAATGTTCCCTTTATGTCCCCTAGTGGCATAATGCCAGTATGCCAAACAATTTGTTTTTATAATAGTCTATTTTACTTATAACAGACTGACATGTAGGTTATGTGATATATATTTTTCAACCAGGCTTCTGTTGGCTCCCCCTGCTGTGCCCAGACCCTCTGAGGGAGATTTGGAATTAAGAGTGGAGCTAGTGTTGCTTGAAGCAACATTAACTCCAGTATACACTCTCACAGGAAAATCCTCTAGACTGGCATGGGATCAGGCTGTACAGGGCAGATACTCCCCAGTCCCAAACCCTAGGTCAGATACATACCTTCCAAATTGCCAGTCTGCAATGATCAAGGTGTTTGTACGAAGAAGCTTCTGGAGATTTCAGGTGATGCAGAAAACATGGTGTGGAACTGCGGCACTTCCTTTTCAGTTGGCTTTGAGGGCTTTCCTCCCTTTCCCCCTCTTGCTGACCTTCACATCTTGCAGAAGAGAAGAACATCTGGCCCTTGCTTACTGAAAAAAGGCAGTTTCCATGGCAGCCACACAGATTATTTTGGAAGGTGATTTCCTTAGCTGGAATCTTTCATCCTTATTTCTTAATAAGTAGCACTCAATTCACATATAATTTCTATTCATTCACCAGTAAATGTACCACGCCAATTCTGCCTTCATTGCCATTGATTTCCCCTGCTTCAGATTAAATGCACCCAAGATGGTTACATATAGGCGTTAAGGAAAGTTTTTGCAAACTGCCAGCACAGCAGTCATGCATTAGGGTTGCTGAGTTGTAACTGTGACAAAGAGTCCTGTGGCACCTTAAAGACTAACTAAAGTATTAGAGCATAAGGTTTCGTGGGCTAATACCCACTTCGTCGGATGCATGCCATTAGCATGAATTGTAACTGAGAGTAGAATCTGGCAAAACATTTTTAGTCCCTAATCTCTATATAAATAATCCCTGATCATTGCCACAGGTGACAACTGAGTTATGCAAGACAATATGGGTCTTCTGAGAAGAGCAACCATCCTGCTCAAATGGTAAAAGCCATATAGATAGATAGATAGATAGATAGATAGATAGATAGATAGATAGATAGATATAGTGACAAAGCTCCAAGTTTGTACTTGTGGGTCCTGCGCTTCCTGGCAGATTTAGGGGCCTCAGAAACTCATCTAGGCCCCAGAGTGACCTCCCTTTCTCAGTATAATTGGCAAGAGTCACCACCTAGTGAGTTACCTTCATCACAGGCCAGTATGGAAGATGGAAAAAGGGGGGAGCCCAGGCCCGCCCTCTACTCTGGGCTCCAGCCCAGGGACCCTAATAGGATCAGCTAAGATGGCTGACCTTTTATCCACAAAACACAATACAATTCACTGGGCTACTTCCCCACAGCCGTCCCCGCTTCTTCAAACCCCACTTCACCCTTACCTCAGGGCCTCCTTCCTTCTGTATGATATGTTGTCCAACACTCAGTCTCACCAACAGCACAACTTCCTCTCACAGCTCCTGACACCCACACCCACCTGACTAACTGGGAAGTTTTTATCTGGTTTCAGCCAGTCCCTGATTGGCTTCAGGTGTCCCAATCAGGCTAGCTGTTTCTATTCTTTTCTAGAAGGTTCTTAATTGGCCCCAGGTGTCTTGATTGGCCTGGAGTAGCCTTTGTTTGGCTATCCAGGGAACAGGGACCTGCACATCCTGAGACTAATATACCTGCCTTCCAGTACTCTCCTATATCCTTCTGGTCTGACTCCGTCACATATCCCTCCCCACTGCTCTACACCAAGGGGCTGGGCAACTTGGGTCGACATACAGTGCACCCATAAGCCATCTGCGTTACCGTGGCGACTTCCAGCTCTGTGTTGTATGCGGAACTGAAAGGGTTGGAGGGATAAGAACCATCTAGTCACTCTCGCATTTTTCTCCTGGTTCCGCTGCATCCACTGAAGAGGGGCATGGTCAGTCACGAGGGTAAACTGCCTACCTAGCGGGTAGTATTGCAGTGTTTCCATGGCCCACTTAACGGCAAGGCATTCCCTCTCGACCACAGCATACTTCTGTTCCCTTGGGAGAAGTTTTCTACTGAGATAGAGGATTGGATGTTCTTCTTCCCCCACCATCTGGGCTAGGACAGCCCCTAGTCCAACTTCAGATGCGTCTGTCTGCAAGATGAACTCCTTAGTGAAGTCTGGAGCTATAAGTACAGGGTCACTGCAAAGGGCTGTCCATAGATCTGTAAATGCCCTCTCTGCTGTGTCTGTCCATCGCACCATCTCAGGTCCCCGAGCTTTTATGAGATCAGTCAGGGCACTTGCCCTGGTGGCAAAATGGGGAATAAAGCGTCAATAGTACCCCACTACCCCTAAAAATGCCCGGACCTGTTTCTTGCGAACTGGTCACGGCCAGTTTTAGATGGCCTCTAGTTTATTGAGTTGGGGTTTCACTACACCTCGTCCCACAATGTAGCCCAGATACTTTGCCTCCGTTAATCCTATGGCACACTTTGCGGGGTTTGCGGTAAGGCCACATATGTGTATATATATATATAATATGTATATGTGTATATATGTATATAATGTGTATATATATGTGTTTGTGTATGTATGTGAATATAATATAATATACACATACACGGTGGAGGGATGCTATTCACCCTGCAATCCTGGCTTTGGGTTTGCAACCCCCTACGTGCCAGTTTTGGTGCACTGATACCATGTAAATGAGGATTCTGAATTCCCCTCCTCTGGCCCACTCCATGCTGGTACAGGGGTGCGGTTGAGACTTTTCCCTGGCACATAGGAAATGCAGAGTGGCTGCTCCACCTGCCCTTTCTGGTAGCTGCCATTTTGAACTTAAGTAATGTGGTCTCCATTATGTGGGCCCCTAATCAAGAGGGAGAGACCTAGATGGTAGTGTCCTGTAGTTTTGTGATGAAAGACATGAGGTTCTTGACAGGCTGCCTTTATTTTTCTTGCCAGTGCGGTTTGCTTTCCTGCAGTTTTGCAGGCCTGGTGTGCTCTGAGCATTGCAAAGGTTGGTTTGTCATTTCTGTTGTCAGAGCTGTGATGTATTTTCAGTCGGGTGAAGTTTACAGGCACACACTCTGACAGGAACAGCAAGCTAAAAGGATTTTGTAAGCAGTGACTTCCTTGGGTAGTGCCTGAGGTTTTTCATTTGTTGGCAAGAGATAATAGGTAAAAGGACTGATCAGAACCTTCATTCTATTCTCACAGAGGGACCTTTTAGGGTTATCCATAGAATGTGGAATCTCCTTTCTCCTTCACTTCTTCCCTTTCCAGACTCATCTAGAAGTGGTGGTGCTAAAATGCCATGAGAAATGCTTTTCTGAATTCTTTCTCACTCAGCTTGAGGACATGAAGTGCTAGAAATCTTTGAGAAATCCTGTCATGAAATTTAGAGCTCTGTTTGGAGTTGTTTTCTCAGCTGCGTGTTCTTGCTGGGAAGAGAGAAGGGAGGTTACTGAGGAGTGTAACATTGCATTTGTTTGCTGCTGAGCTGGTCGAGTAACCTAAAAGGGGCAGAGCACTCAAACATCACTGTTGAGAGAGGAATAGCTGCTGAAAGGACTAGGAGCAGGCAGTGAAAAATCATAGCATGTCCCTTTCCCCCTTGAAGACAGGGCTTTCTGTTGGCTAAATGAGGTCCTGCTCTGATTTTACTTTTTGTACTCTATCAGTATAAATTACTAGCCTGCGTCGCTGCGGTTTTCTCTATTTGAAACCCAAACTTGGCCTAGTCAGGTAAATTACTCCATTAGCAATAGACACCAAATAATGAGGTGCTCTACCCCCTCATCCTATAATGCATCACTTCATACAGTTTGCCAGCTAATCAGATCTCAGAATTATGTTTTGATTTACTTGATAGTAAATTAGGTTATGTGGTGGTTAAAATAGCTAAGAAAATGTTAAGAAGTTAGACAAAAAAATATTGAATTTTAAATATAACCTGATAACTCTTGGACCCTTTAAGGGAGTTTTTAAAAGAGATACTGCAGAGAAATCTGGAGGTTTTGAAGAAGATTAACTTTTGTAGTGTCAGGTTATTGGGCAAATCAGAGCAATTAGATTTTTGCAATAAGCTTTATTGTTGGAAAAACTTAGGAGTGTTTTTGAAGATTGTAAAAGCATCTTTCAAGTGACCTTTAAATTCTTTTCTCTGATTTCTGTTTCAAAATCTACCGCTCTTTGGCCTGCACTAGCAATCACTTTTCTACAAAAGAGAAGGAAAGGGTTGCGTGTAAAGTATGGAGAAGGAGAGACAACTTGTCATAGCCTTAAAAGAAACAAACAAACCTGTGTGTTCCCAGATGATGTTAGAGCTTCACAGATCCACAGGAAAAATGACTGAAGCTTAAATCAGAGTTCACATTTGTTGGTACAACTGCTTCCCTCCATTTCCCCACTAAGCTCAGACTGTTTGCAGATGGGAAGCTGTTTGTTTTTTCAATTATGATGATGTGAAAGCTTTTCTTATGACACAAGTGAATAATGAGAGAGAGGCTGAATGACGAATGTTTTGATGGATCTGAGAACAATCTTATGGCAGACAAGCGCTCTTTGACTGTGAGCAGTCATTTCTAATATCTGGTGGTGGTTTATTTTATATTGGTTTGGAAGCATCTACTAGTCAGCTTGTATTTTTTTCCCTTTCTCTTTGATTATTTTCTTGGAATGCTCGGATGTTGTTTTCTTGTGTTTCTGGAAGTGGCCCAAAGAGATTTGAGGACATTTTCAAGACAGATTTTAATTGTACTTTTTTCCTCTTTGGCCAGACTGAGCCCTGCATTGGTGCAGTGTGGAGCTGCACTATCCAAGGGAGTCCCAGGAGGCCTTCTGCTCTTGAGAGGCAGAGTGCCTCAAAGAACTTGGCATACGATGCTGTATCCCTTGAAGGTGTATTCATATTCCTCTCTTGTGCTGTCAGTCAGCAGAGCTGGCTGGCAGGTGTGTAAAGGACAGGGGATGAGGGCAGAACCATGGGGGTGCTGATTACTCCCTGCCCATAGGCTCCTGGGGGGCATGTGTCCATTGCAGCCTTTCACTCCCTAAGTGGAGGAGCTGCAATTTTGTGAGGCCCTTTCATAGACCCTTTGGGGAATTTAGATTCTTCCTCATAAAAGCCAGCCAGTATCGAACCCTCTATGAATATCTTTGTTATCCTTTGCCATTTCAGCCAGTAAGATTTACTGACCATTGAAATGTGAACACTGTAAGAGACTCATTGCCTAGTGCAGGCTGCCTTGGCATGGCAAAAACCCTTCCTCCCCACAAATCTCCCTTGACAGACAGTGAGAATGACAAGATGGAGGAGGCTGATGCCAGCAGTGACTGCAGCCTTCTGCCTGGTGAGGAGAGTAACACAATAGCATTCCCCAAACCCACGCAGCACAGGCAAGTGTAACCTCCCTCCCTGGCAGAAAAAAGGCAAAATGCTTAGTCAAATGTTCAACTCCTGGCCAGAAAGAAACTTCTGGTATGGCTGAACCTAGGAGTGAGGTCCTAGCATGAGGCTGTGTCCCTTCCACCACACTGTGGAGGACATTTTGAAATGGCTGAGATCGAGCCTCCTTTTTTTTTTTTTTTTTGCAGACACACATTTTGGGCTAGATTCTAGCCCATAGATTTTATCTGTGCATCCATGCAGGGGAGTAAAGGAAGAAAATACCCTGTTATTCCCCAACACTGGCTATCCAGAGCTTGGAGCCCAAGGGTACTGGAGTAGCAGGTAGGCGGAATGGCTGGGAGTGGTCAGAAATAAGGATCCATCCTGCAGCATGTAGGTCAGCACAGCTGAACAGGTTCAGGGCATAGGCTAGCAGCAAATTACTGTCTCCCTGGAGCAAGATGGTTTCTGTGTCAATGCCTCCTAGTGCTAGATCTGGGTTGGTACAGCTTACCATCTGCCCCTTGTTCAGGCCAGTACCCACTGGTACGGTCTTGCCCTTTGCCTGTACATTTGCATCCCTCCACAAGGCTCAATTCTGAAACTTTACTTGCATTAGATAATGCAACATTCCTTGAACAGTCATAGTTCTATGGTACCATAGTGAATAAGGACAGTAGAATAAAGTCCAGAGGAAATAGCAAGAAGAAATCAGAGCACTTTAATAATAACGTTCCTTTAATAACTCAGTTGTCAATCACATCAGGGTAGGTAGAAGCACTAATACCTTGATTTGTGCCCACAGTTGAACTGTGGGCACAAAAGGACAGAAGCAAATTTTGTAAGTCGAAATTAGGTCTGTGACAGGGAAGCCACCCTTTGGAAAATATGGAGGCTTTCCCCCTTGCTCCTAACACTTGTTTGTAAGTATAGAGAGGCCTCAGAGAAGGGGAAAAAGAGCTACCCAACACGACAAATTCATATTTGATATAGAGTAGAATAAACTTATGAGGGAATGATAAGAAAAATATGAACCTGGTCTTTGTAAAGGCAAACAGGGAGCTGGGTTTAGATTGACCTTTAGTAGCCAGGAAAATTAGCCTACATATTGCATGGTTATTAGACTAATCTGGTGGACACTGTGGGCTTGGTGTGAGGGATGCTTATGTGGTCAGAAGACATGGAGGGGACTTGGGAGACAACTATTGTGTGACTACACCTTCAAAATAACACTTTAATTTGTAAAGGTGGCACAGGAAAAACAGGAACCAAGACTGTGAATAGTCCTGAGTTTGGGAAACGTGCAATGACTGTCAAATCCTCCTCCTCAGAGAATACATTGTGGAAATTCCCTTGAGGTCACATGGGAGGAGATAAATGTGTAACTATGACAACGGTGAGATAGAGGGGGAAGGATGACCCAAAAAACTCCCCCACCAGGTGTCTGAGCTGGGTCTCTGACACATTGGCCTGACAGTATTAGAGAGGAAGGGAAAAGCTGATATAGAGCAGGCATTCTCTAGAGGTGGGAGGTTTGGCTTCTGGCACTGTAATCCAAAGAGCACCAACAGATTAACTTTTGTACAGTTTGGAATAGACATTTTAATGCAGGTTTTATTGTTTGTGTTGTATATGGTGTATTTTTTGTTTCAATATGATTTTCTCTCTATGCTTAATAAATCTTTACAACCCAGCTGGCTTTGGACTGTTTAGGGATGTCAGGCAGACAGCAATGAAGAGATGAGATGACCTTCAACCTCTAAGAGGGGGTAGTAGTGATGAACGGTGTCTGGAGGCTATCCTGTTCAGAAGCCTCAGTCAATGGGCATGGTCTAGGGAGTCTTCTTCCAAAAGGTGTGCTGCTTTCAGGGTTTTGTGGACCTCAGATGCACATGGCTGGCCTGTGTAACTGCCTGTTCTTATCACTGCTTCCCTTATCCTCTCTACTCCACTCCGTCCTATTGTCTGTTACACTTGTTACATCTTGTCTTAAATTAGATTCTAAACTTTTCAGACCAGAGACTCTTTCTATTATGTTTGTACAATGCCTAGCACAATGAGGTTCTGAACCTGTTTGGGACCATCACGTGCTCCAGATAATAGTAATTTTCAGATATCTTATGACCATGGACAAAAACACAAGTTTAAAAGATGCAAGGTGATATCCAGTAACCAAAAACCTGTGTCTGACAGAGCAATCTGATATCACCCACTGATTCTCTCTTGGTTTAGGAAATCTCCTTGATTAGCGCCTAACCTTCTATGATGAGCCAAGAACTCTAGAAGTTTTCGAAATGGACTTCTGTATGTTTACCAAAAATTCTAGTGTTTTCAGGAAGTAAATGCTGGCTGCATAGTACAGCCTTAGCACTTGCAGCTAGCCAGGTATCGTGATCTAATCAGTAAATTAGTGTTATCTGTAGAGCTCTGTGTGGTGTGGACCCACTACTGTGGTGCTTCCTGCTGGCTGTTCAGGGAATTTGCTTAGTTTGCCAGTGCACCTTTCCCTAGTGACATGTTGTTGCTGTCACTTCTGCTCTAGGACCTCCCAGGACCATGGCATTCTCTTCCAGACAGCCCTCCGGCTGTGCCCGACTTGTTTCACCGCTAGCTCCTGTCATGAAACAAGGAGGGGCTTGTTTCAAGGCATGGAATTTTGGGGCCTTTTGACATCTCTTTCCCCTAGATTGGTGGTCATTGTCCTAGTCCTCAATTTCAATATATCACCTCACATTTTAACTTCTTCATTGTACAGCTGGTCCTGAGGTCCAAGTCCTCCAAGATACAGGTGGATCAGTAGGTTTGAGCAGAACTTTATCCATCCTTGTTAGCTGCAAGACCTGCTGTGTGGGTGCTGGTTATAAAGCAATGGGTCCACTGTGCTCTCCAGAAAGTGATTTTCACACACTTGGTGGGCACCTTTGCTGGGTTTCCATTTACCAGGTTTTTTGGTCTAACATTCTCCAGAGATCCCAGATCCATCTGGTGATCTTCTCCTGCACTACCTTCAGGGCCTGTCCTCCCCGCACAAATTCATACCTCTTACAACTGGGGATAAGTCTTCTCTTCAAAGTATGGGGTATCATGACAATGCAAGATCGGTGGTTCTGAGCCTTTTATCATCATCCCAGTGTGAAACTAATGGCAGGCAGGGGCTGGAAAGAAGAATCTGCTGCATCCTCTACAAAATGGACCTATGTCCAGTGCTTATGTTCTGGAGGATGGCTTCCCGCAAAGGAATAGCCTAAGCACTTTGTAGGTGGTTTTGCTCTTGTATCCAAGAGCTATAGTGTGAGGGAAGCTTCTACCTGTCGGGTAATTGTTCATGAGGGAAGTAGAGAGTCTACAGGACAGAGGCATAATATCTCAGAGGCAGAGTCCTTCTCGTATACATTTTTTGTATAGTGCCTGGCATGCCTTTGGAGCATGTAATTAATAAATAATGCACAAAAAGTTTTTAAATACGATAGTGCTTATCTAGCTGGTGCTATAGCGTGGAAAGGAGTGTTCAGCCTCAATTTAAGGATAAGGATGAATTTTATTTTAAGAGTACAGGACAATCCTCCTTGGAGAACTCCCTGTTCAAGAGATTAGGTAAGGAACATGTGTTGGCTACTTTCAGGTCTTATAAATACCTATACCTCTCTTGTCATAGGGGCTGCATGTGGGTTGAGTTCAAATTTCTGCTACTATATATGCTTCCCTGATAATCTTCTGGTTTGTCTGATACAAATGCAGGCTGTGTTGCACACCTCTGCTGTCTTTCAGCCTGGGAATCAAATGGGAGGTACTATTGTACCTTCTCCCACCACCCGGATTTTCACCAAAGAAATCATGACAATGATGTTAGAATTCTTTACTGTCAGGATTTTATGTCCATCATTCACATTAAATGTCCGTGGATTCCCCCAGAAAGGGACTACTGCGTAAATCTGTCAGGAGTATGTAGCTATCTGGCCATATCTTTCATATGAATTCTACAAAGCCAGAGAAGTCGGACTTTTTCACATTCATGGATGTGAACACACTCAAGTGCTGGGGCTGCTCAGTTTAGGATTAGAAGTGATGGCACAAACAGCAATACTGTTTTCTCTGGAGGAAGGGAAAAAACCCAACCGGTACTTTAGTTTTCTTTGATTTGTGGCATAAGCAAATAACAAGTGGGTATATTCCATATGAGTATTGAATAGATCAGCCTGAGACCAAGGAGGGTTGCTGTTTCTAGCTTTGCAAGTTGTCTACAGCAGGAGGCAGGACCTGCTGCCGAGGCAAGATTTGCTGAACCATCCTCTTTTAATTAATGAATGGAAAGTAATGTCTGGCCATGTGATTAGAAACAGTATTTTCCATGTTTGCTGGTATCGAAGAACTGGAATCGGCATTGACGAAGATAACGTGATGTCACTCTTTAATCTGGCAAGCCTATAAACCCACTTCCTTCCTGTGTAGGCTGGAGGTCTCATGATTCCCATTTAACTCTAAAGCATTCATTGAAATAATGTAAGAGAGCCTGGCTTTAGTCTCGCTTTTATGAATGAATGTTATTGTGAAACTTTATCCTGCTATATTAGGAAATGTGCTGGTTATTCAATGAACTATGCTGATTATCTAACCCACACACACACAAGAGTAATTCAGATCTGGTTCTGGATTTTGACTGCCGCCTCAGCCTCTAACCCCCAAAAGGTTCAGGGCCCTTTGGAGCTTGGGTTTTGGTTTTACCCATTATAGACCTATGAACCAGCCATGAAATTAACATTCCGATCTAGGTTTAGATTCTGAACTCACTCAGGGATCCCCAACTCCAGGGATTTAGTTTCAGCCACCTCTTTACAAATGTTTTATGGAGATAGAAATCATGTGGGCACCGGTACAGAGCTTTTATATTAATATGAGTTTATAGTGTTACCTGAAATAGACAATAAACCCTCACTTACTGAGATTTCTAAATGATTAGGAAGGACATTCCAGCAGACAGAACTAGATCAGTCTTCACTGCCTGAAGGAAACTGCTTAGATCAGGTTTTTTTCCCCCTTCTTCAAACTGTCATGGCTTGTGATGTTTTCTTAACCTTCATAATGTGGTGCACACTTATATGGAACATTTGTTAACCATCGGTAGGCAGAAAGCATCATGGATAACAATGTGTTATCCATAACAAAGTGTAGGAGGTTAAACCATGATTTGAGGACTTCAATAGCTCAGATATAGGTGAGAGGTTTATTGCAGGAGTGAGTGGGTGAGATTCTGTGGCCTGCGCTGTGCAGGAGGTCAGACTAGATGATCATAATGGTCCCTTCTGACTTTAGGGTATGAGTCTATAAGTTCTCTTTTCTTACAAAAATGGCATTTTTCATGACAGTTGTTAAGATTGCACATACTGCAACTACAGCCAGGAAATTATCCTTTAAAATGTTGTTGAATAAGCCACATACAAACAAAAGAGAACAACATTTGGAACGAATGTGACTTTTTTTCTAGCTATCACTCTGCTTGTAGAGTCCTTCCCCCAGTCTCCCTCTCTCCTGCCTATGCAGGCTGCAAGCTCTTTGAGACAAGGATGGTCTCTTACTATGGGTTTGTGCAGTGTCTGGCATGTGGGGCTTTGTTCCAGGGTGAGGCCTTGGGCCAGCGCTGATAACATTTCATAATAAATTAAAGACTAGGTTAATAAATATTATCACTGAGCTTGTAAAAATACAAAAAATCAGGATAAGCCTTTGGGGTTCTAATTTGAAAATGAGAAAAAAAGATAGGGAGGAAATGGGAGAAGCCCTGGTATATTTATCTGAATGTGTGATTGAGCCGAATTCTTAAATAGTTGGTGAAACTAATAGTGCTGCTTGGATGATGTAATCCAAGAACCAGAGATGACAGAGATGGGAAAACATCTACAGTATCAAATCATTAATTTATCACTTTTCCAGTACAGGATTTTTCTGATACGCTGTTTCCCAACAGTGAGAGTCACAGAGGGAGTCTTGAGAGCTCATGTAAGGACATACGAAAAGTGTAAAATCTTGCAAAAAATGGCTACACAACATTAGCCATGTAACATTGTGCCCCTTTTAGGACACTGTGTTGTTCTAACCTTGGAACCCCAGCTGGTAGTTTAGTATAGACCAGTGCAGGATGTGAGTGTTCAGTAGGCCACCGGGGCTTCTGTACCTGTGTGTGAGTTCCTGGAGCTACAACACAGGATAAGCCCCATCAAAAATCATTAGTCATTATGTTTGACATGAAGTGCAAGTATCTCTTGTACACGGGCCATGACAAACGTGCCCCTGAATTTGAGCACCAGATGTGTTAGATGCAATCACTAAGGCCTGCGGGCACTGCTGAGCTTCACAAATCCACATTGCATGTGTTGCTCAGATTTTACTGGAGCTCAGCTCTGTCTGAAGGATGATTCAGAAAGACAGATTCTGTGCTGGAAAAGACAGTGGTGAGTTGTTCCACTGACAGCTCAGACAGAGAAAAATCAAAGGTGGAAATAGTTAGTGTAACAAATACAAGGTATAGATTTGCATCCGTTGATTCAAAACCTCAGCGTGCATTGCGTTCTGAAGTTCTGCCTGCCAACAGCACAAAGTAAGCTGCTCATAAACCAAACTTCAGTCACAGAAAGATTAAATTGAGGATTCTTTTTGGAAAAAACTTGAGGCCTTGAAAAAATCAACAGAGGCTTATTGTTTGAAACTGGGAGTTGTGTTGATGTTGCCAAATCAGGAATTTTACTTTGAATCTCTGTGATTTGCTCAGAGGGGCGCGGAGTATGCTGTGTCAAACAACTGTGCCCTTCCCTGCACAGTCGACATTGTTGATAAAAGTGATAGGGCCTGTTGCAGCTCCCAAATTGAAACCAGTCTTTGCTTTATCAGTGAGATGGCTCAGAAGGTCCAACAGCAACTGCTTCCCAATCTCCGGAGAAGTGACTAGCTGGCAATTTGACTTGAGTCCAGTCGTGTGATATCTCTGGTGCTGCATATGTTCTACTACCTGTCTATTTTCTGATGTTCTGAAGAAGACATGCTCTTTTGCTAATCTGGGCCAGGACACACAACAGGAGAATGCTTCTTCGAGACATTGAAGTCTTCCATGTACAATGAGAACAGTGTATTGCAGTGTGCATGGAGGATGCAAAGGGAATGAAAGGTCTAAACACCTCGCTCTGAAACTTCACATCGAATGCCTTTTGGCTTATTCTTTTCCATACACTGCCACGATCTTGCTACTGAGAAAAATGCCTCAAGGTCTGAACCAAGTCTTAAAACAGCAAAATTCAACAAGGTTGTGTAGTGAAGTCTCAACTTTATGCATATTTCTGTGACGCAGATTCCCTTCTCCAGCAACAGGTCTTTCACAATGAGGCGAGATGGCTCCCCTGGGGGAACACTGTAACCCACAAGCAGAATTACAGGTTTTCCTAATCTCCCCTTTTTGACTCCTTCAGGGATTCCTTGTTGCATGATATGCTTAGCTCATTGTGTTTACATCTCTGGATATCTTCTCTTTGGGGGCTGAAAACGAATGATCTGTCCGTAAATGACAAGGCAAAAGCATTCATCAGAAAAATTGGAAATTGGTTTTCCCGAGTGCAAAAATGAGAACTTCTCTCAAACTTCATTCAGGGACTTGAGTAGCCAGTCAAGAACCATTAGGAGCTTGCAAATCAACAGCTGAGGAAATTTCAGACTCACTTGTGTGACTTTTTTTCTGAGTGACAGCAGCAACACTGACAGCAAGACAGACTGAAAGACCCATCTTCTTTGATTAATTTTACCTGGGAACTCAGCAGAATTTGGCTGTTTCTGAAGACCTAGCTTTATTTGCAGAAACCTTCAAATTCCTCATCTCATTATCATTCTTACTGATTCTGCATTGTCTTCATTGCTGGTGCTAAAAACAGAGTTTTGCAATTGCCTATCACACAGAAAGGAATCAGTGGTGTATTTCTCCAATTTGTCTCATGCAGATCATCCTTCATTAGCAAGACAAACTCACCCATCACATTGAATTGTGAGTATACGTAAATATTTGTATCTCCTTTATAACTGAGAGTTGACTGTTTGAAATTCCATAATTAGTAGTTAGTTCTGGTTTGGTTCTGTTTATATTTTGCTGTTTGTGGTTAGGGTTGGTGCTCTTGAAGGAACTGGTCACCCGTTATGAAAATTTGGGAACTCTTCTTCTAGCAAATTCTGATGATTGGTCAAGTCTAATTCTGAATGCTGATGGACATGTCATATGCAGCAGGGACTGGCCCTTTGTTCTGTTTGCACAGTGCTTCGCACAATGTGATCCTTGTCCATGATTGGCAAAAGCATTCATCACTCTTGGGGCACCTAGGAGCTATGATAATATAAACAATAAAAATATCAATTGCTACTATTGTCCACTATTTATATTGAGTGAAATTCATCCCTGTGCAGAAAGCCAGCACGTGACCTACGTGCTGCTTCTGTTTCCTTGTAGACATCAAAATGTATTTTACAAAGAGGGTTTTGGATCGAAAGCACCATCACATGACTTTCAAAGTGATTGAGAAGACTTAAAGAATCATTAGTAGCTCTGTCCTCCAGATAGGGGGCCATATCCTCCACTGGTGTAAGGCAGCAAAGTGGTTGGTGGGGCTACACTGATTTACACCAGCTGCGGATCTGGGCCAAGATATTCAGAACAAGTCTGCAGCACTTGAAAAGCAACTTTTTTTTTTAATTTCTGACAATGTCATTTAACTGCATTTTCCTGTGTTTGGTCTTCCAAAAAAGCTGGGATGTTATTGATCCTACAGCATATCATGACTTCGCTTTGTAGAGGGGGAATCCAGTGCAGAGGGTTGCCACCTCCTCTGGTATCTTTTTTCACATTTTAGTGGAGAGTGGTGGTGGTTGTTTTTTTTTTTTTGTTTGTTTTCCTATGGCACCCATCACCACACTGATCACCTTACAAACACAAATGGATTTATCCCGGCCATTCCTTGTGAGGTTATAGAATCATAGACTATCAGGATTGGAAGGGACCTCAGGAGGTCATCTAGTCCAACCCCCGAAGGGAAGGGTTGGCAAGCGCTGTTGGCTCCATTTTACAGAGGGGGGAAATATAGTGACTTGTCCAACGTCACATAGGAAGGCTCTGGGAGATCAGAATTTGGATCTTTATTCCTTGAGTCCCAGTCTAATGTCTGATCACAAAATCATCCTTCCTCTCTGATGCTTTATGTTGTCTTTTAAGGATCTGACATCAAGATTTTTGAGAATGGGGAGTTACTATAACTCATTACCACAGTGCCTGCTTTGAGTGATTGTATTTCATTCAGGCCAGGAATGGCTATCGTCTTCAGTCTCTTGAGGTAGGAAAAAATCTGCTGGGTTAAGTTTACAGGCAAGTTACTCTTCTTGACAGGAAAAAGTGACCCGCAAGGCTTTCTGGAGAAGAAATCACCTGGGAGACTGTATAGCATTGCTGTCCTAGATGGTGTCTGCCTCTTTTTAAATTGCAGCAATGAGGAAAGTTTGTCCTATCTAGCAACTGTTACTGGGTAGGGTGGGGTTTCAGCTCTGTTCCAGAGAGGTCAACTAAATTTTAATCTCACTAGGACGTATTGGGGAGATACTGCCATCTACTGTCTTCATAACCCAAAATGAATAGTTTGATCATTGGCTCTCCCATTTGATGAATTTTCCTATTGCTCCATTCATAGCAGAAGCCTCAGAATAGTCAGATTTTTTTCCTTTCTTTCCTACTTACAACAAATCCCTTTGAAATAGCAGCAAGTAGGTCCAGCATAGAGTCATGAACACTACATAGGACTGAGAGGACCTGGGTTCTATTTCTGCCACTAGCCTGCTGGGTGGCCTTGAGTAAGTCACTTACCCACTCTGTGCCTCAGTTTCACCATGTGTAAAATGATGATCCTGACCTTTTTTGTAAAATGCTTTGGGATCTACTGATGAAAGTGCTACAAAGAGCCGAGTAGTGGTGGTGGTTGTTATGTCAAGCAGCTTAGAAATAGACTCCTCTTTTCACTCTTCCTATCGCCATTGGAGAATCCACGCAGAGATGGAAGAGAAAGCATTGCCACAAAAATGCTTTGCCTTTGAGGAAGGTACTCAGCATTATGTATTCTCTTTCCTTTTTGTCCAGTGGGCAGAGAAGGTTTAGGGCAGCTGTCCCTTATTTTCTCTACTTTTCATGTCCCTGAGTCGGGACATGGAGCTCTTTCCATTAATTAGATGCTGCCCTCATCCATGCATATGCAACCCCCATGAACTGCTATGGGAGTGGTGCATGTACAGCAAGTGAGGGGAGTGCTTGGCTCCATGTTCACAATGTCTAGATGGATTTGGTCAGTGAGCAACACTGCTTTCTAATGAATAACAGTCAACATTGTTGTCAATGTATTTCATTTATTTTATCCCAGAGAATCTGAATCAATTTTCTATGTGCATCTCTAAAAATTAAAATAAAGCAATGTGTGAGACAGCGGTATCTTCAACCTAGGAAATTTGTTTCCTTGGGAAGCACAGAGCAACACTATATATTAGTTTATTACAGGAAATAAAATTTTGGCTCCAGTATTTTATTTTTGTGTTGGGATAGCTTGTACACAGTAGCTACCCTTAAGATATTAATCAGTTACGGAGAAAGATTCAAATAGGACAGAACTGCACCAAAGCTGACAACAAGCATTTTTATGGGCGCTAGCTTCTATGTCAGGGATCTCAAACTCAAATCACCAGGAGGGCCACATGAGGACTAGTACATTGGCCCAAGGGCTGCATCACTGACACCCGCCAACCGCTGGCCCCTTGCCCACACCACCCCTTCCATGAGGCCCTGCCCCTTCCCTGCCTCTTCCCGCCCTTCCTTGTCCCTCTTCCCCAAATCCACATCCCGGCCCCGCCTCTTCTCTGCCTCCTCCCCTGAGTGTGCAGCTCCACGCTCCTACCCCCTTCCTTCTGGAAAGTGCTAAGTGCCTGGAGGTAAGCAGAGGAGCAGGGACATGGTGCGCCTGCGGGGAGGGAGAGCGGGGCAGGGGAAGGGAGAGCAGGGGGAAGGGAGGCCTATCCCTTGGCTGGTCCCCACACAGGCTGTGCCCACTGCAAGGGGCAGGGCCATCCCTAGGGGATTGCCCTATGCAGTTGCATATGCCTAATGAGGGCCCTTTTCATAATGATCACACTTCACCCCCATGGCTCTCATCCGTCAGTTGTGAAATTACACACACAAATGTCCTCCCATCACCCTTCATCCCATGCGGCCAAACAGAGCCAAATCCTGCTGTGGTGTAAAATGCTTTTACCAGTGAGATGGTTGCATTTTTAGGCAACTGTGATGATATCCAAGCAATCCACAGTGGTTTAAAATGAGCCTGAGTGGTTTTGGGTTGGGAAAAGTGGGGAGCATATGTCAGAAAGGAGGCATGTCCTTTCTGATGTATGCTCCCCACCATTGGCCTTGTAGCATGCTAAGATCAAAGATAAGGGAAGCTCATCCCATGAGGCAGTAAGGGGGAGGAAAGGTGTCTGTCAGTGATATAAGCCAGATTATAACCCATCTACACTAAGACGAAACTCCCCACAGCCGTTATCAGAAGATCTGGGCATCCCACCAGCAGCATGACAAAAGAAAGCAGCAAGGGCAATCGCAGTCCAACATCACCCTAATCCCCACAGGCACAGTCATGGTTACTGCTGGAGTTTGCCATCTGGGACCAGGGATGGGTCCAGAAAATGTGTACTGTAGACAAAGAGAGCAGTTGGCCCACCAAAAAAAGGCATGGCCAACATTGCTTGGCCAGCATCTACAAGGCCAACGGTGTTTCCAGGAAACAAGCTAAACACAAAAGCCGTTCAGTACTCAATGAGTATAAGGCCAGTGGTGTGACAGAGCCGCAGTGCAGGGGACAGCAATCACTGCACACAACAGATGGTATTAGTAGGCTGGCAAGTTGGAATAGATCATAAAACCTTAACTGGCTCTTGCAGGAGTCAAACACACACCAGAGGCAGCCTCAACGCTGCTTAGCTCTCTGTGCCACTACTAAAACCAATGAGATTTCAGTGACTTCTACTCGGTTTTCCCCGCTGTTGCCTTTGCAGATGTTCCTCATCTTTAATGTACAGGGCGCCGCTGTTCCTGTGGAATCTGACAGCCTGACACAAACAGACCGCCTTCCCTGTCAGTCTTGCTATTAAGCCACACCCACCAATTTGAGAAGCACAGCTGCTCTGCTGGTCCGGTCACCCTTTGTTTCATTGTACTGTGCAGGTTGTGTAAGACACGGAACTTGCCTTACACACTTACCCTATTGTATAGATGGCTTTCAGGATTTTGCCCTTTGTGTATAAGCAGCTCTTCCCAGTTTCCTTGATGCTGATGATTTGGGACTGAGCCATAGCAAATGTTTACACTTTACATTTTTTATTGCAGATTTACACAATGAATATGTACAACTTGTCTGCAGTCAGCAGGATGACAATAGTGATATTCATGTCATTGGTTCTGCTACATGACTCTTGATAGGGTTTGATAAATAGCTACATCAAAAGTCTTTCTTTTTTATTATGGGAATTGGTTCAGCAAATAAATATACTCTGTGACCTTTTTATTAGCTAGAGAGTAATCAGCCAGAAACATTAAGTGCCAAAGGCCCTATAACCGCTTCAGCTAGCGATTACGTCATTGCTTCATCTAGAGAGAAGTTTGTAGGACTACAAAACTTGCAGCTTGAGAGCCAGATTTTTGTTTAATGATAGCTCCACAATCTAGGAATTGTTTAGTGCCCACTTATAGTGGAACATGAGACAGCAGGTGAGAAAACAGAGGAAACAAAAATGCATCGTATAGTAAAGGAAGTGCTGTGCTAGAAATTACATAGCTTTCAGGTAGACACCAGTTGTACTATTTCCTACAACAGCTGTGCTCGTCTGGTTGAAGGTAAAGCTTAGTGTCTGTGACTAAAAATAAACTGCTAACAGCTGTTAACTATCATTGCATTTTCCTTTTGCCCTGCGTTCATCTATACAAGCAGCTTGATCCTCACACTGACACAGATCATAGATTGTCTGTCAGAACCAATAAGCTCAGCATCCAAACACTTTCTGAGCCATGTGGAGTGACACACCAGCAATTGGTCCTGTTGGCTGGTCTCTAAGAATAGCCACACTGTATTACTTTATTAGCTCCGTTCTCCCGAAGCATGCTGACTCTTTTACACACACTAACAAAGAAAAGCTTCCATTTTGGGGGTGGGCTCTCCATTGTCCTTGACAGATTGAACATTGACAGATGTTTTTGTTTTATGACTTCTTTCTGTCAAGCACTCAGGAGTGCTGGAGTTTCGCTGTTATCCTAAGCAGCGCTGGAATGGAAGGATTGGATGGGAGAGTTGGAGTTGGAGTAGGGGTTCTGATTCTAGTTAATACAAAGGGGGAAAAAACAGAACGGGAGTGAGTGGGATGGGGGGGTGTCATCATTTCCCCTCCATGTGAGCACTGGGTAGGTAGATTATGGCCATGGGCTTTCCTTCACCCACTGAGGTTATGTTTACACTAAAAACTGGCAGCTGACCAGTGCCAGCCGACTCGGGCTGAGGCTCCGGGGCTCTTTAACTGCGGTGTAGATGTTTGGGCTTAGGCTGGTACCTGGGCTGTAGAACTTTGTGAGGTGGGAGGGTCCCAGAACTCAGGCTTCAGCCTCATCCTGAATGTCTACACCTCAGTTCACCAGTGCCATAGGCTGAGTCCCGTGAGCCCAAGTCAGCTGGCACAAGTCAGCTGCCGGTTTTAATTGCAGACCCTTACTGGCCTGTACCCTGGGAGCCTTTATGTGACCACATGTCTTAAAGGAATTTGTAGGGGTTTCAGTTATTCCTTTTTTTGTACTGCTTTTTCCCACTGAATTCTCTTCTCTCATCAGGGGCCTGATGCAATTACTACTGAAGTCAATGGAAATTCTCCATTTGACTTTGATGGGTGTTGAATCAACCCCCAGCAACATGATATTCTCACTCATCCTGTGGCTGAAAAGGGACCTACTTGAAATTTCTGACCCAATCCTTGGCTTTTGAAAGCACCCTGGGTTGCATTTCCCCTCAAAGTGTCCAGACATGGAGAGGGGACACTTTTTCCAACAGTCAACTGCCAGTAACTGCTCCTTAACCCGTGTTTCCCATATACCTGAGCAACTGGAAACTAGATCTGTGGAACTGGTTCATATTCCATCATTCTTTATTTTGAAAAAGGAAAATGGCAGACAAACACAAAACCCCATTGATTCTTGTTAAGCAGCACTTGCTGTTCCTGTCTTTTATCAATTGGTTTGCTAAGAGTCTGATATGGAGTCTTTAGCTTGTGTCTTTGTCATGGATCAAACTCAAACATCCAATGATACTAATACATTTACTGTGTTTATATATTTTTTTAATTTGTAATTTAAAAAAATGTGTTTGTTGTGGAGCTGGGATAGTCTTTCACATTGAGTAACATCCTTGGTAATTTTGATGACAGCTGTAGCGCAGCATAAAATCATAACTCTAGCAACTATGGTAAAAAGAATGAGAGCAAGAACTGAGAATGATGTAGAGAAGACTTGTTACATTTCCATTATCATGATGAACTAATAAACATAAGTATATTGGACCAATCCTGGTCTCTGCACAGTCTAAGTAAGTGGGCTGTTGCACAGGAATTTTGCAGGGGTGCTTGTTTCTGGAGACAAAATCCTCTTTACAAGGCTACAGAGTGGCTGCTGTTCCCCCATTATGTGTACGTGTGTCAGTGGATCAAACTGTATACTTGACAATCCAGCTCTGGCACTGAACCATGGCCTGTCTTCCCCAATCCCTGCATGCTAGGGTGGATGCAGCTGCCAGACAGTGCAGCTCCACAGGCTTCATCTCCACTTTTCAGTTTCCTCATCCTATCCTCTTCCAATGTATCTCTTCTCCTGCAGGGGAGGGAAGGGAGACAAGATTTGCTCCACTGGAATTAGAGAATATCAGTGATTTTGTTAGTATTCAGATTGATAAAGAACTGTGTGAAACATTTTATAATCTAGCTTCCTATAGGACTCTCATAAAATATGTGTATGCACATGTCTTTTGAAACACTCACTATTGGAAGGTGCTATCTTATTACAGGAGACACCTGGTAGCATCCTTTAGAGTGATCAGATGTCCCGATTTTATGGGGACAGTCCCAATTTTGGGGTCTTTTTCTTATATAGGTTCTTATTACCACTTACCCCCGTCCCAATTTTTTAAACTTGCTGTCTGGTCACATCCACAGAAATGACACTTGCAAAATAATTATCAAAATTCCTGCAAGATGTCCAATTCCCTACCACCAGCCTCTGAGATGAACAGTTGGATAGGTTACTTGGTCTAGTGATGTGGAGAATATTCATTTTTGCCAAACCTTTAGCTATACTTCTGCAGGGATATAGGCTCATGTTAGGTCTTGAGCCAACTATAGTTTTAAATTGGTTTGGATGTTAGCATGAGCAACAGGTCCAAAGCATGTGACCAACAAGAATGAACTCATGAGGGAGAAGAATTGTTTGTGCTAAACTTGTAGTGATCCTTTGGTATACCAGCATTATCTTAATTAATATTTGGGAAATGAACAAAATGTGGTTAGTTGGGCACTAGGTACAGTAAATAAATGATTAGAAATGCTTAGTCCGGTAGTTGGGAGAGAAAAATATAGCATAGTCGGGGAAAAAAATATGGCAAAGTGAGAAGTAAAAAAACTTTGAAGAGAGCAGAGTGCAGCCCTAATTGCTTCAGCTGACTTTAGCTCCACTAACCAGCAATGACATGACTTGTTTGTTATAGCATATTAAAAAAAACAAGGTTTTCTAGGGGTTCTTTGTCAGAGCTTTTACTTACCACTTTTGGAGTCAAACCATTATGGGAAGGTGTCTTCCGGGCCAGAACCTGTTGTCAGTATTTTGACCAATGCTTATAATTGAATTGTTGCTAGGTGTAGAATATAAGAGGGTAAGTTTAAAGTAAATACAGTGTTTGCAGTGCAGGCTGGGATTTCCTCATGCTTACACACAGAAAAGAGGAATTAGACAAAGATTGCTGGAGTGCCTAAAGAGACCAAAATAGGATAAGCACTAATAACATAATTGATGGGGCTTTGTGGAGGGAGAAGAGGTAGGTTGTTTGTGTATCTTCATAGAGATAGACATGGAATCACAGTGCTGATTGGGAGCCTCTTTTACCTGATTGCCAACTTTGGGGTCAAAATGACTTTCTAGTTTATTTTCTACATAAATTAAAATAATCCAAATTCCTCTTTCTCTTCCTTTTTCCACTATAGTTTTTGTCAGTTTGCATTAAATATGATGAACAGAAAGGAACTTAAAGACATCCCCTCCAGCAACAAAACATGCATATTTTCCAGCATGAGAGAGGATTAATCACAGATTATAATTACAGTACAAAAAGAAGAACACTCATAACTAGGGTTGTGTCTTCTTTTTCGGAGTTAGCAGATTCCAAATAGTAGCTGTTTCTCCCCTGCTTGCATAGCTCATACAGATCCAGATAGCTGGTGAGGTCAATCTCACATTAACTAATAATAGCTTGAGCTAATGTAATAATTCAAGTAGAGTATATCATCTGCTTGCACTCATAAATAGGTCATGAGCATGAAGGAGACAACTTGACCAGTTTCTTGAACCATTTAAAATCTCTGTGAACAAATACTTTTAAAAAGAAGCAACCAGCAACAATGCGAATGTCCATTTCAGTACTTAAGTGAATAACTGTTACTTGGAATATTTTTTTTGCTTGTATCCCTAGAGTCAGAGGTCATATAAAAGACTACTATGGCTGTTTGAATTTCAAATCTGAGGACAACTTGCCTTTTGCTCCAAGACATTGGATTGTAGTAAGGTATCCTGGTCAAGTGTCTGGAGTAAAACTTCAGGGAATCATAGACATTAGAGATGGCAAAGACATATTCAATGCTGTAATCCACCTCCTTGCTAATACAGGATTGTTCCCTGTGGAATGTTTTCTAGTGTTTTATCCAGTTTAGTTTTAAAAGCCCAGAGTGATGGGTCTGCCTCCATAAATAGACATTTTTATCTAATTAATCATAGAATCATAGAACTGTATTTTGCATGTAACCAACACTAAGAGACCTTTGGCCTAGTAAAGAAATGCTTGTATGGAAACTGGGTCATGGTAAACCTCAAACTCACTAGAGAATGGTTTCCAGCAACTTCAAAGCAAACTTTTCCAAATATTCAGAAATGTTATTTTTTAATGTTATTGGCAATGATCAGATACCTAGTTAAGTGCTTAATAGAGTTTACTGTTTATTCAGAAGCTCAGATTATGCATAAATGATCAACATTACAACATTGTCTCCTGCTGACCATTGACTTAAATAGTATCAGTTTTTACAGAGGTCAGGTAATAAGCCTGCCACTCCGATCCTTGAACATTTTCAAAGGTCTCTGGCGTTTATTCCTCAGAATCCACAGGAGAAATGCACAGTGGAAAATTCCCAAATGTCTGATGTCTCTCCCTTGATTTTTAGATGAAGCACTAATCTCACAGGAGTGAAAGAAGGGAAAGATCTGAGATGACAGTAGTGAAGAGGAGAAAGATTGATCTGAGTGTGAGATTATTTTGTTACTGGTCACATGGATTCTTGTATTGTACATATGTAGGTTTTCATCTTGAAAAGAAGAAAGTAAAGGAGTAAGGTCTGGTTTTGGCCCATGTTTTAAAAATCATAAATGGTGGTACCACTATTTTTGTAACAGTCACATATTGTGGAGAAAGTGAATAACTAATATGATTTTTCCCTTCACATAACACAAGATTCAGGGGTCACCGAATGAAATTAATAGTCAGCAAGGTTAAAACAAACATAAGGAAGTACTACTTCACGCAGCACACAGTCAGCCTGTGGAACTCATTGCCAGGGGATGTTGTGAAGGTCAAAAAGTGTAACTGGGTTCAAAGAAGAATTAGATAAATTCATGGAGGATATATCTCTCTCACTGGCTATCATCCAAAATGGTCAGAGACACAATCCCATGCTCTGGGTGTCCCTAAGCCTCTGACTACTAGAAGCTGGGACTGGGTGACGGGGGATGGATCACTTGATGATTGCTCTGTCTGTTCATTCCTTCTGAAGCATCTGGCACCAGCTATTATTGGAAGACAGGATGCTGGGCTAGATGGACCATTGGTTTGACCCAGTGTGGCCATTCTTGTTTCTCATATTGTTATCTTCATACTATGGAACAAACATGTTGAAAAAAAATGAAAAGACTCGACAGCTTTCTGACGTATCTTTGTTATGTTGATTGTTAAGGTGAATTTTCTGTTTCTTTAGCTCCTTAATATAACAGGATTGGTATAGTTCTGTGCCACCACTTAGTTCTTGGAGCTGCTGATCATATTGTGAATTAGGCTAAATGGTGAATTTTTAGTCTTGATGAATCATCTGGATGTACCTGAAGATGTACTCAAGGATGGAATAAAAGGGCCAAATTCTTCATACTTTTACACCTGTTCATCTCATGGGATTAAGTAAGGACAGAATTTCCTCTTTTGGCTGAATTCAACTGTGTTACAGGGGAGAAATTTCTACTGAAGTCCATTGGAACATCATTAGCCTAACTGAACAAAATTTGATTATTTTGAGGCAAGTTTTATCCTAGTCAAACCCCATTGACTTCATTTGGGTTGCACATTTCTAAATAAAGGCAGAATCTGGCCCACCAACTTCAAATGCATCAAAGAAGGAAATATTCCTACTCCTTTCAATTTTTAAAATCTCACCCTTTGTACGTTCTCTGATTCAGAATATGTGCAGTCAGTCACTTAGTGCCTCCACTGGAAGACTTTCTAAACCTGTTCCACCATGAAGCAATTCAGAGGGTTATGGCTATAAATGGCTCCGCTCTAGAATCTCCCTGCTACTCTGGAGAGCAAAAATTAAATAGGGAAACTGATTTCAAAACACAACAAATGGATGCTGAATGAAAAATTGCTTAGAAAATGGTAAAGAATTAAGCTAGCTAACTCGCCGAGGAATTTTTCCAAACTAAAATGATTGGGTCTGCTTTACTGGATGATCTTCCAAACATCTTTATTACTGGACTAAGTCAGGACTGGTGGCATTTCCAGTCAGGCACTCATTGACTGGAATTGTGAAAAGTAGATGCCTTTTTGGTTCAGGGTCTGCTGTCACCTGAGAGAAGTGCTGGAAGCTTATCTTTGCTCCCTATACACAGCCTCCGTACCCTTGGGCTTGCGCCAGATGACTGCTTCCCCCACCAGTGTATAAAAAGTTGCTTTAATCCCAACAGCTGCCTCACTGAGGCATTGGAGATCAGCTGAAATGTTTTCCTATTCATAAAGGCGGAGTGAATTGTCACACAGTTGGCTAATGCAGGCAATCAAAGTGTCTGTATCAAATCCACATGCATTTGCTGCTCTGTGTGGTCCATAGAAGATTTTTAGTGCACTTTGCTAACCAGCCTGTAGCTAGGTTTGGGGATTCATAGAAATCAGTGGCAGGAAACAGGCCCAGATGACAGAGAGATTAGATAGTATTGTCTGGAGTTGTTGTAACCCCATCCAGAGATGGGGTACAGGCAGTGGAAACAGCAGAGAGGCCTTCAAGAGGCACCTAAGCTGTGGGGAGCTGGCAGTAAGGCAAGAGAAAGAGCCTCCCTATTCAAACGTCAAATAGTCCACTCCCCTACTGTCAGTCTCTCACTGGGCTTGTGAGCAGGTGATGAGGTTAAATGTGGGTCAGTGCCTAGACAACAGTCCTTGGCACTCTATAAATACATTAGATAGCTGCAGTAGCTCCCAAAGGTTCTGGCTGGCTGATTATGCCTGGGACAGTCTCAGGTAGTAAGAGTATCTCCCTCAGGCTGTGTTCAGCACAGCTTACTTGCACACCCTGGGTATGGAGGAGTAAAGAACAAATAGGCTCATAGCTCTGCTTCCCGAGGTCCCTTCCAAACTTTGGCTCTGTGCCACCACAGGTTTCAAAGAAGATCTTAACCTGTCCTCCAAAATAGGCTGCACTCCTGCCAAATCGATAGTCAGTGGTTCATTCCTATGCAACTCTGCTGCCCTTTGCACGTGTTTGAAAGTAAACAAAAAAGGACACAAACAGTTAAACGGAGAGTCAAAAACTCTAAACTTTGCACAAAGCCTTAACTCATCACCCCAGACAGACTGCTAGGCATCATGAGAATGTTATGTAAATTGGCAACTTTTCCAAGAGCAATAAAAGGCAACATTCACAATGCTAGCAATGACTTTCCAGGATCAAATCACCTCATCCGTTGTTCACAATATCTAAATTAGTTTGTAGAATTTGCACAGGAAAAGAATGAAGTCCGGGCAGCTAAATGGAACAAAAGTTACCTTACTGTAGTTTTTCCATCGCGGATCAGTACTGAAAAAAGCCTAATGGTTGGACAACATTGCTTAATTATTTTCTATTTTGAGCACACGCTTAAAATAATCCTTTTGTTCTACTCCCAACTCACACAGTGATGAGGGCTCCCTTTTTTTTAGTTCTTAGATTTGGTTGCCTATAGCTAATACTTACCAGTATCCAAGATTCTGAAATAACAGGGTATAATTTACGTTTCCCTACACAACACCCCTGAATTTGCCTCACTGCACTGGAGTCTGGGAGAGTCTAACAGAGTGAAATCAAGTTGAGGGGCTGGAAAAGCTGTTTGTCACAAGAAAATAGCTATCAGGAGGTTGTAAGACTGCAAATTACAGTTGACCACTTCCTCCTTCCAGTTCTTTGGTATCTGAGTGACACCAGCTTAACCTCCCTCAGACTCTGTTAGCTTCCCCCAACAGGATCCAATGCTCTTAATTACACCCATGCAGATCACTGCTCCAGTTACAGGGGGTGCACACTAAGGGTCAACCTTAACTGTTTGTCAGATGTGTGTAATATTTACTGCTTGTTCCCCCCCGTCTTTTCTCACACTAAGAGGGGAGGGTCTTCTCCATCTTTTCATACACCAGTGGGGAGGGTCGACCTAAGATACGCAACTTCAGCTACGTGAATAGCATAGCTGAAGTTGACGCATCTTAAGTCGACTTACCTGCTGCCTTCATGGCGGCAGCGGTTGACAGCGGGCTCCCCCGTTGACTCTGCCTTGCGACTTTTTTGGTGAGCTGGAGTTCCGGAGTCGATGGGAGTGCCTCTGAGGATCGCTTTATCATGTCCTGATGAGATGCGATAAATCAATCCCCAATAGATCAATCTCTACATGTCGATCCAGCCGGTAGTGTAGACAAGGCCTAAAAAACAAAACACAAAACCATTACTGATTCCTTTCCAATTCTGTCCTTGCCCTGGTGATTAACTGACTCTTGTCCATGATGGTCCCAGTCCACTGTGCAACAGAATCTCGGATTTCTAAACAAATTGGATAACCAGGTGCCACTGGGAAGCAAAATATTCCTGTTGAGAGGCCCTGTCCTTCTCCATTTTATAGAAATCATCTGTCTCCTTACTCAATACCCTCTGAAGGATTTTGCCATCTCTCTTCAATATGGTATCAAGGGAATCCCTGAAACTGTACAATTTCAGTGTCTGTCTCAAATAGAGGTAATTCTTCTGTCTTCTGGGATTTTCCAGTTAATTTTTAAATCCCATCATTCCCACAGATCTCCTTGGTTTTCTCACACCCTGCTCCAGATGAAGAGGGAGGGGCAGGAACTCAAGCACAGATGATGAATGAAGGCTAATACAGACAGGATGAAATATAACAAATTCCTCTAAGCCTCTGTTTAGCCTGTATTACAGGCCAAGAGAACCATCCTATCAGCCTCCATAGAAGCTGCCAAATCCCACTCCAAAGAGCTTTTTAGGGTGGTAAATCACTTCATCAGTCCTGAGTGCCTAAAGCTGTGTCAGAACTGAGTGCCAAGTGCTGCAAAAAACTATCATCCTACTTCACTGAAACAATCACACCCCCTATGGATGCCTTCCCAAACATAGATTCACTTCCCCTCTACAGGACAACAAACAGCCACCCTGCGTTCCCAGAGTTCAGTGTATTCTCTCTTCAAGAAGTACTGGACACCTTTAAAGGAATCTCAGCCCAAGACTTGTAAATCCAACACATGTTTTTCCTGACTAGTGAGAGTCATGAGCAACTGGTTCCATTCATGACCCGAATAGCACTTTCTCACTCAGAGAAGAAATCTTCCTTTCCTCCTTCAAACATGCAATAGTGTAACTAACACTGAAGACACCCACCCTGTATATGTTGTTCTAGCCAACTACTCCCAGTATCAATCCTTCAATTCCTGAGCAAGCTCATAGAGAAGCTGGCCAAGGGACAACTACAAACTCATCTAACTGAAGCAACTGCCCTGGAGAGACATTTGGATATGGGCCAGGACATGAGAGAGAAACAGCTTTGCTTGTTCAGATGAATAATCTCCAGTAGTCGATGGATAGAGAGGGCAGACATCCATTCTCATTTCCCTGGGTCTTTCAGCAGCATTTGACAGTGCTGAACATGAGATACTGCTGTCCCACCTGAGAAAGGTGGCAGAATCCAGAGGAATGTGCTAAAATAGTTTGAGTCCTTCCTGGAGGGATGCACCCAAAGAACCATAATGAGAAACTGCACTTCCACCACCATTCATGGGTCCAGAGATATCTAAAGTATTGCTAGAGCTCTGGGATGAAGACCATGGCCAACAACTACTCTCCTCTGGCACAATGGAACTTTGTACAACAAGGGTAAAGCTCATCTGTGCAAGAAGCAGAGATTTGTCAAAGGCAAGTGAGAGATCGTGGAATGAACTCCCCCAGGAACTAAGGGCCATCTCAAACCTCACCACCACCTGCTCCAAGTGCAAAGTGCATTTCTTTGACCTGGCCTTCTCTATTATAAACACAGAGTGGTAGGTAGATTTAGAACAGTAACAGAACCAAAATAAAACACTACACAGCACATACAATTCCCACCAGGAGAGGATGAGACAGAGAATTAACCACGTGACAAATGTTAGTCACATCACTTAGTGAATGATTACTGAAAGGTACTCAGATACGATAGTGATGAGGCCACTTTAAGAACCGACATAGAATAGAATAATACCCTGGCTCAATGGTTTTTTTCCCCTCAGTCTGATTTTCAGAGTTCTGTTCTCAATAGTTTGTTTTTTATCTAATGGTTGTGGTCATGGGCTTCATGGACCCCAAAGGTTGGCTCTGACAGATGGAAGGTATTCAATATAACACTTACAAGCTCCTCTCAGCAGTCAGCTCAGAATAGTCTTATTGAGTGAGAGATCATTACAGGCTACTGGGTTAGTGCCATAATGGAGCCATGGTTTACATCTGAGGAGAATAAGGAGGGAGTTAATATTGGTAAAGTCATGGTGTTCTAAAATGACAATGAGGACAAAATACTCATTATACCATGCAAAGTGCTAGAAGGCACTAGTCATTGCTAATGTGGGGGTGATCGGCCTCTTTTGGTACGCCCCTGGCATGAGGCTGGGAGGCATGAGGGAGAAGCCATGCTGGGGTCCTACTCATACAAAACTATAACAATTACGTTAATGTATCAAATACCAAGATCGTCCGAACTATTGATAGTGAAGGCAATTAAAATGTTGATTGTTAATTAATCCTATTAAGTACCATGGTGTTGATGAGTGGGAAGGCAGAATGTGCATCAACTTTCTTCAAGTGCAAGAAGATGAAACATTACTGAAAAAATCTTTGTCATCACATTCATCTTTAAGGGACTATTAACGTTCTGCTTTTTTAATGGCAGCCTTCAAAAATACGGTTTGTGGGGTTAGGACAGATAACTGATAAAGACCATGATGATAGCCTTAAAAAAAAAAGTAAAGCTAGCTTGGGGCCAATACCTCAGAGTAATCAGGCTCACATTAAGGCTAAATCACACCAAGGCTTTCCATTCTGAAGGTTTCTGTATTAATCACTAAGGTATTTTACCAAGGGATGCCCTGGGGAACATTGTAGTCATACTGTGAGGAGCTGTAGATTAGCCCAGATTCAGTGCTTCCTGCTCTCATTATGACATTTTACCTTTTCTGTTATCATAGCTAAAAATATACATTTGAAACAAATTGTGAACACACTTTCCAAGATAACAGTTACGCGTCTCTAATGCCATTAAGTACACAGAAGAAAAAAACATTTACTGAAAAGTCATATTGAGCTTGAATCACTAGACTAGGTTTAAATTATTAAAATGAAGATTTTTTCTCTCTACAGGTACACAGTGAATATAGTCAGATAATAAGAGTATAATTTAAAAGCTCGAACATGGATCTACCCAAAGCCCCATATTTTAGGAATATGTAAAGACAGTGGATGTTTTAATACCCCCTTAATTTTTTTAAAAACAAGAATGTTCAGGAGAAACAGCTTCAGAAATGGCAATAATAGGTGCTATTAATGGCACCTATAATATAATATGATCTGTATGCATTGAGATATGTGTAATTTGGTGTTTATGCATGTAATTGACTTGTGTGGACATAACATCCATTTCACTTTGAGTTACGTTATTAACTAATTTGTCTCTGAATAGAATCCTAGAAATGTAGAACTGTTAAGTCTAGTTCCTCTAGTCCAGTCCCCGGCACTGCAGCAGGACTAAGTATTATCTAGACCATTCCTGGCAGGTGTCTGTCTAACTTGTTCTTAAAAACCTCCAATGATGGAAATTGCAAACTTACTAGTGCATGAAATAGGAAATGAAATTATCAATTCTGAAATAAAACCGAGTATTTTACAGAGATCACTGACATATGAAAAAATCTAAAAGTGGGAAAAGACAAAATATTTCTAATCAGATGTTACTGAGGTCAAAAGAGGGCTGCAGAAGTGGGGATTTCTTACAATTGTTTGGCTAGAGAGTTTTCTGCAGCACAGGACAGATAACATCTCTTTACATTTTGATGGCTGTATTTTCACAATGGAAAAGATAATGTACTAGTTCAGGGGTCGGCAGCCTTTCATAAGTGGTGTGCCGAGTATTCATTTATTCACTCTAATTTAAGGTTTCAGGTGCTAGTAATACATTTAAACATTTTTAGAAGGTCTCTTTCTATAAGTCTTTAATATATAAATAAACTATTGTTGTATGTAAAGTAAATAAGGTTTTTAAAATGTTTAAGAAGCTTCATTTAAAATTAAATTAAAATGCAGAACGCACTGGACCAGTAGCCAGGCCCCGGGCAGAGGGAGTGCCACTGAAAATCAGCTCACATGCCGTCTTTGGTACCCGTGCCATAGGTTGCCTACCCCTGTACTAGTTATTTGGATGAAGCTTAGATTTTGCTGACTATTGAGATATATTAAGAACTGCAACTGATCTTCAGTGTTTTCCACGTGGAACAAATATCTACAATATTTCCCAAATGGATCAAAAGCATATGTAACTTTTATGTGGATGTTTCATAAATAGCTTATTTTCTAACTACTGGACCAGCATGAGATCAAATACACTGACTAAAAACATGGCTGATTCCAAGTTTCTGAAGAAGTATGATGATTTATGTCAAAAGTTAGTATTTGTAAGACTTTATAAAGAGCCTTTGTTTTCCACAACAGGCAACAAATGAAAAAAGTGAAATAAGTACATGAACTAATTAAATGAGCCTCTTTCTAGATAGATGGGGTGAGAATCATGCTTCATTCACTGACCATTGAGAAGTATATTCAACTCTCTGCCCACTTGTGCATGATGTAAGTGAAAGACATTCAACACAGTCTTACTTCCACCTGGTATCAGGCGCCACCGATGACAATCAGTCAGGGCTGCCATATCCGCATTCAGAACACTCTCAAGTATGTCAGAGGACTGTGACTGAGCGTGGAGGCATATGTTGTCTGCATAAACAACCTTGAGAGACCCAGTATATGATAGATCATTCTAATATAAGTTGAATAACATTGGAGATAATACCGATCCTTGCAGGAGCCTGTTCTGGTACCTCCAAGTACTTGTTCTATCACTAATATCCACACAGAAAAGGTGATTTGTCAAAAATAGAGCCATTGCACATACTAACCAACTTGGCATAGTTCTAAACAATTTCACCAAACTGTATCGTATGCCATGGTCAGGTCAAGGAAAACTGAGCCAGTCTTCAGCTTATGTTGGAATCCATTTTTGATGACAGTGGTAAGTGCCAGCACTTGATCACATGTACTACAACCACGGTGAAAACTAGCTTGCTCCGGTCTTCCACAGGGAGCATGCCTGCCACAGATGGTGAGATTCTTTTTTGCAAAATCAAATTCTCAAGCAGACGCTTAGAAGTGAACTTGGTCTGTAGCTCACAGGCAAGTATGGAACATTCCCAGGTTTCAGCAAGGCAATGGCCTTTTGCTTGGCACCAGATTCTAGGCAGTTTGGAACCCCACAGAACTCTGTTGAAAAACGGAACAAACCATTCCGGAGTGCAAGGCCCCACATGTTTCATGAATTCAGGTTCAGTTCTATCATAGATGGGAGCTGTCTCCATTTTTAAATCATTCAGCACTTTATTCCAATTAAAGGAGTGAATGGCTCCTTCTTACTATTGGTTCAATAAGTCCTTAAGAAATGCTGCCGCTCGCCATGTACCTGTCATTTGACAACTCTGTCGACGGGAGTTTTGGCCACCGTTAACAGATGACTGGCCATCTGATTTGGAGTAATTGCCAGCCTGCTTTGCGCATATGGACATTGAGCTGCACCTCGTTGTGCATATGTGCATTGACAGTGTTATATTCAGAGATATACGCCAAACACCACACAATTCCTTACAGGCCCCAAAACTGCAGACCCAGGCAGAACAGGGTACATCACAATGCATCACTTTGGCTCACTGTTAAAGTGCTCTTCCACAGCCTCCCTGAGCCATATACCTCCTCACCGAGATCTTCCAGGAGCCCTTGTCGTTCAGACTCAGCAGACAGTTGCTCCACCTCCGGCCTCCACCCCAGCTGCTCCTCTGTTTCACAGAATTATACAGAGCAGTCAGCTATAACCATTGGGATTTTTTCCACGTTGAGATCCAATCTTGTGAGTAAACCAATCTACCAAAAGAACAGTTGATCTACCCAAAGAACATTTAACAGCTGAGCCCGTAGCTGAATCTTTCCTTAGTGCAGTCGAGGTGGCCGATGTACAGCTTCATGAGCCAGGTGGAGTAAAGTGTAGGCTGGGTCCTCCAGATCACTGTTAGCATTTCAACATCATCAGTGGTAATCCACAGGCTAGGAAAGAAAGTCTCTGCTTGTAGCTTTCTGAACAGTTCTGCATTTTTAAAGATACGAGTGTCACGAACTTTCCCTGACCAGCCAACAGTGATTTTGGTGAATCATCCCCACTGATCCACTAGTGCTTGCATAACCATAGAAGAGTAGCCCTTTCTGTTGATAGACTCTGTGGCAAGGTAATCTAGCACCAAACTAGGGATGTGTGTGCAGTCTATTGCTTCAACGCAGTTTGGGAACTCCACTGCTGCAAATCCATCCCTTACGTCCCACCCATTGCCAAGAGTCGCAGTCCTGCATAGCAGGAAATTATTAATGGCCCTCCACACGTCCATGACAATGACTCCCTTAGTGGGTTTTCCAACTGTAAAATGACTTCCCACTGACCAGTAGCAATGCAGCATTGCAAGTTTCCACAGGCAAATCGCCACTCAATTCTCCACTGTCAGTGCAGCTCTCATGCATATCTCATTGTGCCGGAGGCCTGGGGCAAGCTGGGCACACAGATCTAGGGGTGTGGCCTTGTGCAGCCACTGCTTATCATCCCAACCCTGCGTTAGGAGGCCATCTCACAAGTCAGTGCTCGTTTGTCGGGCCCAGAGCAGTGATCCATGATTTGCAGCTGCTCCGTGACTGTCACCAAAAACCTTGAATCTGCTCTTGCTATGTCCCAAAGCAGTCTGTCCTCCAAAAAAATCATCATGTCCCCTTATTGTTTCGGTTCTTATGGCTCTGCAAATACTGGGGGATTGTGTGTCTTGTGCTTGCAATGTTTCTGATAATAGTGCAGAGCTGTGAAGGCTCAATGCTTCTGTCAAAAATGATGGACAACAAGGTCTGCCAGGGTTCATAAGATTTTTTTTTTAAAGAGAGAAAATTATAGAACATAGATGACATTATGGGATGGAGATAATTACACCCTGGAAAACTGACCCCTTTCTCCCAGTCACCCCTGCACTACTCGTTTCTGCCCCACCATGTGTTACCAAAACTTCCCAAAAAGGGCACTGGCCAGTGGTGGGTTGCACTGTGTATTGCACACTGTGCATCCTCACCAAAGGTGTTTGTGTCAAGTGATATACTAACTGACATCGGCATAAAGCTGCTGAACTTGTGCGGACCAAAGTTTGTAGTGTAGACATGGCCTTGGGTTCTCCTAGAAGCGTATGGGAGTGCTTACGTCGGTGAGAAACAAATTTAAGTGTAGATACATGCACAATTAGGCTGATGCCTACATGGTTTACATTAACCTGATTGTAGCATAGATCAGGTCAAGGAATCATTTCCATTCATAGTGCTTTTTGAGCACAGGTAGATGATCTGAGGCCCCACAGACAATCTCTCACACTAATTCTGCCACCATACCTGTTTTTTCCTACATACAGCATTCCTAGTCTGCATAAGTAAACTGTAACTTAAATTCCTGCACTAACAATTCATCAGAGCCTATGTTCTATTTTTGCAGCTTGCAATCATTATTTCATCATGGAGAAGCAGATTCCTTTTATCTGGTGGTTCTCTATATTGGGGCATCTTCTCTACACTCTTCTTAGTCTAGTTAAAAACAAGGACTATTCATCTTTAAATTTAAAGCATTTAAATATGTTCTCACTTGCAGCATCCAAAACCAGACAGTCATTCACTAACTCTTCTAAGCATGCATTATGGGAGAATGAATGTCTTCCATTCTTCAGACAGACAGAATTCTGTTGTTCCGATCAACTGTAGCATCCTATTTTTAATCTCACAACATAAGAAAAATTACTACATTTTTTTCTTGCCAAAATCTGGTGACCAATTGCGCTTTACATGAATGTTACTATCTCCACATTTATAACTAAGTCCAGTAAATCCTTAGGTAAAAAAAATGGGACCAATTTGAATTAATGCAATGTTACCCCTTTTTGACCCAAGTAGTTAGCCAAGTTTGGCATGTTGTGGGTTGTTTCAGTTGGGAGGAGAAATTGGTGATGGAGTCAGCAGTTTCTTTGTTGCAATCCTATTTATTTACAAAGAATGTACATAAAACCCTGAGACCCTGAACACAGCAGCAATTGAACAATGAGATAGTGTCTTTGCTCACACTTCAAAGCCCCTTTCCCATCAGCACTTAGCCCCAAAGCTCGCTCTCTTTCTCTCCCCTTCTTACCTTTTCTCTGGGCAACAGTCTTACTACTTGTTTTGCCTTATCCTGGGCTTTGCTTCCCCTGTTTCTCTGGTGTTTTCTCCTGCTTTGCTCTCTGCTTCTCTGGCTTTCTGCCTCTCTTTCACAGACACACAAACCTTCACAAAACAATACTCAGTGACATCCCTCTGCCCGTATGTGTCTTGCATGTGTCTTTATTTTGGACAGTGACAGGTGCCTGTGTTTGGGATGAAGGTTGCTGCTATGTCAGCTATCTGGTTCTATAAAGAAGCTTAACTGCTTCTTAAATGAAAGGAAGCAGTTGCACCCAAACTGTAGCAATAATATGTATCGATAATAATGCTCATATTCACAATTATTAGAACTCTGTAAATATTCATGACAAAATTTGTTACTGGGGTTTGCTGTCAAACTTCAGCCCATGTTTAATGAAACATTCAGTAGGGTTTAGGAGTTGTTGAAGCTAATTTGCACTTGGTTTTTGAGCAAATGTTGCAAAACCTATTTCTTTACTTGGGCTTTTTCTGCAGGATGCAGGGTGAGTAGAGAGGGTTCTTGTGGACTGGGGAAGTTTTTGAGATATTTTTGCTACATTAAGGTCACATAGATGGCTTTCCTGATGTATGTTTTAAAATATATTTTACTGTGGCACAGAGGATGGTGAAAATGCACAATATAAACTTTGAGGAGACATGAGACCCGGGAAATTCTACTGACATTGAGTCTGATTCTCTGCTGTGGTTTGGACACTTTGCATATGGGGATTCCAAAATGGCATGGTGACTCTTCTACCTATAGCTAGAATAGAAAGCATGGCTGGAGCAAAGTGTGTATGGTCAGAATGGCCCTAAGCCCCATTGTTCCCTGGCTGCCAATATGCGCCTTGGGGCCATTGACAGCTAGCTCAACTTAGATCAGGTTGCTCTAAATTATGTCACCCAGATGGCTGAGAATCAGGGAGCACAAAGGCAAGCTTTGCAGTTCCCTCCCAAACTGGGCTGTGTGGTCCATAGCCAATGATTGGGACCGTTGACTTTAATGCAACTGCCGGTGTAAATAAACTGAAGAAGAACTGACTCTAATTTTGCAATGTTGTGTGGTTTCAATTTGAAAGCAGGTGAAATTCTGTGTTTCAGCCGAGTTTCACGTTGGGCTCATTTGACCCTGCAACTCAAAGTTAAGTTTGGTGGGAGAGTGAATTGAAACCTAAGGCAACGTCATGCAAAATAAAACTGCCAACCTTTGCACAATTCTGCTAGTGAATGAAGGCCAGATTTTGCCTTTCTCATTCATGCTGAAAAGTAGTGTACTTCACAAGTAGCTCACTGTTGTTCACTCTTGCAATTCAGCATGAATCTCGATAGACAGTATTTTTCTTAAAGCCCCAGCTCCTGGAGTCAGGTAACTACATGACAATGTCAGCTTTAATTTTAAAAAAGTAGGTTTCTGGCCCTCACAGTTTTGGGGAAAAGCTTGAAGATGTGAACACCAAAGGCTCAAAGACCAGATGGCAAATAAAAAGATCAAACATTTGTTATAATATAAAATCTCATGATTTTAAAGCCAATCTCTTGCTATTTTTTCAGGCCTGATGCATGATTTTCATGGAACACTTGGGACTGGCAATACTGAGATCAGTGGGAATATTTGCAGATGAACGTACTCCTCGGAGCAGGGAGGTGGTGACAGAATTTGCCCCAGAACAATTATTAGAATTGCTTTCTGAAAAGTGAAGGGTCATTTGGGGTGTGTGTGAGGGATTACCTTTAACATGCGGTACAGAAGTAAATCTGTTTTTTAGAATTCTAAAGTAGCAATACCAGCTGCAGGAGGGATAGTTCAGTGGTTTGTGTGTTGGCCTGCTAAACCTAGAGTTGTGAGTTCAGCCCTTGAGGGGGCCATTTATGGATATAGAGCTAAAATCTGTTGGATGATTTAACTGGGGATTGGTCCTGCTTTGAGCAGTGGGTTAGACTAGATGGTCTGAGGTCCATTCCATGAACTTTCTCCTTATGAGAGAAAATCCCTTCCCCAAAGAGCTTGAGGTTTTAGCTTAAGATAAGATTTAACAGGTGAGGGAATTAAATGAAGGGAGGGGGGAAGAGGGAGAGACAGTAATGTGAGATTTTTTTTTTTTAGTAAAGTAAATGTTTTTGATTAAAAACAACTGAGGCCAGGTCATCTTGGTGTGTGAGAAGGGACACCTTGCATGTAGATTTCCACTATATATTGTGATTGCATCTACGTAGATGGGCAAATCAAATATGTCAGTCTCTGTCTTAACTATTCAACAGCAGAGAGAAGAGCATGGTGGAAGCCCATGACAGAACCAGGCAGCCCTTGCCAATCAGTCCAGTCTGCAAACATGTGACCTACATCTTCTAATTGGCCACAGTGGTAAAAGGGAGAATCAGAGGCCACACTTACAGTATTAGCAGCATATCTGATCATTCCACATCTGAAGCAACTGAACTTTAGCCAAGATGGCGTGGAAGGTTAAAACCAGGTGAATGGATTGTTGGATCTGCCATGAGACAGGGATTGGCTATGTTTGAGGTTTGTTTTTGCCACTTTGTATACTCCCTAGAGGTGACATTGAGCTTCCTTAGGAGAATTGTCCAGAAAAGTTGCCTTGAGCTAAGACAGTGGCCCTATGGGTTAACATATCTTTAAACAGGGGTAGATGGCACCTGTTTTGCACCTGAAGGTGCAGATTCTGTGAGGTGACTTGTCGTCTGATATCAGAGAGGTCATGTTGGCAGTCAGGCCAGGTTGGCCAATCTCATGGTACCTGTTATTTCTATGCATGGCTTCATTCAGCCGAGTGTCTGTTAATCCTGTGTGAGCAGAGCTGAGCCATGCCAGGGAGGAATACTTTTCTACCACAAGGCCAGTGTTTCTCAATGGCTGCGCATTGGCTCCCCAGGGAGAACCAGCTAGTTTGCTGGTCAGATTGTTTCTTGTCTTTATTTTCAGGGAGGTCTTGCTAAAGTGTTCCTTTGAAAGTCAAGGTGAAGTTCTGTGTACCATTTAGAGACACAAGCTTTGAGTTGTTGTCCAGCCTGTGTCTACTGAGGAAGAAGATGAGCTATTTCTTGGCCTTCATGTGGTATAAGATGGAAGCAGCTGGAAACTGTCTTTTTGGTGCTAGGTTTAAGTCTCCATCTTTTGCAACAGGGGGACGTGGTCTTTCAGGTCAGCATTCAGGACTTCTTCAAGCAACTGAAATCCTGGTCCTGCACTGGCAATCAGATGTCATCTGTGTAGATAAAATGCCTGGCAGTGGCGTAGGGAAGGCCACTTGTGAGGAGGCTGAAAAGCATCAGTGCTAGAACTGTGCCCTGAGGTAGAACATTGTCAGGGAATCTTGTGATAGGGCTCTGAATCAGGAGCTGATTCAGTAACCTGTCACTCAAATCTCCACCAAAATAGGCTCTAAGTGGAAGCCCAATTAACAAATAAGGCCAAGCCAAAGGCTAATTAGAGGTAGAAGCAACCCCAGCAGCTGGGAGCAGATAAACAGAGAGGAAGGAAGCCCTGTAGAATAGGAGGGTGCAGAGCCTGAAAGAAGACAGAACTGGTTGCTACTAGTACTTCTCCCATTTTCCCTCCAGAGGTAAGGGAGGATCTGGCTGGGACTTGTACATACGTAAATAATATAGGCAGTGGCCTGACAGAACACCGTCTAATAAAGCCTGGCGTGAGCATGGTCTGTATCCAAGGTGAGAGACACCAGGGAGGACCACCCCATGACAGACCTCCACAAGCAGAGTTTTTGTGTGTGTCCAAGTGAGATTTGGAACTGGCAGCATCTGAAGCAACAGTTCCACAGCCCTGGCAATCCACTTCAGTAGCATCAATGACAGTTTGTACAACAGGCCTGTAAGCCAGATTGTGTCGTATGCAGCAGAAAAGTCTAGGAATAGCGATCTTCTGCCTGGTCTGGAACCCATTCTCTATGTAGGTGGTGAGGGCCAGCACTTGATCACAGCACCACTGTTTGGTCTTAAATCTGCTTGACTTCCATGCTGTATATCATCAAGGGCGGGGGCAATTATTGGAAGGATGAGCCTTTCAAGTAATTTGTACTTGCATCTTAGCAAAGGGATGGGGAGGTAACTTGCTGCAGACTAGTGGTCTCTCTCAGGTTTTGGCAAGGCTATTACTTTTGCTCTGTGTCAAATCTTAGATGTATCATTCTTCTGGATGACTTTAGTTAGAAAGATGGCAAGCCATTGCCTGCTATTTTTTCCCCCAGGTTCTTCTGGAATTCAGGGGAGATGTTACTAAGCCCATAGGCTTTATCTGTTTTAAGTGTTTTGAACATCCTCCCTATTCCATCTGTGGTGAAAGGCTGGAAGGATCCTTGGGTTTCAGTATGCACGGTTTGAATTGCCACTTTACCTCTCTTTCAAACTTCTTTTCCTTTTCTGGCTTGGTGACATTTATCAGGTGGGTAGCAATGCTGTTTGCAGAGACAGGGTAATGGTGTGGTGGTGGAGGCTTCTAGGTAGCCACATTTTCTAAGTAGTGCCCAGGCTTTGCGGATGGATCTTAACATATTTAGTTCTGCCATAGCCTGCGCCAACCTTGCTCTTCTTGAAACATTCAAGCTGTCTAAGAATGTGTGGCCATATCTGAATTGCCACTTTTTCATATTGAATTGAAAACTCCTCATTCAGGCTGGGAATGTAACAACCTCTTGGAATTGTCTTGGTGGCAGCTTCGTTACTGGCTTTTGTGGACCGCATGTAAGTTTCCTCCATAGAGATGTTGTATGGGATACAAGTGATGTTCCAGTTTGGGAGTTGTGTAAAGCTGGGCCAGTTTGTTTTCTGATGGTTCCGTCAAGAGTTTTATTGGTATTCACAATCGGTAGGGTTATTCCAACTTTGGTAAGGTAGATTTCGACTTTACAGGTTGAAGAGGGTTGAGTTTCCTGGACATCATTCTTCCTGTTCCAACCTCCTCCAGCAGCCTTCCATAGTTCCATTGACATGTGTAGAAGAGGAACAATGAGCAAGGCTAAGCACAGGGCCTGGGGGATGCTCCCCTTAACCCACAGGGAATCTAGCAAAGCTAATACTATCTCAAGATGGAGTACGTATGCTGCCAATACACTCACATTGCTGCCTTCCCAATAGAGATAGCTCAGTGGTTTGAGTATTAGCCTGCTAAACCCAGGGTTGTGAGCTCAATCCTTGAGGGGACAACGTAGGGATATAGGGCAAAAATAGGGATTGGTCCTGCTTTGAGCAGGCAGTTGGACTAGATGATCTCCTGAGGTCCCTTCCAACTCTGAGATTCTATGATCTCACTGAAGTCCTTTCATCTCCAGTGAATCCCTAGAGATGTGTACAAATCAACCTGTAAGATGCAGCAGAGAGGAAGCTTTGCTGAGCTTTCCTCCATGCTGACCCCTTCCCATGGGTTTGTCGTTGGAAGGCAGCAATCTGATGCTGGGAAATTAAAAGTGCCTGAAGCTATGCACAGAATTTGTCATGTGTCAATGTCATCTCAGCGATAGAAACGCCTGAAAAAAGTCCCAGTCTTTTTATAATATATTTTTAAGGGATTTCTTTTTACAGATCAAAGGACACTTTATGAAAACTATTTCCATCAATAAAAATATAGTATGGACTATCAGCATGATTTATGGAAATTCAATTCAGAATAATTGGACTCATTTTTGTTAATATCTGCTGCCTACATAAATGGAGTACTGAATTTTGAAAAGTGGTTTATGACTCATCATACAAATGGTTTTTTTTAAATTAGGGAGACATTAAATACTGATTCCTTTTTCTGCCAGTCTTGCTAATTGAATTAATCACAGTTGGAATTTTACCTTTTAGAAAGTAGGAAAGAGGTCACTTTGTTTTGGAATACATTTGTAATCATTAGCTGATTTCTCGCAACAATTCATTGTTATTAACTGGCTAATTAGAAAACACATAATGAAGGCAAACACTAGCTATTTATTTCTAAATGTAGTTGCATGCTCCAAATCTATATCTGTTTTAATAATCTTTCCCCATTTCAAGTAATCTGTGGATTTATCTGGTTTTTGTTGAAATCTTTGTGTAAGTTTATGATAAAAGGTTATCAAAACGTTAGCGTTTTGAAAAGAACTGTATCAGTTTGTCTCTCATAAATACTAATTAAACAACTCAACCTGGCATCAGTGCCAAGATTCATGTCGGCAGTTAGTGCAACTTGTTATTGTAAGATTAGTTCTGACATATTCCTTCCAGCATAGCAAGCTGTGAGATTCTATGCAGAGTTGGGAGGAAGGCATCTCTAGAGAACGCCAGTGAGCAACCAATAGAAAGGAAGAGTGCTTTCTTTAACAGGATTAAAACTCTTTGCTGACTTACTTCCTAATTTTATCATCTTAAAATATAAATTTCACCATCTAGAGAGGAATAAATATATCACCAATCATACTGTCTTTCCCCTGTACAAGACTTTCAGGCCATTTGTATTGCCCATCTGTAAATTCCTGCTGATGTATTGCTAGGAGGCTAGCTGAGGGATCCTTCTCTAGCCTGATTCTTAGCACTGCTGGGCAGGTCAAGTGTCATTCACAACTACAATAATTGGCAATGCTTTTATGAATCCGAGGACATCCTGCAAGAGGCTCACTCCTCAGAGCAGTTGCTAATGAGAAGAGAGAAAATGGAGGGAGGAATTAGAATGACCTTGTTCTGTTCAGCTGGCATGCATCTTGCAGGTTCAGAGGCTCGGTTCCAGGGATGCCTGGGGTAGTGCGGGCTGCTGGTAGTGGTGTCAATGTCTTAATGTTACCATTTTGGTTAGTTGATGCATCGTTATTTAATGCCAATATAAAAGGGAGCAGAAAAGATCAACCGAAGAGTTAAAAGACAAAATCAAATAGAAAAAGAAATACAGTACTTTGAAACTAAGCTCAAGTTTTTTCAGCGTTTAAAATGAAAATTCATTATGGGAGACCATCTTGTGGACATTTCAGATTTGTTGTGTATCTCTTCTAGGATGCTTAAATAGTATGTTAACATACAAAATCACTTGGCATTGTAAGAACACTGAAATGCTTCAGCTACTTAGAGCTCATTCTCAAAGCATTGCTTAACATAAGAGTTTTTAGATTGAACCAGTGGTTGTGGTAAAATACCTTTACAGAATGAATATGTATATATATATATATATATATATATATATATATAATACACCCAGAATACTTGTGAAATTATAGCATATGGTGGCAGTGTGATATGGACAGCACTTAAATGTAACATACAGTTTTATAGTACAGTCACATACCATGCACCAACTTCTCATGATTTTATCTCAACAGAAAATGTAGATCCAGATTTTCAGGAATGTGTGTGTACTGTATTTCCATGTCTAATTTGCACATGGACTTGCCATGGCTAAATGTGCAACTGTGGTAAATTTCCATGTAAGTGACCATTTTCGTGTCCAACTGATTGTTCGCCTGGGTGTTTACAGTGATTCAATTCATAATTCCATGCACTAAATAGGAATTTAAAAATATTGCAGTTCTGAAAATCTAGGCATGTCTGAAAATCTGGACCTTAATAAGAATTTGGGCATGCACTATCCTCACCAACCAGGGCTAGATTTTTGGCATCAAAATTGTTATGTAAAATATATTTAGAATACCCCAGTGGATAGGAAAGCTACCGAGGGTTCTAGTAGTGATTCCACTGCCATATTTTTTAAAGAACCCATTCCAAACATAAAAAGAACAAGAGTACTTGTGGCACCTTAGAGACTAACACATTTATTTCAGCATAAGCTTTCGTAGGCTATAGCCCACTTCATCGGATGCATAGAATGGAACACACAGTAGGCAGGAATATATACACACATGAAAAGGTGGAAGTTACCATATCAATTCTAAGAGGCCATTTAATGTAGATGAGCTATTACCAGGAGGAGAAAAAACCTTTTGTAGTGATAATACAGATGGCCTATTATCAGACAGTTGACATGAAAGTGTTAGGATACATAACATGGGGAAATGGATTCAATTAGTGTAATGACCTAGCCATTCCCCCTCTCTGTTTAACCCTAAATTGATTGTATCCAATTTGCAAATTAATTTGAGTTCAGCAGAGACTGGGAATAGCTAGGTCATTACACTAGCTATTGATATGGTAACTTCCACCTTTTCATGTGTGTATTTATTCCTGCCTACTGTGTGTTCCATTCTATGCATCTGATGAAGTGGGCTATAGCCTATGAAAGCTTATGCTGAAATAAATGTGTTAGTCTCTAAGGTGCCACAAGTACTCCTGCTCTTTTTACGGATACAGACTAACTCGACTGTTACTCTGAAACCATTCCAAACATGTTTGCTATTCTCTGCCAAATGCTGAATTTCCCCCAAATTGTATTGGACCTAGATACAGTCTTAGCAATATTTAGACTTGGACTATTGACCTTTTTAAAGGCTGATATCTCAGTATCTCACATCCTATCAGGGCTAGAAGAATCTGGGATTCCTCTCAGATATGATATTTCCATCGCAAGCAGTATGACATTTACATTACAACCTCAAGTGCTCCACCACTACCCAAACAAAATCCTTACCTTAAACAAAGCTTCAGGTAATCAGAGAAAGAAGATGAGTAGACTCCATGAGTCTGTGCTGTGACAATCTACTAGCCTGGGAAGGGTCTCAAGTACTAAGGTAATGGGTACCTGTACAAAACCCTAAGACACAGATGGATAGAGCAAATTATTCTAGTTTCTCTGAGATCTGTATCCAGTAGCTAAGGCAACTTGTCGCTATAGGAAGAAGGCTACTCCCAAAGGCCTGGGTAGTAACAAGAACTTTTACAGATATATCAAGCAAAAACACACTGGAGAGAAACTAAGCTAATTAATATATAAGAAGGGCGAGGAAGATAATGATGACTCAAACATAGCTGTGATGAAGCCTGATGTTTCTAACTTAAGGCATGTTGGAGTTATGCACACACAAACTCACTGTATGGAACATACAGCGAAGGTATGGCATTTATTTCCAGTTGCATAATTCAAAAACTGCTGACTTGATTTTAAGGGAATGTGAATGATAATTGGACCTCCAACTTAACCGAGACGCTGTAATATATATATGCTATCATCATACATATGCACTTAATACAGGTTTCTTAATCCAGAATCACAGAAATATTATTCTTCTGTCATTTTATTTACATTGGCTTCACATTCAAAGCCCTGTTTTCAACACACAGTTGATGCAGTGGGCAAGATCACCATAGGGTTTTGTAAATAACAGTTCTATCACCAATATACTGTCATTTTGGAGGTTCACTCTAGTGGCACATGATAGGCATTCAGGTTGCTGAATATTGCTTATTGAAAGCTGGCAAGAAAAATGGGTTTCCACCAGAAAAAAATAATAGATTCTTTCCCAAAAGCAGAGATTATTGTTAGCTGTTCCAGAATGCTAACTGTTAAAGCATTCACTCTCAGAGATACTCTAATGAAGACTGAAGGCTTATATAGGCTTGGCTAGTCCCCATGGTAACAGCCTTTCTACTGGGTTACCATAGGAATTGTAAAAGCCTTTATAAACCTCCATTAGTGGAGCATATACACTCTCCAGGCAGACTGGAATATCTGCTAGAGAATACACCTCAAGTTGTTAAAGATCAAGATAAATGGGTTTTGTTGTGGAGAGGTAGTCCTGTCTGTTTGACTAGGTATGTTATTCTTTACATTAGATTTACCGTAGAAATTGAAGTCACGTGTGATATAATGAGATGTGAAAAGGCTGCACAGTGTTATGAGTAAGACAATCCATATATGTGCACCCAACCTTCACAGAACCACAGGCAAAAAATAATTCTATACAACACTTCTGACATCACTCAAAGCATGGCAATACATTGCCCATCCGTGTCCTTTGGACTTCACAGGGAGGTTAGTCAATCTGAAGTTTTGTTGGACAAAAGTTACACAACAGGAAACAGGTTTATTAAAAAACAAAACCATAAGCTCTTTTGAAAGGCTTCCAGAGCTAAAGCAACTCATTGGCTGTTTTTTTCTATTTGTTTAAGTTCTAGATTATGTTTCTTGAAATCATTGCCCTTGTTACAGAAGTGGTACTTAAAATTTGCTAATTCGATAACTCAATGAGATTAGTAGTTAGTTAACTTCAATAACTGAAGTATTACAAGTATAGGAAAGTACTATGGAGCACAGTGTGTATTGAGGGAACTGCATCTAAGTACCTCAGATTTAACTTGCCAGCGTTGTATATGTTTCATTTTATTCAAAATGGTTTTGAAAAATACAGCTACAGACATCTTGACAGGTTAAAAGTCTGAAATAGCACTTCTACCTTATTTCAGCTTCCAAGAGTCACATAAACCCATCTGCAAATACAGCACTGTCCTTCCTAAAGAGACTGAGAATTAAGATGACACGCTAAGGAAATGTAGCCAACACCTGCAGGGCTTGTTATGATTTCAGACAAGTGTTCACTATAATGTTTTCAGTTATAAGGCTATCTAAGCATAACATTCTACTTCCCAGTTGGCTAAAGTCCATGATATATTTAGGGCCAAATTTTCTTCTGGTGTAAATTGCTGGAGCCAAACTGAAGTCAGTGGTTCTGTATGGTTACACAAGCAGAGAATTTGACTTTTAGACTCAAATTTGGTAAATGTATAGGCAGCCCAACTGAAATCAATGGGATTAGTCACATGCTTAAAATTAGGCATGTGCTACTCCTGGGGAAATTCTGTGCCACTGAGCAATGCAGAATTTTGCAGATATTAGTGTTGCACACGCAGAATTTTCTTTCCCCCACAGAAATGGGCTGCAGAGCTGCTGGCCCCCACTAGGGGCTGCTGGACCCAGCAGAGCCCAGCTCTCACATCGAAGACACTGCCAAGGAGGAGGGGGAGGGGGAGAGAATGGGAGCTAGAGGATTCCTGGCAGGGCAGCTGCCATTCCTCACACACCCTGAGGAAAGGAGATGGCGGCGCGCAGGAAATTCCATACAACCCTGGGACCCAGCATCAGCCTGTTTCTCCCTCTAGATCCCTGGGCTCTGAGGGGTAGGGGGTAGGTGTCGGGGCTGGGGGTGGGCCCTGCTGGGCTCTGGAGGGGAGGAGGTGCAGGTGTCTCAACTGGGTGGGCCCCACATCTGGGCACTGGAGGTGGAGGAGGTGTGGGTATCTGGGCAAGGGGGGCCCTGTGGCTGGGCTCTGGGGGCAGGAGGGGTTGTGGATGTCTGATTCTCTGGCTGGGCTCTGGGGTGGGGGGCAGAGAAACAAGAACTGGGTTGTCATAGGGTATTCTTTAAATCTACTCATGGGGGAATTTTTGTGTGTCTGTATTGTCACAAGCGTATTTGCTGACAGGTATTCTGACATAAATTACCAAAAGAATTGAAACTGGTGTGATTCTCTAGTTATTTTGACAAATATATTTTGCAGAATTTTAAAATATTGTGCACAGAATTGTTGTTTTTTTGGCGCAGTATTCCCCCAGGAGTAATGTGCTTAAATGTCTTATTGAATAGGGGCATTTCTGTCTTACAAAGAAATAAAGACAACCTATGTTTTTTTTAAAGATAAATGTAAACTGAAAGATGAAAATTACTGCATATTGTGGAAAGAACACAAGGGCAATACAACAAAACAGACAGTAACACATCACATACCTCTTGCCAATAGAGCCGGTAGAAAAATGCTATATAGTTTCCCCTGAAAATTTTTGAACCAAACAAAAATGTCACTGGTAAAACTCCCATTGATTTTAAGGGCAACAGAGTTAGGCCTATGCAGATCACTTTTGAAAAATCTCACCCCAAAGATGTTATCTGATCACTCCAGTTAGTTATCTAAAAGGAGGTAATGAAAACCTTGCTTGCCCACTGTGACCTAACTCCCTAAATCCTTTTCAGAGTCACTGCTTTCCAGAATACAGTTCCTCACTCAGTCACCATGGCCTGCATTCCTTCTCAGATATTTAGAAGTGCAAAGAAACCAAACAAATGACAGACAACCTGTCAATTGGGACCAAGAATTCTTCTATACACCAATAATTTGAAGAGTTGTTTTAAAAGAGGCCAAACCTGCTAGAGTTCAAATGCTTGAGCGGAGTGTGGCCTCTCTGTCCTGGACCATATTTTGTTTTTGTTGACAGTCCTATGTAAATGTAGGACTGAGAGGGGGAGAGATCAGCCTTCAGGATGTTAAGCTCTCTTTGGTCCCTGTATCAAAGGAAAGGGTTTATTTTGGTTTTCTTTCCTACTTTTAAAAGTAAGTGAAAATAATGGGAAAAGGATGACAAATAGGTTGCACTAGGGGACTCAGCACTCAGACTGATTTGGAGAATGGATATGACGTCCTAGGCCCTGGAGATTCCAACCAAATCCTAGGAGGGTTAGGAGATTATCAACTCATCCCAGGAGACTATAATGGCACCAGTTCAGGAAGGTATTTAGGGTGGGATATTCACCTGTATCTAAGTGGTTTAGGTACACATCCCATCAACTCTCCATGGGACCTGTGTTCCGAAATACAGCAGGTGCTTTAAAAATCCAACCCTTAAGGCAGAATTCTAACTTTTAAGCACGAGTAACACCATTAAATTCAACCACAATACCGCAGCAATAGGCCTTTCTCTTGGGGCCGAAGGTGGCATGTTTTCAACTGTTCTCTCTTCTTCTCTCTGCTAGGTATTGCAGGTTTCCATTAGCTGCTGTTTTAGGCAGGGATTTTCTTCACTTCGTCAAAAAGTTATGACAAAAAGTAATCACTGATTTCCTCTCCCCTGTTGTGTGCCAAGTGGCTCATCTGCACTTCATATTTACTGGAAGGGATTTAGGGGTTTAGACTCTCCACTCTGTTCTCGTAATGTCAAAAGAAGGGGTTCCTTTATTTCTCATTAATCAACCGAGCCATGCAGTTGACACCCGAATCCATTAAGACCTCTGGGCCCTGCTTACGCCTGAGTGCCCCAGGAGGGGATGACACAAGTAACTTCCCCTTCACAGCTCCACACTGTGAACAAGCACAATGGCAGTGCTTATGCCTCCCCTGAGTGCAAAGATTATGCCTGGAAAGTCCATGCTGCACTCTCTTAAAGGATAGCACAACTGCAGAGGTCCCCTGGGTGCCTGGGAGTTCCAAGAGGAGTTCCTGTAAATTCCAGCCTTCCTGAGGCATAATGGACCAGTTCCTGGCCCCCACTAAAATTGTGACACAATCATCAGATAATGTAACTCTGGCTTAGCCAGCTCTATGCCATCCCCACCCACGGCAAGGGCATGTGGGGGAAAACCAGGGAAATGGAGACACTCCCAGGAACCCATAATATCTGGCCAATCCCAGCTGCTGGAATAAACATGACAGCTGGGTATAAGTTAGAGCAGCCTCGGCTGCTGTGTCTTGTGTCAGGGACTAGCTCAGCAGCCTGGGAACTGGGCCACTCAAAGGTGATGGGCAGATACCTTTGCCCTTCCCTGCCCCAAAGCTGCACTAAACACTTCGTGGCCAGGTCTCAGAGTCTGGTCCAATGCTTTTGTAAGGCCCACTGGGGAGAGAATGACTGAGCACTGCCCTCGTCCCATGGCAATGGCTGTCTGGCACTAGTGGCACTTTCTGTGTTGTTCTCAGATAGTATTATCCCATTGCTAAACAAAGGAAACAAACCCACGCTGCTCTGAACCCTTATCAGAGGTCTGAAATATAGCAAGGACTACTTCATCTGGTCATCTGTTGTCTGGGTTGCTTTTCATTAGTGAGCCCAGGCTGTCCATCAAATGAAATGGAACGACTTCAAAGAGCCACAGCCCTTTCTTTCTTCCATTAGGCAAATCAGGGAGCTGCCCTGGCTCAGATAGTGTCATCGTTGCTCACTGCTGTTTTGTCTCCCTTAAAAGCCTCGGCAGGATGGGTCCGTACTCTAGGTTCTCCATAAGAGCCCACTCAATATGCAGCAGAAGGCGAGTGCCCCTTTCTGACTGTCACCTTTCTGCCATGCTAGAGTGCTATTAATGACTGCATGTGGCTGAAGCCACGATGCAAAGCATTTAGAGGAAGGAAATCCACTTGGTCTGTGCCGTGTGTTTGAACTGGTGCAGCTGCTTTGCATCTGCAATGATTGCCAGGTGTGACCACCTGCAAAGAAACAGCTGCACTGACTGCACTCTTCCAATGAAATGGTCATCATGGTTTGTACAGTTTTGTGATTGCATAAGAAATCATGAGCCATCCAATTAAGGCAGAGGGCAAAACCTGGCACACGAACAAATTGCCCGTCCTTCAGGGCATACACATCTGCTCTGGTCTCGGAGGCGGTGAACCAAGGGAGTGGGGGAAAAAAAGGGGCAAAGCATATGGCAGTTTAGTGCAGTGTGAGAGCATTCAAAACTTCCTTGTCTGCTGACAGTCCCATTGTGGCTCTCACTGGGTAAGAAATCAGAAGGCACCTTGCTGATGACAGGAATAAAGAAATCCAGTGGGGGTGTTCTAGTAAATAAGGCGGTCACCATCTCTAGTATGTAGCTGGCTCTGTCCTGGCCTCACTTGTGTACACAATCCTTTTTCTCCTTCTCATCCTGTATTTCCCACTGTACTCTACTGGTCCAGTAATCTACTTCAGGCCTCACAGAGGTTTTTCTCACACTGCTCCAGTTATCTTTCCAGTGGCTTTTTGCAGCAGATGTTTCTGGCTGTGTATCCTACTTTCTCTTTTGTATACACAGCACATTGCATTACTGTTGTCTTTTCCATCAAGCGAACCACCTCTCCCTCTGGCAACACACACATACACACACACACAGGCCCTGGTTTGTCTTTATAAGCCACCAGGCAAAGGGGTAGAATGCTGCTTTGCCTCTGGATCTTCATGCAAGTGTTGTTTTCTAGACTTTACTTATTTAGCCCTTGCTTCTTTCAGTAACCCTGACTGCAAAGGCAGGGTCATATTTTTTGCCTTTGTCTCCTATGCTCTCATACGTAGAGCTGGCCTTTGGGCTATGACGTGCCTGCAGATTTGGAGAAAGTGGAAATGCAAAGGAGAATCACAGCTTTGTTTTTCTAAGCTCTTTCTCACGTGAAAGCATCCTTGAAAGTATAAGCCAGTGAAAATCAATGGGAACCTGTTTCTAGTTTGGGAAGGAAGAAACAGCTGGGCTCCCATTCTGCAGCAGGACAGGAAGGGAATGGAGAGAACCTAAAGATCCCTGCCACCCCCGCTGCCCCCACAAAGAAAAACATTTTATATGCCTTAAAATGAGTCAGCTAACTTTGGAGACTAGCCCAAAGACACATCTTGCTAACTGTTCTCAAAATCCTGAGGCCAGCTCTGTGCATAGAAATATGATAATGATGGACAGGAATCAGTCACATTTAGAGGAGGAGCCTAGGGGCAAAATGTTGTTTTGCAGGCTCACCACAAATTTTATAGTCACTATTACGAAGACACGGTTTACTAAGATTTTTTTAAAAAAAATTTCAAGAACATACAGTGCTCATCACTGTAGTCACTGGGCAGCATGAGCCAGATGTTTTTCTTAAAAACATCTCTGGCAAATGTGTTACTTGCATGTATTATTAACAACAAACTAGGGAAAAGTTATTAATGCAGTTGATGCCCATTAGATTGGAATTCAATAGGATATTGTTATAGGGTGTATAGATCCCATCCTACCACAGCCGCTAAGGGTTAACAGGTAGGTGAGCTATTTCCACAGCTGCAGCTTATAGCTGGCCCAGCAACAGCTGTGGGATAAGGCTGCAGGTGGGAGGGGTAGGAGGTGGCTGCCAGTGAACCAGAGGGTACATCTACCCTGCAGTATAAACCTGGGCTCAGGATCAGGTAATGAGCCACTTGTAAAGTGTATTGGGGGTGGGGTGAATGCAGTGCATGGGTTCATTGCCCTATGTTCAGCAGGGGGTTGTGTGCAGTCCAGAAATGTGCTGGGAAGGAGGGCTACTGAGAAGGAAGCAGCCGAGGAAGTCAGACTTCCAGAGAGGGAGATTCAGAGAATATGAGTCTGGAAAAGGCCTACAAGAAAGGTGAGATAGGAAGCAGGCCAGGGAAGAAGCAAGGGACTGTGAGGAATCAATCCCAGCTGCTCAGTGCTAGGGCCCTGGGTGGGGAGCCAGAGGAGTGGATGGGCCTCAATTCTCCTACTATCTTCATTAAGGAGTCAGGATTCTGTGAACACCTGAGAATGCTCCTAGTCTATCAGACTCTTTATTTCCCCAGAAGAGGGGAGACTATAAACCACCTGGCTGGAGGGCTGGGGTCATTAGGGGAAACTACCCAGCGGTGGCCTGGGAGCAAATGACTTTTTGTGAAGTGGAGGAAACTGAAGTAAAGTTGCCATGACACCACACACAACCACGAGAGGGAACTGGCTGGTTCAGGCATCCCCAGAGAGACCCGTAATGCAGAGTTTGCATTATTTAGAATGAACCATTGGGATCTGGAATCAAGAGGGAAAGGTAGGAAAACAATAGGTTTAGAGAATTAAAAAAAGTTGAAGGGGCATCACAATTAAGCAACAAGGGTGAGATTCTGGGTTGTCCCTCTAAGAGCAATGGCCCAGAACTCACAGCCCAGGGGAGGAGACACTATCGAGGCTTTAAGCCAGCTTTGTGCTCTCTTGATCCTGGGCTGCTCGGGGCACTGGGGAAGCTACCAGTGCAACTTGGACAGCCCTGAGTGTAAATTTACTGACACAAATTGTCTTACTTCAATGAGATGATTCAAATGAGTTTAGCCTAAGATTTTTCAGGATTGGGGCCCATTCTGGAATGTTTCATCCCTTAATTCCACTTGTGATTCCTATATTTTAAGAATATTTAAAAATTAAAGAAATTAAAAAACGAACAACACACACCAAGGACAAATACAAAGGACAGCAAAAATTATGCAGAGGATAAGACAGAAGCTAGAAGAGCTAAATTTATAGGGCCAAATTGTTTGCCATGGTAAACTGACAGAGCTCTATAGAAGTCATGGAATTTGACCTATTTAATGTAGAGAAGACTTTATAGGACATGACTGGCTTTTTAGTATCTTCAAGATGGCAATCTAAATGAAGACAGGGGATTATAGATCTTTTCAGAAGGTCATAGGAAAAAATGAACTGAAGATAGGGAAGGGAACTTTTAGGGAAAAATTCTTAACAATTGGTCATGTTGTGCCATCACTTTTAAGCAGAACTGTTGTTAAAATCAATGCAGGTTTCTGCTTAAAAACAGATGTCACGACACATCCTAGTGAGAGCAACTGAACAGTGGAACAGATAATCAAGGATGGTGGTTGCGGAATCCGTGCGGCAGACAATCTTGATGAAATTAGTGAATACATTTATCAGAATGATAAAGAATAATTCTACAAACTCCACCTACCTGGCTGCAAAGCCAAAGATTTATTTGCTGGATCTACTATCACTGGGTCAAATCCTAAAGCTCTTATACAGTATTTTTCTTAGTCTAATCTGAATAATGTCTTCAGGATTGACTCCATGATATGACTCTAAAAGTTGATCCCTGTTACTAATACATAGAGGATACAATTTTTGTGTGTGATCTTTTCTAGAGCAATTAAAAATTAGAAAAGGTTCTTTTCTAAAGCAGTGAAAAATGACTAAAGCCTGAAAAAGATTCGGAAATTGGGATTTCAACTTAATAGTTCACTTTGGCTGTAATAGCAGGTTTTACCATGTACTTACTATAGTCCCTGAACTGTTTGAACTCATTCACCCGAGACCTAACCTAGAAAGTGGTGAAATCAGAAGGCATTTTGGCATCTAGGATCAATTTATCATGAGTTTCTTGAGAACAAATGACATGCGTATACGATTTGACATGTAAATTATTGCCCACTACCACCTGAGCAGAGATCAATAAAATTAGTTTTACTCAATGATTTCACTGCCATCTAACCAGAAAGATGTGTGTAAATGCTGAAAAAGAGCTGGAACTGAACTACAACACTGGAGAGAAAAAGACTAATCCGCTAATCACGTTGTCATTTTTTCACCACTAAGTATAAATATTCGCAGTTTTACGTTTTTAGATTACCAGCACTAAAGAAACACTTTAAGAAGTCTTGTGCATTCAATATCTGGTAGCCTGTTCCAGGGTCACGTTCTTTGACACATCATCACAATAAAATTTCATCTTACATACTTGGTGGATGTACACATTTGGTGAAAAGGGGCCTTAGTGTAAATGAGAATCAGGCGCTTGGTGTGTTTGTGGTGCTTTATAGGCCAATAAAATACCAGGGGCATGACTGATACTGCCTGTCACCTTGTGCAGTCATTTATACTAGTGCAAAGTGGGAGTAGAGCATTTTCATTCTGTTCTAGTAGTGCTTCACGCTTACTTCATATTTACATTGAACTTGTGCAAATGACCGCACAAGGCAATGGAGATTTAGGCCCAAATGCCCTTTGGAGCTTACTGTCTACATTAAATGAAGTCATAACAAAATGTCTCCACCATAAAGGAAGTAGGGAGGTAAGTGGGGATATGAATGTGTGTGAGCCTATATACAGATATGCATCTTATCTCCAGCTAGTTCATGTGGGGGGTTCTTTTAGGAAATCATTGTCCTTTGGGTGCAAAGAAATGGCTATAGATTATGCACAAATACAGGGCTGTAATAAATACACAGACATTTCAGATTTTAGAACCAACTAAATCAAAAATCAGCAAAGTTTGTACCACACAGTCACAGGATATAGCTGAGAAGAGAGACTGAATGAGATTGGGGAGGGTCCGGGCAAGACAGTAAAATCTGTTGTGCCGATACTTTTATTTTACAATGCGTGTACAGTGGTTGCCAATATAAATCAACATTAATCGACAGCTACCACGCATTAATATACAAGATAGTGCAGTTATACCTATACTAAGTGTAGGGGAAACTGTTGTATTTCAGATGGAACTATATGGTTACTGTGTGCAGTTATTTACTTTTTAAAGGTGGCCTCTGTATACAGGACAATTGCTTGTATCTATTGGGATTATAATATGGTCATATACTTTATCCAATGTACACTTGAGTTAATTTAGTCTACATTTTCCAAAGTGAATTAGCTATGAGCATACATGTGTATAGCTCCATGTATAACTTAATTCTTAGGGCATCTGGGGGGAGATCTCCTTCCCAATGCACAACATACAACACTGTAAAATTTACTAGGAATAAATCCTTTACGGTCCCGTAAGTGTGATAGGAATGTCTTAAACAGGATCCCTGTGAACATCAACCACTCTCTTTCCAAAAGTCTTTGGCAGAAAATGAGCTTTGTATTCTGAAGTGAAAGGCAGAATGCCTGCGTTGCAAACTCTGTCACAAAGGATTGTCATGCCCACTAAGTTCTGTGGTCTGTAGGGTCAGAATTAACTGGCACCTGGACCTTTAACTCTTTACATGTTAATGTGTGCTCATCAGGAATGACTCCAAAACTATCTGATGATTTGCAATTGTGGGATGCATTTTCAAAAAGTATTACAAATATAGAATTAATTGCAGAAAATTGCACAAACCATGGCGAAATACATGTGATGATTTAACATGCTGCATGTGGTTAACCAAAGCCTGTTATGCCTCAGTAAGCGTTCACTGTTAATATCTCGCTCTCTGATAATGTGCTTTTAGAATGTTTTTTCAAAACTATCTACGGATAATGATTTAAATGTACAAGTAGTATAAACTCATGTGTTTTCTCCATGGGGTAGAATTATTAGGTGATAAACTTCCATGCAATCATGCAACAATATTGTAGCAATATACGCAAAGGCCTAGATTACAATTATTCAAAAGACTAAGTCTTAATTGGCACCTATGTGGAAACCATTTTGCTAGGAATCCAGGAATATGTATCAAACGTATTACAAAGAGTGCCATGGCATTTTAATATCCGATAGCCACCAGAGATAGGTAAAAGGGATCTTAGTTTGATGTCTCATTCTGCAGCTGCACGCACACCCTACTACTAAACTAGAGTGTCAGTACTAGATCTGAGGCTCAGGTCCTTATAATGGGTGGAAATCTATGATCTGCATGCCTTGAGGAAACACATGTCCCCTACAAAATGGATCATACTGGTGCTATAGAAAAGCCTACCTATGTGCTAAGGAGCTTGGATATTGAACATGTAGCAATGCAATGCAGGATCACGTCACAAAATGGATATCTGCGTACAATAGGAGAAATGAAGAGATGATACTAAAGATCAAAAATATTACAGGGCCAATGAGATATAATTTGACGATGAGAAAGTTTGCACTGAAATGTTTTGTGCACGGATCAGGAATGAAGAGCAAAAGTGAAGTTACAAGGGGCATCTGCTTGAGACCACCAGGCTAACGGAAAATAAGAAAAAATGCTGGATTAACTCTTCTGGCACTCAAAGCCACATGATACTGTACCCACGGGGGAACTTAACAACCCAGACATCTGCTGGGTAACAAACACATCCAAACATGGATCATTAAAGCATGGTTCTGCTCTTAAAAGTGGCTCTGTGAAAATGACATCCTGGGGCTCCATGTTTATTGTTTCTCAAGGATTTCTCTATCAAATTTGCTCCATTTACAAGGAAAAGGATGTTTTCTTTAACTGCCAACCTGCAAATTCAGCCTGCTCTCTGAAAGTCAGTCTGGACTGTTATCTTGTCAGTTATCTTGTCTTCTTATCTTAGTTATCTTGTCAGTTAGTTAGTTAGACTTAGTTATTTAGTTAGTTAGTTAGATTTATTTATTTAGTTAGTTAGTTAGTTAGTTAGACTTAGTTATTTTAGTCCGTTATCTTGTCTTCTTATCTTATCTTGTTATCTTGTCAGTCTGGACTGTAATTAAGTCATTAAGCTGCTGTGGCCTGCTTCCATTATGCCTTGCCCGCTCTTTGAGGCAGAGTGGATGAGGTGGGACAATGGTCTTGCCTTCTCCCCATCTCTTGCCACTCTCTTTGCTCATAAGACGAGGAAGACTTGTGGCACCTTATTTACGGATACAGACTAACATGGCTGCTAATCTTAAACCTGTCACGATGCAAGACACTGCATTTAGCCGTATGGAGTGGAAATCCATCAACTTCATGAAAAAACTCGCCATAAGTCTTCCTTGTCTTATTTACGGATACAGACTAACACGGCTGCTAATCTTCTCTCTTTGCTCAGTGTGTGCCACTGGGGGCACATAGAGAAAATCGAGTCTGTACGATTCTGCAACTGTCATTGCATGTAAGCAGGGGGATGAGTTGTCCCCTTGTATATGTCTTCCTGGGAACCCATGCAAGGGCCAGTTACAACGTGATGCTGAGTAATGCTAGGGAATGGAGGCTCCAAATGCAGTAAGGCAATTGTATTGAGCCCCAGGAAGGAAAACTGTGGGAAATGAAGAGATATTAATTGAAGTATTAAGAAACTGAATAAATTGGAGTGGAAGATGCTCAGGATTTTGCAGGGGTAGAGCCGTAGTGAGCATGTTGTGGTGGGTATTCAAATCTTGTACTGGAGTGTGATGGACTGTGGGTCCTGACAGATCTTTTCCATCTCTAATTCTATAGCTCAGATTGATTCTGTTAATCCTAATAACACTCCTGACACAGGCCAGTTTTCCTTTTGAAGTCACACTCTCCAGATCATCATATTCCCATTGGAAATACAACCATATTTTCTGCTGGAATCTGTGTTCCAATCAACGAGAAAAGCAGAAGGGAATACCTGTCCCTAGTATGCTGTTATATTGCTGCTATGGATGCATAATTTACTATATGCCATGATCATAAACATACCCAGTATCCATCATTTTCAAAAGAATAATCTAAAGGACATTTTTACAGCCAATCTGAATTATAAAGCTTTTACATACTTTTTTCCTGAGATGTATGCCAAGTTATTGCGCCCATCGATCAAACTAGATATATAATACAGATTTTTTTTTAAAGAAAGGGATAACAATAAAATCCTATGCTTAGCATACCAGATCACATTTTTGATATATGAAGTTTCATGCTTTTTATATAGTCCAGGAATGGCTGTTAAATGTCCTAAAATATGTTAGACTCTATTGCAGTTTCAAAGAACAGCTTCCCTGGTGGGACACATTCCACCAGCTTTCTTCCTTCCAAAGGATAGCAGTCATCCTCTGTGTTGTCCCTTAAGCAGTATCCAAAGATCAAAACACTTCATTTGGGAATTGAGGACAGCAATAAATACTGACTGGTGGACAGGAACATATTAACCTATGCAATCTTCACATTACAGACCTGTGACAATAATTTTGCGGTTCATCACTACTCCACATCTCATGTACGGTGAGACCTCCTGAAATAGAAGTTGATTACAATACTTGGAGACATAAGTGTCTTTTAAATATAATTTAGTTTGTCCCATTAGGGTTGGTAAGCAGAATACATTGACTTAATTGTCCATGAAACCTTAAGACTGAGAAATGAAGAGGGGGAGTGCAGGAAGTACACAGATGCAGGGGGCAAGTGGGTCTGGGAGGAGCCAGGGACAAATAGTATAGGTCTGGGTAGGGGACAAAGCTAAGAGTCTGGCTTGGGCATGCTAAGGAGAGCAGGTGAGCAAACAACAAGGTGGGGCCTGATAGGGCAGGGGAGGTAGGCAAACAAACAGCAAAGAGGAAGGGAGGGAGGTAACAACTCCTCACTGGAAGTGGGAGGGGGAGCAGCAAACTGCAAGGAGGGAGTAGGACCATGTCAGATTGGAAGGATGTTGCAAAGCATGAGATGGAGGGGCTGGCGGGCAAGTGGGGAAAGGAGGAAGATGCTCTCCAGCCAATGCAAACAGGGTGTGGGGAGAAAGACCCTGGGTCATGCACACCTACTTGTGATAAGAGTTTGCTGCAACAGTCCCAGGGTGGGTGGGTGGAGGCAGGCCAGCAGATGGTCTTCAGCCAGAGCAACTGCAGGAAGGAAAATAGAGGGTCTTGTGGGTAAGGTTATGAATGCTGGCCTGGAAAGCTGGATTTTAGCTCTGCCACTGCTACAGAGTTCCTATGTGATGCTGGGTAAGTCCCTGAAACCAAACTTTTCACCAATGGTCACTAATTTTGGGTGCCTGACTTGACACTGATGTCTGATTTGGGAAAGCGCTGAGCTGCAGCTGAAGTCAGTGGGAGCTGAGCTTTGAACGGTGTGAGTGTGTCACAGGGTTTGCTACTCACCACTGGGGTACCTCTTTGCGGCTCATCTGGGGATTAGCTCTTGACTGGTCTGACTCTTTTGGTTGCTTGTCCCATGATCTCTCTCTGTCTGAACTCAGGTTACTCCCTTTTTGTGACTTGTCCCCCTGACCAGGTTGCTATAGTTCTCCTCTTTTAGGGTAGCAATAGCCCACCAGCCAAATAGTCTATCTGCAGTCTCAGGCAGTCTTCCTATCCACTTCCCAGTCCATGCCTCTCTTCCAGTGGCCAGCAGGGGAACCCAAACCTACCTCATTAGTCCAAGTTCCAGCCGAGAGACCCTATGCCCAGCAATCATGGTCTGCTCAAACTCTGACTCAGTTGCTGTTTCCCTGGGCTCTTGTCTACCTAGCCTTGTTCAGGCCTTTCTCACCCCAAACCCACTGGGTTGACCTTCCTTTCAGGGCTTGGATCCCAATGCTTATGCTACTTCTTGGGTTTGCTCCTTCAAGCTCCCCCCATCCCTAAGGAGTGACTGCAGAGTTTCTCCCTGGAGCCCTCTCTTGCTACCCTTTTGCTCACTTTATAAGCCTACCCCAACTCCTCTCCTTGCTGGATTTCACCAGACATGAGGCAGCCTTGCCTTTCCTCCAGGTGCCGCCTATGAGGTTAATTGGCCTATTTTACCTGTTCAGGCCTTGTGTGGGGTGGACACCTCATCACCCAGTGCAATGTGATGTTATGTACTCTGAGAGATCAGATCCTAGGTGTCTCAAATTGGACATCCAAATGTAGTGGACACTTTTGATCTGAATCTCTCTGTCATATGGGGATAATGCCACCTCCTCACCTCACAGAATGCTGTGAAATAAATTGTTTTCGAAGCACTCAGATAGCACTTTGATAGGCACCATAAAAAAAGCCCAGGAGGAAATAAATTAATAATTCTGTCTTCACAGCAGGGTTTGAATAGTGTGTAGTAAATAAGGCCTGTGGCAAAACACTGAATAATGAGGATAAAACAAAATGTTGTATAGCTGCTCATCAATGGAGCACCACATCCATCCTGTGTACTGAATGGGGAATGGGTTTTGTGGAAAAAATAGAATGTGATGACGTAACTAAAGGCTGTAGCATAACACATATGCATAGTGAATTAAGGTTGGCATTTCCTACCTTTTGAGTGCTTGATTTTGCAAGTGGAACGTCTTATTAGTGTAGTGTTTTTGTGTGTATTCTAATGTATAACAAAATGGAAATTCTCATATAGGATCATGTGCAAGAAATTACAGAATAGTACATTTAGTGCCCAGTTCTCCAGATCAACCAATTCAGTCGCTATTGACAAGCTTCCTAGAGTGGAGACATATAGGTAAGATGCTGTATGATTCTCTCTCTACGTTCTTATATCAGGCATATCACAATAGTGCTCTGCAATGCAAACATTTTCAACCATGTATAAACTTGCTAGTTAGGAGGACGTTGTTAAGCTGATAAAATGTTTTACTGCCAACTCTGTTAGCAGCTTCTTTGGCAATGTTATGTATGTTCCTCTTGTCTCTCCTTATGCTTCTTTTTAATGCTCTGTCATTTGTTTTATACAGAATTTGCTTGCTTTTTTTCTTGAGATGTTTTTGAGGAGTTAATATTTGCTATGGCTTGTTTCCTGTCTTTCATGCAGTTCCATGTATGTATTCACTTATCTAGACTTAGGTTTCTTTGTCTGGAAACCAGCTTTAGTTGTGGCGGTGTCTATCATATTGTCAGGCAGAAAAAACCATCAAATGTCAATGCTGACTTTTTGTGGTCGATCTAAGTAGCACCTAAACTTGTTCTTAAGTTCACTTTGAAATTGCTGCTAATGTCTTTTTCTATAAGACTTTTACTGTTAATTTTCTTAATGCTTTGGTGGGTTTTGTTTTTCTTGAATTTTATCCTCAATCTTGCCATTGTGCATAGATTTCACGTGCACACTAGCCATCAGTGGGAGCGGACAGATAACTGTGCATGCAGAATATGTAGCAGCATGTGCAAAAGGGGAACTGCCCACTCAAATGGGGGTTTCTTCAGTCAGTTACAAAATTTGTCCATGTAACTGCATATGTGGTGCATGTAATTACCTCCATGAATCCATGAAATCTTCTGTTTGTGAAACACTTACCTGGTGTTTGTTTTACAAAGACATATAAAATAAAGTATTTGTTAGCATCTTTATGTAATATCTCTACCTTCTCTCTCCTCTCCCTTTACTTCCTGAGGTACTCCCCTTTCCTTCCCCCTCCCTCCACAATCCCTTCTTTTTCTTTCTTTTTAGGACCCTTTCTCTCCTCCTTCAACTTCCCCATACTCTTCGCCTGCGATATCACCCTTCATCACAGCCCCCTACCCCCGTCTCTCCCACACCATTTGTTGCTGCAGCAGCTATTGAGACAGCAGGTGAGTAGGTAGATGAGGTATCAGGGTGTATCAGTGACCTCATCTCCTTCTGTCCCCACCCTTCTCCCTTCTATCTGTGCTGCCAGCCTGCCCTATTCTGCTGCATAGAGTGGGAACCTAAAGGTTTAACAGGGAGGCAGGGAGGATGAGGAAGAGGAGGACAGGGTAGGTAAGCTGCTGCCAACAGAGAAGCCAAAGAAGATCCCAGCAGCCCAGGACCATTCTACTGTTGCAGAAGAAACAAGAATTCACAGCTATTCTGCCCAAATTGTGATTGGTGTGAGGTATATAGCACTGATCCCTCTGGAACCTCTCAATTAATCCTTTCCCACGTTTACCCCTACAGTATTCTGATTTTTATTTCTTATCCTGACATTATGACCCTGTGACTGAATTTATTGAGAACCTATTCAAAGGGTAAGTAAATTGTAATCACATTGTCCTACTTAGCCAATACTTTCCTCAAGTTACGGGGGAAATCGGTATTGCATGTAGTCTGCATGGGTAAAAAGAATCCACACCAAATATCATCATCTAACGTTACTATTCCTAATTTTCTTTCAACAAAATCTAAGAATGTAGAAAGGCAGAATTTATCTTAATAAATGCCACACTGATGTGATGTCCTTGTATTCATTTAGGGGCTTCAGTATCAATAATATTCTCTACTCTTTCTCAGACTGTCACACCTCAGTATATAATTCACAGTCTCCTGACTAGTATATTTTTCACAAGCTAAAGATGTATATGTTATTGACTACCCTCCTGTGTTCCAGGATAGTAGCTGTTTTTAAGGATAACATAGCTATTATTACTTTATTAATTAATGCCTTCTGAATTTTGATATCAAATTGCTACCTTTCAGTCATGTACTGTATTAATAAAAGACATAGATATCAGAGACGGCTGTAGAAGAATTCAAGAATTAAAGTGTAATAATGTTGTATGCAGTGCTATTATAGCTATATTAGTTCTGGGATATTAGGGACAAGATGGGTGAGGTCATATCTTTTATTGGACCAACTTCTGTTGGTGAAAGAGACAAGCTTTCAAACTACGCAGAGCTCTTCTCCAGTTCTTCCTGACATTAATAATGTCGTAATTAAAAGTGTATAGAAAAGAAATGTAAAGGTCATCATGTAATTAGAGAAATGTTTTGGGACTATTTTGCTCCTGTTGAAGACCACTGAATTATTGCCATTAACTTCAATTTGTGACAAAGCTCTGTCCTTATCTTCGTGGATCCTGCGTTTTCTGGCGGATTTTTACTAGCCTCAGTGGCTCACTGTGACCTCCACGGAGCCCTTCTTTTTCTGGAGACAAGGTCACAGCCTATTGAGCCATTTTCATCACAAGCCAGTGAGGAGAAGCTATCCTTCCTGGCACAGTCTCTATTGTCTTCCAATCTCAGAGATTAATTAGGAGAGGCAGAAAGGGGAGAGCCCAGGCCCGCCCTCTACTATCCTAATAGTATCAGCTAAGATGGCTGACCTTTTATCCACAAACACAATACAATTCCCTGGGCTACTTCCCCACAGCAGTCCCCGCTTCTTCAAACTCCACTTCACCCTTACCTCAGGGCCTCCTTCCTTGCGTATGATATGTTGTCCACCACTCAGTCTCACCAACAGCACCACTTCCTTCCACAGCTCCTGACACCCACAGCCCACCTGACTAACTGGGAGGTTTTTTATCTGGTTTCAGCCAGTCCCTGATTGGCTTCAGGTGTCCCAATCAAGCTAGCTGTTTCTACTCCTTTCTAGAAGGTTCTTAATTGGCCCCAGGTGTCTTGATTGGCCTGGAGTAGCCTTTGTTTGGCTATCCAGGGAACAGGGACCTGCACATCCTGAGACTAATATACCTGCCTTCCAGCACTCTCCTATATCCTTCTGGTCTGACTCTGTCACAAATTCTATTATAATCTGTTCTGCTTAGCATCTTATTCCACACCCATTACTGTGGCATACACACACCTTCTAGACAGAAGACTAACATCTGTCAAGCAGGGTTTTCTTCTTCATTCTTCTCCCCAAGGGAAATGTTGTGTGTGTTTATTATTTTTAATGTAATATTATTAAACTAATATATTTTGTGTTGTTTTGTGGGAAAGCACCGGGTCTAAAAAATGTGCTTTGGACTTGAACTGGAAGTACTAAGATTTCTCGTTTTTCTTAGTTAGGAATGAATTCCACAATCTTGGACCAGCCCCTGCAAGAAATGGACTGCTCTATTCCTCCTGGGCAATAGAGCAGTCAAGGTCATGGAGGGAAAGGCAGTATTTTAGGTATGCCAGAACATTTAATGCCTTGAAGAGAAACACCAAGGCGACATTTTTCAAAAGGGACTAGTGACTTTGGGTACCACCATTTCTGGGTGTCCAACTTGAAACAGCTTAAAGGGTCTTATTTCCAGAAAATGCCAAGCACCCAACCTTGAAAAATTGAGTCTTTTAAAGGTATCTCAAGTCAGATACCCCAAAATGGAGGGATCCAGAATCACAGGTCTTTTTTTGAAAATCTTGGCCAGAGACTTAAAAATTGCAATGATCTCCTGCAGTGAGCCAGGGTGAGCATGTGGGTAGTACAGGGGTAATGTTCTCCCACTGACTCATGTTTCTGAGGAGGACTCTTGTAGAATTCTCCACCAGCTGCAGTTTTTTTAAGGGCTGATCTTTCAAGCCCAAATAAATAGCATTGATTCAGTCCAAACAGGAAGAGACAAAGGAATGTATTATCAAAGCCAGGTCATCAAAAGCAAAGATGGGATACAGTCTACTAGATAATGGGAGGCAAATGTATGTGTTTCTCATAAATACTTCCCTGTGGGAGCTCTGTGATATACTCACTGATGAATCTAGACTGCAGAATGTTTCAAAGATTTGCAGACATGCATCCTTAACAGCCGAAGTCATTAAGATTTCCTCATCCATGTTCAGAGCTCAGCCAGATAATGTGATAACTGCTTTGGCAGTGGTGTTATCAGTATGTTGTGAATGACATGCAGAATTCTGTCTCATCTGCATAGTGTTGATATATGAAATGACGAAGTGTCACCATTTCACCTATTGGATGCATGAAGGTATTTAACTAGATCTGGGAGAGAACTGAGCCTTGTTGTTCCCCACAGGTGAGGAGCCTGATGGCAGATGTTTAGTCTTCCACCAGTTTCTGGGTATGATCCTTCTCGCAGCTCCCATTGGCCAGGAATGGTGAATTGCAGCCACTGGGAGCTGCGGGGAGCCAAGCCTGTGAACGGTCACCATCAGCAAAATGTCTGACAGCCCACAATCAGATTACCCTGAATTGCCAGATGCAGCCTGTGGGCTACAGGTAGCCCACCACTGGCTTAGATGTTCCAAAATTCTATTGTTTCTGTTTCAAGACCTAGGAAGATCCCTGGGGAGTGTAGGCTCCATCACTCATTGTGGTTATTAAGTTCATTAAGCTTGATGACTTTATTTACCTTCTATGTAGAGGTACTTTTCATTGTCCTCTGAGGCTCAATTTACATTGGAGAAACAGGAAATCAGGTTGGATTTATGCACTTCTCACACAACACCATTTAATAACTTATTTCCATCACAGAGCTATAATTCCTTATACACCACCTACACATACATCACACAGTAATATTAATGACCAACATGTTACCAGTTTGCATACGATATGACCCCTTCTAGATACAGATTATGACAACAGTGTGTTGGGAAAAGGAGTGTGTCAGGCTTGGCGTGAGTTATGGCTTACCTTCTGCTGGCGGGCATTAAGGGACTTCCTGGGTAACATCTTCAGAAAGGATTCAAATTATTCCAAAGTGTTTTCCTGGACCCCTGCCATCTGTTTCATCTGGGACAGTAGTATCATGTGATTGACCTTATACAATTCAGCAGGGAAGTTCTAAATCATGAGAAGGGAAGTTTGTCCTTTTTCCATGGACAGGAAGAGGTTGTCCATTGTCATCCCAATACTGGCTTCCAGTAGAGAGCTCTTGGGCCAGATTATTACAGTTGCTCTGCACCCACAATTGGGGCCCCATTTTCAAAGTGTTCAGGAGTCAGCAGCTCCCACTTTTCTCAGGTACCTAAATAGGAGCTGAACTCTTTTGAAAATCAGGCCCTTTATGTCTGAGAGCAGAATAAAACTACTTCTGTCACTAGTCTATATTTTAATGTTGACGATCTTTGTAAAAATGACTGTATTCAGGCAGTATATTGGAACCTGACTTTCAGAGGTGTTGAATTCAATAGGCTGGTCCTAACCCCTTGCCAATGGTGAGTGGCCATTACAGACTGAAGTCTGCCCCAGTGAGCAGGGGCTAGATGGGGACTGGCTGTTGCCACTGAGGCAAGGTGGGTTTAGACTGGGTTGCGGGTTCCCCTGGATGGGGAGACCCAGAGTGAGGGGGTACTGCTGGGGGCAGAACCCCAGGGAGGAACACAGGACCAGTGGCAGGCAAGCCACAGGCGAGCAGAGAACGTTGTGTGTACTGGAAAGAGCTAATTTCTGAGATGACCAGCAGGAGGCACTGCACTGGTGAGTCATTGCATCACTACACTAAGTTCTTAAAAAGCCTATTGAAATTGTTATTTTGTATTGTATATTTTCCTTGTGCATGTATTTTATACACATTTTATGATTACATTGGTGTGAGGATTCTCTTAAGCATAGATTTAAAATAACTACTCCCTGTGATTAACCCCTCCATAGGGCCCAAATAAATCATAAAGCAGTTACCAGACAGACATACCGAGTTGAATTCAACTAAGTATGTGAACACTGCTAGAGTTAGGTCAAGTGTGTCCTTAAAGCTCAGCTCATGAGTAAACAAATCCTATTCTGTTCTGTCCCAGTATTTATAGCCTATCCATCACTAGGGTATTTGAGCTCCTATAAAACCATCCATTAGATACATGGGATGAGGGAGTGTGGTAGAGTGTACCAGGCCCAGAGATCCCCAGTTGGAGGCCTCAGGGCCCTACCATACCCCATCCGAGAAAAATGCAGAGGAGTTGAGTCCTCCAAAGGACCTAGAGAGGCTGTGTGGGAAGCAGTCAATTTGAGAGAGGCTGCAAGGAGCGGCCAATCAGGGCCCACCAGGATCACATAAAAGAAGCTGCAGAGCCAGTGTCAGCCAGTCCTTGATGGAGCCAGAGGAGCATAGATAGTGCTTCTGGCTCGCACGAGGGAGCTGTAGTAACATGGACAACTCAGTTGATGGTGGGGACTGGGAAAGCCAGATTCAGGGCTCCTGGCTAGCTGCTGGAACTTGGTGCTGTATGCCCTGAAGTGACGGTGGGTCATTGGTGAAGGTATGGAGAGTGTGGGGTAGTGGCTCAGGGAATTGTAGCAGGTTAGTGAAGAGCTAAAAGGAATGCAGTGTCCCTGAGCTGGGACCTAGAGTAGTGGGTGGGATTGGGTCCCTCTCACCTGCCACATATGGCATGGCCTTAATCCCAGAGAGGGCAGCTGAACTCCTCCCAGAGAAGAGACTGAAGATCCTGAAGGGGGTCAAGGATTGGACTGTACTGGACTTTTATACACCCCTGGAAGGGGAATTGAACTGCTGAGTGGCCCAGCTGGAGAGCTAGTGCCAGAAAGGCCCAGTGAGGGTGAAACCCAGGGGTGAAAGTGACTCAAGCTTCTTACCGGTATGGAGGCTGGGCTGGGGCCAGCTCTGCCCCCGGAAGGGGCGGGGCCTCGGGTGGAAGGGAGGGACTGGGGGAGGGGGTCAGAACCAGAGCCAGCCCCAGCCCAGCCCCCGTACGGGTAAGCGGCTTCCCCCTCACTCCCCTCCTCAGCCCAACCCCACCTCCCCTGCCAGGGGCTCCGCAGCAGTTTAAAGGCCCCGGGTTCTTTAAATAGCTGCCGGGGCTCCGCCGCCACTTCCCTAGGGTTCCAGCAATGGGGCTCCCGTCCCCGCGGAGCCCTGCTGCTGGAGCCCTGGGGAGGCTGCGGCAGGCTCCTGTAACTATTTAAGGAGCCCGGGGCTGGGCCGCCACTACCTCCCTGGGCCCTTTAAACTGCTGCGAAGGTCCTGCTGTGGGAGCCCAGGGGAGGCTGCTGCTGGCTCCCACGGTAGGGTGCGAGGTGGTAGCGGCAGCCCAGCCCCGGGCTCTTTAAATAGCTACAGGAGCCCCGCCGCAGCCTCCCCAGGGCTCCGCGGGGATGGGAGCCCCTGTTGCTGGACATGTTTTGAGGGATTTTGCATTATTAGCCTATCCAGGCGTTTCTGAAATAAGGACTAACATGGCTGTCCTGATACTCCTCACTCGGTCTCTGGCCTGATGTAATTGTTGAAGTCTTCACAGACAGTATTACTGTTTCTTATGTTCCCTGAGTCAGCAGCAGATGCAGGTAGGGTTGTATTTTTGTGAATTCTTGGACTCTGCAAAGAAACACTGGCAAGGCTTATAAACAAATAGTGGATTGCAACTCCTTGGAGCAGATACTATGTACTTCAGGTACTTCATATGGCTGGCAGCTGCCTACACAATGGGCCTCAATACTTATTGAAATCTCTGGTCACTACTGGAATATTAATTATTATTACTTTCTTGTTTAAAACACTCCCATGAGAGGTTACAGGGGAATAAATAAGATCATTTAACTTAATGAGTTTTCAGCACCAACTATTTTAGTGCAGCTCATAGAGGGAAGATTTTCTAATAGAAAAGGTGCGTCAGCATATTTCATTCTCTAGTCTAGAATAGAGATCAATGCTCATTTGGTATCAGTGGGCATGAGTTATACTATTACTGCTACTTTTGTTTTCTGCTAATATAACCCACACAAGGAGTGTGTGGTCTTTAATCCCTTTCGGTGGCTGATCCGTGTAAGGCTAATGAGGTTTCTAGAGGTGTTAGTTAGGGGACTTAGTCCTCTAGCTCAAACAATAGTGGCTGATGCTTGTAGGCTTGAGGTCAAACCTAATTTTTGGCCAGGCAGGTCATTTACACTGACAGTGAAATGCTGGCCTTGCTGAAATCAATGGCAAAACTGCAATTGACTTCATTGGGGCTAGGATTTAGGGTGACCAGATGTCCCGATTTTGTAGGGACAGTCCAGATTTTTGGGGCTTTTTCTTATATAGGCTCCTCTTACCCCCCTCACTGCCTGTCCCAATTTCTTACACTTGCTGCCTGGCCACCCTACCAGGATTACACCCTTCAAGCAAGTCTCTCAAGCTTTCGTAGACTAAGGTAGGTGATAAATATTTATCCATGTCCGTGGAAAACCCAAGAAATCTCTGTCCCAGAAGTGATGATCTGAGTTGCATTTTCATGAAACTGAAACTCTGCTAAACATTTTGCAGGCTTGCCTTTAGTTTAACTGTTTTCAAAAAGAAGAAAATTTTCTACAGCTGAAAAATGTGCTATTTTACTATGAAAAATAAGTAAATTGAAATTTTGCTCTAATATAAATTTAGGAAAACATACTATTTTATCTATGGCATAACGTTGCACATTTAGAGTAGAAGGCTGTTTGTAATGGAATGCTGTTTTCTTTCCCCCAAATGGCCAACTTTTATTTCACATCATATCATGAAAGGCATTCCCTGTGGTTTCTGATTTCATATGTAAATCTCCGCAAAAGAGAAAAATATCTGTCTTGCACAGTGCTACAGAAAAGAATCTTCCACAGATTCACATGGAAGAAAGTCATTTGCACTGAGCGAACTTTTGAACGGTAATAGCAAGAACAGTGAATGTAGCCTAATTATTATGATGCTCATAGCTGGCATAATTAGACAGTTTGTTTTTGTAAAGTAATCAAACAATACCAGCTAAATATTTTAAATGCTTGAAATTTGCTTACAAATATATATACAATACTGAAGTTTTTTCTTTATTACTTCTCGGTGTTTTAAAGATGCAGTAGCTAGCTTAGTTAATTTTGTTCTTTTTAAAAAAATGTTAATATGTCTTTGGAAATGAGAACCATAAGTTTTCACTCCTTTCCCAGGGTGCTTGTTTCTGATTGGCCACACTTTTATTAAAGATGTATCCAATGGCCTAAACTGTTCCCTGGACCATGTCTGTAGGTATTCCACTGAAATCAGTGCTAATCCCAGTTGCTTTGAGGACAGACTTTAGCTGTATATATGTATTGTTGCATTGCACATTTTTATTAGAAAGGTGCGTTTGCTTAATCTGTGCAAATGAAGGAGCAGTTTCAGTGGAATTTTTACATTTCTGAAGCAGTACAACAATAAATTTGCCAATTGCATTGATAATGTCTACATTAATGTAATTTTTGGTGTGTTGTATGATGGAAAGATTTCTTACTCAAACATGCTTTGTTCTTTTACCATTGAGCTGAGTTTCCAGTTGATGTTACATCAAGCTATATTTGACAGCACCACTCCACTCGGCTCATTAAGGGACAAAACTGTTATGATGTTGTGGAGAGCAACAGAAATAAAGGATAATTTCAGTTTCCTGAATATAAAAGTGGTCAAAAAGCTTTGGGATAAGGTTTAGAGAAGAAGATTCTCAGTGCCTTAAAAGATTGCTTCTTGGGATTAGAGCACAGAATAGTAATAGTGACCTTAATATAATTAAGTCACCCATCCTTGGGGGAGGGTTGTACCAAAAGGTAGCCTCCTGACACTAAACGTTAGAAAAGAGGATTTGAAGAAAGTAAGCTAGTCAAATGTCCTGATGTCAATAGTGAAGGCATTAAAAATCCATAGGGCTAGATCCGCTGACATAAAGCAGCTCTTTAGCCGCTTGACGATCCCCTCCATTAGGGAGAACCCCGGGATGGCAGATAGCCACCCTGTGGCCGCCCTCTTGGCCTCGTTCAGAGAGGACATGGCTGGGGAAAAGGAAGTGTGGCTGACAAGCCCTATACGCCATTGACTCCTGGCTTTTAGAATAGCTCCTTGAAGCGACGGGTGGCCACCGTAACATTTTGCGCCAGTGTCTCATCCAGTAGCCAAAGCGCTCCAGGGGTGGTGGTGGTAAGCCATACCTTTGCACGCCATTACTAAGATGTGCTAAGAACTGACTGGCCACAGCTGAGGAGACAGACCCTCAACTCATTAAACATATTTAACAATGGCGGAGAAATCAAAGGGAAGTAGGAATGCCAGGAAAAGAAGAGTGTGAACAACTGGGAAGGTTCAAGTGTTCGTCAGAGCCAAACAGGTGTTGGCATCCTTGCCTCCTTACTTGGGGCACAATCAAAGGTGTGGTGGATTCTCTGTAGTGTATAGCAGTTGTTTGTGTGTGTGGCTCTGGGTGGGAGAGCAGAGGCCGTGTACAATTAGTAGCCTTAACTTTTCATTTATGGTTGGGATGCTATGAATAGAGCAACCTTAACTGACCTCCAGTTCAATGGTTTTTTAATATATAAAATAAATTAGGGCTATAAACCCATTATAAACAGTCAGTAACTTATGGGGTAAGAAGAAACTTCTTTGATGGGCAGATTATTCTCTCACCTTTCTTTTAGATAATAGCATTGGCTATTACTAGAGACAGGATAGTCCACTAGATAATATAGTAGTCTGATCTGTTGGGAGCAATTTCTATGTTCCTGTGTAAGGCCCTGAGTCAATGGGGCAACTAACAGTGTGTAAAACTAAGCACAGGCAGGATCAGGGCTGACTTGCATAGATATAAATATATCTGGGAGAAAATTTCTGACAAATAATTTATTTACTGAAAATGTAGTTTTGAGTTGACCAAAGCTATTCACAAATTTGGGTTGAATTCAGCAAATAGTTTTGACCAAAAAAACCCACCTCCTCCCAAAAAGCTTAAATGTTTTGTTTCAACATTTTCAAATCAAAACTTTTTGACTTCATTTCAAAATGAGTTTTTTTTTGTTTTGAAATTTAGCTAGATTTATTTCAAAGCCAAAAAGTGCAAACCCCCCCACAAAAGCAAAATGAACCTGAAAAAGAAAAAAATTGGGGGTTAAATGAAATATGTTTAATCTGAAATTCTTTTGTTCATTTTTTATAAGAAACTGAAATTTCCATTTTGGGTTGACCTGAAATGAAATTCTTTCCTGATTTTTTTTTTCAGATCGGTCACTGAATTGAAAAATCAGGCTTGCATAGCTGTATATAGAATACTTCTAAAATGAGTAATTCTTCAAGACAGGATCAAGAAAAGATCACATGCTCATTTTCTTGACAAGAGTAACTAAAGTCCTGAACAAACTTACACAAAAAACATTATTTCCAATTTGCTATACTTTGACAGCCGTAGATTGTAATAATACCAATATTATTTTGAAAAGCTCAGAGGATATTTAGGTGCTAGATTCTATGCCAAGGTTTCAAAACGACAAGCTGGCTTTTGCCTCAAAAATATCATCCATGTGTAACCAAATCTGCATTTTTGTGACCAAGTGTGACATTTACATGAGCAAAAAGTTACTTGCAAATATATGTTTTGCCTGTACAAACAGTGGTACATAAGAGCTCTATTGGCACTTGGCCTGTCTCAGCTGAATCCTAACTGAGCACATTTATCTTATAGTTATAAGTAAACTATCTATTTTTGAAAGTGTAGCTCTCTGACTCTTTAGGATTCACTATTTTTGATATCTATAATTTTCCAGGGTCAAATTAAGCTACCAAGTGGCTGAAATATTTGTGTCCAACTGTCTCTCAAAGACTAATGAAACTTCTTCTCACAAAGAGTTCTCTTACTTGCTCCTCTTGTTGTCTTTGGCACTTTGCTCTATATGTTAACCACCCTGTGCAGAAATAAATGAATCATGGACTAACTCCCCAATTAAAATGAATCTATGACATCTTGTTTTTATCAATTATCACAAAAAATTACATTAATCCATTTTTTGAGGTGGGAGAATCCTTTGATTTAAGTGTTGAACAGGAGATTTGTTGTGCTGATATGGTCTGCTTGTGTGGATTCTTGGCTCATTTGCCTGACCTCTGTCATCAAATGTAGGCTTCCCAATAGAGAGCTGGAGGCTCTTCAAAACATATGGGAATTAAAACAAAACAAAATAAAACTCCCCCGCCCTTCTTCCTTCAAAGCCATCTTCTCAGATTGGGAGGTCTGGCAAGAATCTAATCTTATCCATGCGCACTGCTTAGTCTCCACATCAAAGCTGGATCATTTTCATTTGTTTCTCACACCTCTAACCTGAACCATTGTAGCTGACTTGGGTCCACTCTGGATTTCTGATAGGCCCTTTCAGTAATCTGCTGACTAGAAATAAACACAGTATAAACCTCACTGAGTGGTTTTGTAAAAAGCCAGAATAATTTCTACTAAATTCTGTTACAAATCTTTCCGTTCTGCTGTATACTATTCAGTTTCCTGAAGTTTATTGCTGGTATTATTGATGTAATTTACTGTTTTCAATAGCTCCCATCACCATTGTATCTAAATGCTTCTGAAGCAAATGAAATCTGCATGGTGAGGGCGCTAGTGGACTTCAGAGATTCTTCTTCTTTTCTCTCCTCCCTCCTTCACCTTGATCTAGTGTGAAACCTGTCAAAACGTGGGGTCCCCCAATGCACCCATGTCCCTGAGCCATTATGTAGATCTTGAATTACTCTCAGGAAGATGTGAGCACTGATGCCTCGTAGGGCATTCCACAAGGCAGCTCTATCAACAAAATTGAAGGCTCCTTTTGGTCAATGTGTGCTGCTGTCAAAGGCCAGTAAAATTCATAGTGAATCTCAGATGAAAGAGGGAGAGCAAGTATAGCATCCATCGTAGATCACCCTGCAGTGAACCCCAATTGCTCTGGGTGACAGCGTTTCACAAGGATAACCTGGAGCTAGATGAGTAGGACAAGCCTGAAGACATTTCTACAGACAGAGAGCAGAGTTATTGACCTATAGCTACTGCACTCAGTGCATGGACTTTTCTCCTTATAATAGAGAAATGATCACTTCCTTCCACACTGCTGTTCCCAGTAGTCCAAACTCTGACAAAAAACTGGTGTAACACTATGCTTATGGCACACCCGAGAAGTTTGGGCATTATATTGTTGGGTCCAGCAGCACACTTGCTTCAATTTCTTTATGGCAGAGCAAACCACTTCCAACAAAGGTGAATCCACAAGTTTTGGGGTCAGGGATTGCATCTACTACTAATGCATCCAGATATGGACATGGAGTTGCTTCACGGATGGCTAAGTGTGGATTTATTCTTTCCATCTTTGCAAGACTCCTTTTTGAATTCAAGAATTCCCTACATTTCTTTATGATTAATATTGGACTAAAATAACAAACCAAAACAAGAATGAAGAAAATTCAGTAAGGAGATTACAGCTCCCGACACCAAAAGCCCATAAATGGAGTAATTAAAGTTCTTGGAAGTTTTCTGAATAATTATGTTTTATCTTGTAGCAGAGAGATGCAACCAGTTTCATTACTACTAATGGGTGAAATTCAGCGCAAAAATCCGCTTACAATTAAATGTTAGTCCTATTTTGAATCCTTTAAGTTGGACATAAGTAGTGCTGGCCTTGTGCTGGATTTCTGCACTGGGGTGAATTTCAATTCTGGGAGAGAACCTGTTTCCTTTTATGCTGTTTTTTTTTTCTGTCGTGCCTTGATCACAAAAAAACACCCACAACCAACAACTTATGATTCAGTCAAAACTTCCTAAGGTATTTGGATGCCCAATTTCTATTAAAATGTATGGGAATTGGTGACATGTATCCTTGAGGCAGCTTTGAACATCTAAGTCTGTAATCACAGATGAAGTGAATACACTTAATTGGTGACTGTTACAGCAGGCAGATGATGGCTGTATACTATTCATTACAACAGAGAAAAAACAACCTGGCCACAGATGTTTCTCTTAAGTCCTGTAAACATTAGGTTTGTCTGAGACAGCAAACCTTCTGTTAGAGCATGTCTGAGGAGAAATCAGCGGAAAACTCAGGAAGAAAAAAAATGATTCATATATTGTTTGTTCATTCACATCCATACAGGAGAGCTTTCAGGAGTTTCAATCCAAAAAAGCCTTGCATTCCCTATCAAACTACCCTGTAGCTAGCAGGCCTTGTAAATTAATACCTAATACACAGTTCCCTAGCAACAGCGTGCTGTGGATTAGAGGATGGTACATGTCTGTTAACACTGGCAGTGAGAGGAAGTGTTTTCTTTTTCCTTCTGCCCATGAAGGGTTCTGTTCAGCCTCTCCATCTATGTATTGTCCATAGGAAATAGTTTGGGGGTATAGAAGGGCTAAACACATAGCAGTGTTAGTTTTTCCAATGTTTTCATGCAGTGGACCATGTCATGGAGAGAAAAATCCTTCTATGAGCTATCTAACCCATCCCACCCCCTTTTCCCTTCACTGTTTAACTCTGAACACATTTCATTCTGCAGAGCACTAGGAAGGGCTTCCTGAGCCACTGGTGATCGGCAGATCACAAGCAGAACTACAGCATAAAGCACTGGCAGTTCTCACTTGGTATATATGGAAATTAATTATGAACTATTTTATGCTCTCTTATACAGTTGCAGCCTCTTCAGCATTGTACAGCTTCATGAATTGAGAGAAGTAAGTCTTGCAGAAAAATTATTGAGTAATCATCGACAGCCCTATTTATCATAACTCTGTCAGTTTAAGTAGAGCATAGCAAATAGCTTCAGAAGCATGGAACAGTTTAAAGTTGAGTTTGTGCCCATCTGCAGCTGATGTTTGAAAAGCTGAATGCTGTTTCATACAAGGCTTATCTTTCCTTTTAATCAGACTGTACGTTTACAGAATGTCCCTTTTTATAGCAACAGTGATGTAGTTTAGTACATTTTCCACAGACCATTCCTTGAACGTGTGCATTTCACCTGACTTTTACAGCTATAGGTGTTCTGGTGGTGATTTGTGAAATGCTTCAGGCATTTTAAGAATGCATAACAACTAATCCACTCTTGATATTTTACACTCTGTTTCTTAGTTATTTACATATTTTATCAGTTAAAACTTTCAGTGCCTTTGTTTTGTCTGACTCCACACCCTTTAAGTCTGATCCTTTGCCTAATTTAGAACAAGAAGTGCCCACTAACACATGTTGGAAAATGTGTGCATTAGGTGCATAACAGGAAAGTGGTGTTTGTACTAAAATATACCTTCATTTTCTGCTGAAAGAAGTAAATGTCCTTATGCAGACATAGGCTGATTAGTCTAATGAAAACAGCCCTTACGTGTCTGTAGAAGAAACTCCTATTTAAACTGAGAGTAACTTTTACAAATTATCTCATTCTGACATTTTTAATTGCTTCACAAATGTAGACTTACTACTCCTTTTTTATCTCATTAGAACTGTAATTTCTTTGCATGAAATGTTTAAAGTATCTGGGCAGCTCCTAATGTTAAAAATACACATGAAAAAGGCGTTTAACAGTTTGCTACATTCAACTATGTAAGGTGTTATCTGAAGTTAGTCATTAAAGATTTTATGTCCCAAACAGGCTTTCAGGAAGCAAAGGGTAGAAACACTGCCATTAGAAAAGAGAGACCCAAATAAAGAGCCCTGATCTGCTTCTCAAAAGTTCTGTATATTTAGCTTTCCTTTTATTAAACTCAGCACATTTCTGACATGCCACCAGTTCTGTCCCTATACCTCCTGCTGAGTGCTAGAATTCTTCACTGTAACACCTGTTAATCTTCTACTGTGTCTTTGTACCTGGCCCCTCAGAGCCCAGTCCTGTTTGCCTTACTTAGGATAAGTATACGCAGGGACAAAAGCCCTGTGGCGTGGCTGCAGCTGACCCAGGTGAGCTGACTTGGGCTTGGAGTGCAGGGCTAAAAATTGCCGATTAGATGTTCAGGTTCGTGTGACTCTCCGCCCCCACAGGGTCCTAGCGTTTGGGATCCAGCCCAAGCCCTAATCAATCTTTCAGCCTCGGAGTCTGAGCCCCACGAGCCTAAGTCGGCTGACCTGGGCCAGCTGTTGGTTTTTTATACCCATGTAGACAGACATTTACACAATTCCAAGTGGTGTTAACAGAGCAGGAAAAACAAAGTCAAGGGTCAGAAAGGATGGTGATTTGTCTCTATATGACTGATAAAAGCTCTACGTAGTTGTCATCTTCTGATTAGTGTGTTCTTCAGCTAACAGTTAAAGATGGTGCAATCTGCTTCCTGGTCAGTCGGTTGGGGGTGAGGTGTGTATCAGGCTATGATCTCATCTGGTCTATGCCCCAACCTGTAACCAGTCTCTGGGGAGTGACCCCTTTAGTGTGCCAGCCCTAAGAGTCAACCCAAATCCACCGGGGCAGGGCCACTCTAAAACGGGGCCTTCAGGCACCAGCAATCCATGGCCCCCTCTGGCCAAACCAGACTCTTGCAGGAGGCGTGTCCATACCCCTTTAGGACCCAATACTCTCAGTAAGTATTTGAAGTGACCCCAAGAGCCTTTTTAAGATAGCAATTTATTAGCTGTCATAAGCATTCAGTAGCCTAGAATTCTTATTTACCTGTAAGGGGTTAAGAAACTAAAACAAACCTGGTTGGCACCTGACCAAAAGAACCAATGGGGACCGAAGATGCTTTCAAACCTAGGGGGAGGGAAAGGGCTTTTTTTTTTCATTCATTCTGGGCTTTCAGGCGAATCAGACCGTTTTCTTCTCTCCATCTATCTATAACTTTTCTAAACAGCAACAGTAAGTAACTTAGCCAAGCAAGGTGGTTTAAGTTTTTAATTTGTGTTTTTCACTTGTGAATTTCTCAGGTTTTGGGGAGATATCCCTGTATTTTCTCTGTAACACTGCTCTACAGCCAAAAAGCTTCTGAAATAATTGTAGTCAAACTTTACTAATTCTGGGTCACTGAGAACGAAAATGATGCTTAAAATTGTTGATTGGCTCTAGTTTTCAAGATATGCTGTTGGGTCTGTATATACGACCCTTGACATGGAAGTGGCGAAGGATAAGTGAGTTATAAAGGAAAGGGATCTCAATTTAAACCAGAAATGACTAAAATACATCTTTGACTGGATCTATGAATAAATCTATGACTTGGTTTGGACAGTACTTGCTTTTTAGGCAAAACAATGAATGATGCAATCTGAAGCTGGTATTGCGTCATACATGATGTGAATTGCATCATGTTATTCCTAGAAGTCATGGATGATGCAATCATAATGAAGCTTACATCACTCTGCTGAACAAATTGCCCTATATCAGCTCTAGAAATCATACAGTGTCGTGCTCTCTTATTTGTCAGTGTTTGATTTTGCAAAGGGACACATTTCCGTTTAGCCAAAGTGAGCAGAGATGCCTTGTACTTGTGTGAACAGTGCAGATAACTTCTGCTATGTTTGTGGTGAAGTGACTTTTGCATCACAAAAGCGCAGTATAACCACTATGGTTAAGAAAGCCTATCACCTTTATTTTGGCTGCAAAATTGGAGATCAGGACAAGAGGTGGGCCCCACACATATGCTGCAACACTTGTGCAACAAATCTTCGCCAGTGGTTGAACAGGAAAAGGAAATCTATGCCTTTTGCAGCACCAATGATTTGGAGAGAGCCAACAGATCATACCAGCAATTGTTACTTCTGCATGGTGCCTTCAGTTGGGAAAGGTGTGTCAAAGAAGAAAAAGTGGACTGTGCCTTATCCAAACATTCCATCAGCTGTACGCCCAATACCCCATGGAGAAGGACTGCTGATTCCTGATGCACCAGAATCATTCTCATTTGAGTCAGACGAGGAAGAGGAAGAGGATGAAACTTCTGGTCCTGAACCATCAATGTCACAGGACCCACATTTTCTCCTATCCTCCTCCTCTGAACCACACCTCATAACACAAGCTGAAGTGAATGACCTTGTCAGGGATTTGGAACTACCCAAGAGTAAGGCAGAGCTGTTGGGCTCCAGACTACAGCAGTGGAATCTCCTGGCAGGTGATGTTAGGGTTTCCATGTTCCGTGACCGTCAAAAGGATCTTGTTCCATTCTTCTTCATAGAAGGTGATCTTGTAGCCTGCAACAACATCGATGGTGTGATGGCAGCCCTCAACATCGTTCATGATCCAGATGAGTGGAGACTCTTCATTGATTCATCGAAGACGAGTCTTAAAGCTGTTTTGCTGCATAATGGCAATGTTTTGCCATCAATTCCAGTTGGTCATGCAGTCCATATGAAGGAAACCTATGACAACATGAAACAACTTTTGAGGTGCATAAACTATGACCAACATCAGTGGCAGCTTTGTGGCGATTTGAAGGTTGTTGCTCTCTTGCTTGGTCTGCAGACTGGATACACAAAGTACTGCTGTTTTCTCTGCGAATGGGATAGTCGTGCAAGAGATTCCCACTACATCAAGAAAGATTGGCCACTCTCACAGTCATTGGAGCCTGGGAGGAAAAGTGTTCATCATCTACCACTTGTTGAATCAAGGAAGATTTTGTTACCACCCTTACACATGAAGCTGGGTCTGATGAAGAACTTTGTCAAGGCCATTGACAAAACACAAGCAGCTTTCAAGTACCTCCGTGGAAAATTTCCAAGGTTAAGTGAAGCTAAGATAAAAGAAGGTGTCTTTGTTGGTCCTCAGATTCGTGAACTTCTTCGAGATGATGCATTTGACCATGCACTGCGTGGCAAGGAAAAGACGGCATGGAAAGCCTTCCAGTCAGTGGCAATACATTTTCTCAGAAACAACAAGGCAGACAACTACAGGTTGTTGGTGGAAAATCTCCTTAAGGCATACAAAAGCCTTGGTTGCAACATGTCACTAAAGATACATTTTTTGCACTCTCATCTAGATTTTTTTCCACCGAACTGCAGAGCAGTGAGCGACGAGCACGGCGAGCGATTTTACCAGGACATTGCAACAATGGAGAAATGCTATCAGGGCAAATGGAGCCCATCAATGCTTGCAGACTATTGCTGGACAGTTTAATGAATACATGTAATGAATACAAGAGGCAAGCCAAGAGGCGCCTAGTAGACACTGAATAGGACTAAACTATGTACATAATAGTTTTTTGCCTTTTGTTTCATAATACATTTTATTTATATAACCCTTTTGCTGATTTTTAAAGTGTTACATAAACAGGACAGGTGAAATATTATCATGTAAAGCAACCATAAACACATGAAAAGACGTAGGTTTACAATTTATGATTAAAACTTTACTATCTACACAATATACATAGACATAAAATGTAAAAACTTAAATATCTTAGAAACAGTAGCCAATCAGTTGTTTTAATTGTCATATTTGAATTCAGCACATCAAAATACATAATAAATATCACATTTTATCTCTGAAGCAGACGACTTCTAAAAAATTGTAGACCAGTGTAATTTGAAACTCAGCAGGGGAGGAGGAATTCCTCTGTTGATATTTTGTAGAAAAGCCCAGACAGCCATCTGACATCTCATCAGCATTACAGCCCATAACATCTAACTTAAGAACACCGTTCTTTGAGGTATGGAGTGGTTATTTTTTCCTCTTTAAAAACAGAAAATTTGAGTATTGTGTACTGCCCTCCAGTTTTGAAAATCTGATTGTTTTCATTTTGTTTTTCCTCTACCCATTTGAACCATCAGTATGGGTCTATCTATATAGAGCACCCTAATAAGTCTTTACTGCTTGCTGGAAAATAATGTGTTGCTGATGGAATGCTTATTGCCCTCTTCCTGCAGAAAACTGCACGAGTTGCAGATATTTTCTGTTACTCATTGTAAAGAAAATAAAATGAAAAATATGGTTTTTTTCTAGGGAACATAAGCCCCTGAAAGGTATGTAAAGGGCCTAGCCACCAAGTTGGCCTGTTCAGGGACAAGATGAGCCAAATGTACAAGAGGAAGGGGGGGCAATACAAAGACATCCCCCCAGTGATGGAGCTATGCTGGGAAGGATCAAGATTACGGGGTAAGACTATCCTTGGAGCAGTGAGAGTGGTGTGGAATCAGGTAGGCTCACAGAGGCAAGCTTGGACTGAACAGACACCTCAAGGGTATTTCTACACTGCAATTAAAAGCCTGCAGCTGGCCTGTGCCAGCTGAGTTGGGCTGCGGGGCTGTTTCATTGCAGTGTAGACTTCTGGCCTTGGGCTGCATCCCGAGGTCTGGGAACCTCCCATCTCGCAGAATCCTAGAGCCCAGGCTCCAGCCTGAGCCCAGAAATCTACATTGCAGTGGAACAGCCCTGCAGGCCAAGCCTCCTGAGCCTGAGTCAGCTGGCCCAGGTCAGCTGTGGGTTTCTAATTGTAGTGTAGCTATCCCCTTCCCAATGTGTACTGGGACTCATCTCTTTGGTGCGAAGGGGGTGCCTCCATTCAGTGATGTTAACCTGATTTATGGCAATGGAAGAACTCATTCACTGTGTCAGTGTATTTCTTTCTTGGCTGGAAACTCTGCTTTTGGAAAGTTGTGTCAGACAGGAAAACACAAGTATTCAATCTGTAGGGTTTATTGAGAGATGTACCTGAAGGAGCTAGGTAAATTAATTATTCTAGCTGTGGTTATGGGTCTCATTCTGCTCATTTACACTGGCTGTAAATCTGGAGTAACAACAGTTGGTGCAGCTATTGTAGTGGAAATGGGAGGAGAATCAGGCCCAAAATGGTTTTTTATATTTATATGCTTAGAGATGCCTGTTTCCAGTAGCTACTGCAAGTATGTCAACAACAGTAGTGACTATGGCAACAGAACTGCTTGACAGTCACTCACATATAATTAGTAATGGCAAACCAGAACAAAATTTAAAGATTTGGCTTCCAAAAGTTTGGGTGTGTATTTTAAATCTTATATAAACTATCCAAATTTTATGAGCCTGCAGATTTGGGTTTGAAATCTTGTAGAAGTAGGCTTTAAAAGAAGTAGGCTTAAAAGATTTCTAGTATTGTACTTTTTCTCATGGGTAGCATGATCAGCATTTAGATATTGAGACTTGATAGGTCTGATTCTGGGTGGAACCAGAAAGTGCAGAGGTGTGGAAAAAGTGCTAATAATAACACAGGGGAAATGGTAACCAAACTTTCCTGAACCTGAGAGAGAGGTTTGATCTGAGTTCAGATCAAAGCCTAAATCAATTCTTCTGTTACCCAAAGGCAATTTTGGCATCTCTAGTTTTAGCTGCACGTCACTAAGCAGACAGATTAAAAAAAATATACGTTCCATTTCATGAGCTCATTCTTACAAAGGGAATTCTGTCTATTACATGACTGGAGATATTTTTGATCAACCAGGTATCAGTTGTTGAATAAATTATGCACAAAGGTATTAGGAGGTGCATTGTTCCGCAGTCTGCTTAGAGTTCGCCAAAGCTGCTCTAGTGGAAATTCCAGTAGCTTTTATTAGTCTAAGTGCTGCTCACCTGAAATATTTTATATGCAACTGCATGCCCAGCTCCCAGTTGCATTTGTAGCTGCATATTTTGAATGAACAACTTAGGTATATGAAAACTTAACCTAGAAAAGGAAAGAGATCAGTAAAAAGCAGCAGCTTAGGATGGCGAAAGGTAAAGAAGATAATAAATGCCAGCATTCATTTCATTTTTATTTCTCTCTTCACGTGTGTGTCCCTGCAGCATTTACTAAGTTTCTGCAATAAATCCTGGTTTGAACGCGTTTACATTGGCTTCTGTTGGATTGTCTTAAACACAGGAAGAAAATTTCCTGTTACTATTACTCATTGTGTTCCCACAGAAAGTCAAAATGGACCCCATTCACAACAAAATTTGTCTGACTGGCTGCTTTGAATAATGAATAGCCAATCAGGGCTGAGCGGACATAGCATGTCATCAGGGGATCATTGGATAAGTCCATTAATGGCTCTTTGCCAGGCTGGGTAAGGAATGGTGTCCCTAGCCTCTGTTTGTCAAAGGGGGGTGATGGATGGCAGGAGAGAGATCACTTGAGAGCCATGTGTTTTTCAAAACATTATTTAAATTTCAGATACCTTTGCTCTCATTAAGATTCAACTTGTACCAGAGTCCAATCAGGTATTTGTCATTTTCCTGTCTTTTCTATAAAGGAACAGAAGAAGACAACATTTTAAAAGCGCACAACTTTTTCTATGTCAGAAGCATTGATGGTGGCCCGGGGCATTTCTGATCTTCTCTCACATTTTTTCTTTTGGTTGTGACTCCGTTCCCCCAAACCATAACCTGGGATATCAGCAAAATATGGAGAGATTCCAGGGACTCCTGAGCTCCCTGACATGGTCAGCCAGGTACAGCAGCTCCTCTCCACAGACACATTACCCACACCTGCATATTCTTGTCAGATTCGTAAACGCCTCCAGCTCTGCAAGATGCTTCTGTCAATCAACATTACTCTCCTCAGTCTGGCAGACTCTTGTCTTCAGCAAAACAACCAGATGCCAGAATGGAAAAAGCAGAATTTACTGACAGGAGAACCCTGTCTACTTGGATGTCTTAACTGCGTCTTCCTGTTCTTATCTGGCCCATGCTTCCAGAGGTGATACTGATCTGAAACAAAAAGGAATAAAGAATGGAGATCAACTGAAATAAAGGAGAGTTTAGATAAGAAACCCAGGAGAAAGCAAATTAGCAAACCAGAAGGATAAGAAAAACAAGAACTGACAAAGGCAAGAAAGTAACAGAAGACTAGAGCTTATGGCAGAGAGGGGAGGATGATCTACAAAACTAAACCAGAAACAAAGAAAGGAGAAACTGAACAGATTAAAAATAAATCTGTTCTTCTTTATTTAATATTTTGAAGTGGCTGTTATTAAGGACCAGACCCTGCAGCCTTTACTCACATGAGTAAGTCTTACTAATGCAAACATCCACTAAAATCAGTGAGTCTACTTGTGTGAGTAGAGGTGGGAAGGATCTACAGGGCTTTTGGAGAATGATAAGTTCATGTCACCACTCTGGCAGAGCTGCAGTCCACTCACTATAAATCCTGGGGGACTAAGCACTGCAGGAAGTGCTGCCCACAGAGGACCAGATGGGCAGCACCCTCTGTTACATCTGATTGGTCCAGATGCGCTATTTAAGTGTGGTGGGAATTCCAGGAAGTATTCTGCATTACCTGTTAGTACCTGATCTGTCGCTACTACAGATTCCTTTCTTGGTCCTTGCATTGGACTCTGGCTTGGACCTTTTTGGCCTGATGACTGACTAGGCTCCTGATGTGTGACTCTGGCTCTGATCATGAGGCCTGACTCCTGGTCCTACCTGCTAGGCCAGACTGCCTACATCTTGGTTGTGACATACTGGTCACAGGTCAGCTCTCCTGCTGCAAAGCACAATCCCTGCTGGGTGCCACTCTGCACTTCCCGGGCCTTGTATTTGGGGGGCAATGCCCTCCCACTCTCCCAAACTACACCCATGTTAAAAAGTAGGGGCATGGACCCTGGCCGCCCTCCGGTTCCGGCACCATTGGCAGGGGGCACCCCAGTAGGGGCTCTTACCATGGGACAGGCTTCTGCTTCTAGTCCCAGTTGGATTGGGGAGGGACAGGACTTTCCTCTTCTCCTGCATGGCTGTGGAGAGATGGAGGTGTGGAGCTTCCAAGAGGTGGGTCTGACTCAACCCTGAGAGCAGCCCCTGCAGGAGAAGAGGAAAGTCTTGTCTCCCCCACCATCTGGCTGGAATTAGAAGCTGGAGCCTGGCTCAGGGTAGAAGCTGCAGGAAAAAAATAGTGGGTGCTCAGAACCCTCTGGCAGCCCCACTGATCATCGCTTCTCCCTCATTCCCAGCATCTCCTGCCTGCCATGGATCAGCCATTCAGCAGTGACCCCACATAACCCTGGACAGCAGTGATACTGGGTCTGGCTTTGGTTTGTCCTCCTTTGGTGATTCCCCCCTGGCATAGTGCTCCTCCTGGCTCCTTTCCTGGGGTGTCCCTGGTTGGCTGCTCTGTCTCTCCTGGGCTTTGGGCTGGTTCTCAGCTGCATCACTAGAAGAGGTCCTGCTCACTGTAGGCCTCTTGTCTGGAGCTGCAAACACACACACAGGCCCCTTTCACTCTCCCCCCTCCATACTCCTGGAACAACTAGCCCTTCCTCTCCCTCGGGACAAGGTTTTAAAGGGGTCATGTTCTTAGAGGTCTAGAGTTAGAAAAAGTGCCTGAATGCTGTCCATACTTAGCTAGCATGCATCTGACGAAGTGGGTACTAGCTCAAAAAAGCTTATGCTTCAATACTTTTGTTAGTCTTTATGGTGCCACAGGACTCTTTGTCGCTTCTATCACCAGTAACTCAGCACATGTCGACATATTGCAGCAAAACATCAGAAATCCAACAGTAAGTTGCAGCCATAATAGCCATTTTCAGCCAACCCAGAAGGAATTTCCAGCAAGGTACACTCCAAAAAAACCCATCAGGGAAACAAAATTCCTCAAGCACACACCAGCCAGATCACCAGCAACAGAAGGAGAAAGATAGTTCCATGTGTTTGACCCAGGTAAGAGTGTCATTCCTACTCTTTCAGATCTGGGGTGGGTAGAAGTGAGGCATTAGGATTAGAAATCAAAACCAACTCTCCTGTTGCATGTCAGAAGTGTACCATTTACGTGGCCATCAAAAAAGATCACGGCCATATATCTAGAGCTAGATATTTTTTTCACATCAATCTTGCTTCTGCCTGGAAGCATGGGTAATGCAGCAGTAGACACCCTTTCAAGATATGTTACTAATTGCAGTGTAATAATCCTTTTAGATTTGTGAGGGAATCTGCCTGGGTCAGCATTACCCTCTTCAAGGTTTTGCCTCTTAAAAATATACGTATGGGATAGGGGACACAGTCACTGAAGGAGAGGAAGTGGTCACAAAGAGGCCGTTTAGAGACTGGGAGGAGTGAGGGGGAAACATACTGCTTTTGACACCTGAGATTGAAATTCCATGAGCAAGGTGGGCTGGTTCTCTCCTATCCCGGGATGAGGGACAAGGTTTGTTCGGAGGTGGCCTCTCTCTGGGATAAAAGGCAGCAGGATTTCTGGGAAATGATTATAGTCCTGGGCTGGGGCAAGGCACCCTGGAAAATAAAAGAGCATATATTCCCCATGCTCTCCATGAGGAGAGACCTGGAAGGAGACAAATTGTGCTGCTGGGTCTCTCCTGGAGCCTAAGGGAAGAGAATCCAATTTCCTGTGTAGCTTTGAGGCAGATACTTCTGAGGATGGTCTGACGCGATTTCCCAAACAAATAATTGTAGGTACTTTGTCTAATTGGGTAACTAAACCAATGCCCCCAGAAAGGGAAGTCTCTTTCCAATGCAAAAAGCTCTAGGGATGTGTTTTTTGTCTTTTGTCTGGCCTGCTTTGTTAACCTTATATGATTATTAGGATAGCTCTTTTCAGTTTAGTCAGTGAGTATCGGATTTGTTTTCTATACTATATCAGTATATTTGAATTATTCTAAAAGCACCAAAGTACGAGGTAGGGTGTTTAAAGAAACTGAAATAAAGAAGTGAGTAAATATTGTGATGGAGTCAGACCAGAAGGGTATAGGAGAGTGCTGGAAGGCAGGTATATTAGTCTCAGGATGTGCAGGTCCCTGTTCCCTGGATAGCCAAACAAAGGCTTCTCCAGGCCAATCAAGACACCTGGGGCCAATTAAGAACCTTCTAGAAAGGAGTAGAAACAGCTAGCCTGATTGGGACACCTGAAGCCAATCAGGGACTGGCTGAAACCAGATAAAAACCTCCCAGTTAGTCAGGTGGGCTGTGGGTGTCAGGAGCTGTGGAAGGAAGTTGTGCTGTTGGTGAGACTGAGTGGTGGACAACATATCGTACTGAAGGAAGGAGGCCCTGAGGTAAGGGTGAAGTGGAGTTTGAAGAAGCAGGGACTGCTGTGGGGAAGTAGCCCAGTGAATTGTATTGTGTTTTGTGGATAAAAGGTCAGCCATCTTAGCTGATCCTATTAGGGTCCCTGGGCTGGAGCCCGGAGTAGAGGGCGGGCCCGGGCTCCCCCCTTTTTCCACCTTCCATACTGGCCTGTGATGAAAGTAACTCACTAGGTGGTGACTCTTGCCACTTATACTGAGAAAGTGAGGTCACTCTGGGGCCTAGATGAGTTTCTGAGGCCCCTAAATCTGCCAGGAAGCGCAGGACCCACAAGTACAAAGTTGGAGCTTTGTCACAATATATAATTGCTTTGTTAGTTCAGAATTTAGGGACTGAAAAGCCAGTAATTAGAGGACATGGAAGATGAAGGTTAGCAAGCCATGGTAAGGGTAACTGCTTTTACATTGCTAGGATAAGAATGCACTTGGAATCACAAAGCTGTGCCTTTCGAACAGGAGCTAGGAGTAACATCTCACATGATTTCTGACAAAGCGGTTTGATTAAATGTCTTTTGCTGGATGTAATGTGAAGCTGAACTTTGGCAGAAAGTGTCTTAACAAGAGGATGTCATTGAGGTCCCTCATTTCTCCACAACTGGCAATCTGACTGTAGTTGACTGATGGGCTAAATGGTCATCTTTGTTATTCTTGACATTGGCGGTGTGGGGGAGGGGTGGAGTTGTGTGTGTTTAGAAGGGTATAATAATTTATGAGGAAACCATATAGGCTACTTAAAAACAAAACAAAACCTTCTCCAAGCAGTTGGTATTCAGTCCTCCGACAGGCAGAATTTAGAATAAAAGGTTACTAACACTTTGGCAGTGTTTTCCTCAGGCTTGCTCTTGTATTTCTGCCAAATAGCTCGCAAGGCTCAGATTTGATTAAAATGGCAATGCTCTCTGCTACTTGAATGTAATTAGAACCATTCATTACAGCTTTCGCTGACAGTTTGGCAACCTGTAAATGTTTCTGAATATGGACAGCATTCCATGGAAACAGTTCAAGGAAAAAGTGTAAGAAGGGGGGCCCTTTCTTGAACTACAGTAAATGGAGGGCTGTCTGTATTCAGAGAAGTTTACAGGTTGCCAAACTGTGAACGAAAGCTGCAAAGAAGAGCTCTAATTAGGTTAGGGTAGCAAAGTGCTATGTTTTTATCAAAGCCAAGTTCTGCACGATGGTGCCTCCATGCCCTCCGTTGCACCTCACCTTAATTTATCCTGCAATACCATTCAGCATTTATGTTGCAAGCCACTTTGTATTACCATTATAAAATCATGAGTTTTTAATAGTGCTAAACAGGGAACTAGGACAAGACAAATATCTGTTTATGTGTGTGTGTGTTTATATGTATATAAGTCCTCTTTAGGTGAGGTGTGTGTAGGGTTGTGGGAGGAGATTTTGAACATGCTTTATTTATATTTCCCAGCCTCTCAAGTATGGGTGACTAAACCCTGGTTCAAATAACATAAGAACAGATACTAACCTTCTTTAATCAATTTTATTTTGCGGTTCAAAACCTTTCAGTTGATTATCTTTATTTTTCACTTTCCCATTCCTCTGCACATTCTGCTTTTGGCGAGGTAATGTTACCTCGGTACAAGAACTGTGTGTTGACAGGCCTTTACAGTGCTTAATGATGAGCATTACATACACCACTTTTTAGATCCATTCCATCCCCCGCAGTGGAACCTTAAGCAATGTCATGAATTTCTGCATTGGCACCCACAAGAATACATGTTGCAAACAGGAAAGAAAAGAAACATTTAAAAGTAATGACAATGAAAGCTTAACTAGTTACACAATTACATTATTGTTCTTCCTGTCAGGACTTTTCATATCACCATTCCAAATTCATGCAAATTCATGAATACCCAGGCAGTTCTCTTTGGGGCAATCTCTCCCTGACCTCCATTCTTTCAGCTTATCAGGAAGGGCTGCTTTCAAGTGATTCCTGTGGTTGTGTCTGGTTTCTGTTGGGCCTGTTAGCTGAAACAGCAATAAATGATTTTGCTCATTCTCTTCTAATGGGGAACAACTCTATCATCCTTAGCCCCCTTACATATATTCTCCATATTTGGGGTAACAAAACTGAAATTTTGTCTCCCTGGTACTTTAGGTGATCTTAATGGATAACTTGGGATTTAGCCCTTGGACCTGATTGTATTCTATATACCACTTTATTATTTGTGTCAGTATGGTATAGGCTCCCTTCCAAGAGTTAGCTATTTTTGCAGTCATTTGGGAACCAGATTAGGTTCCCAAACTTTTAAAAATTTCCCGATATAACCTGACATCAGAAAAAAAATCATTTTATGTGCGGCTATCTTCAAAGTTTTCTAGAAAAGGTGCATATCTAGACTTTTTCCATAATGAGTCACCACATTCTCACAAGTCCTTTGTGTTCTTGGGCCAATACTACCCGCAGTCTGTACACAGTAGTATCTGTGTCTAATATGAAAGGGATAGATAGGCTAAGACAGGAGTGGTCACAAGTGCCATTTAAAACTATTTGCTGATTGTAAGGTATGCTCAACAAGTGAACAGGAATCTGTTCCTGCGTCAGATCCACAACTCTAATCCTCCCAAGATCCTGGATCTCAAAGGAAATTTCAGTCATTCTCCGTCTTCCACTTTCTGGAAAGCTACTGCAACACATGACTGTTGTTATGGTTTCACCCCCTGTCAGAGGGGTAACTTGTGTACTGCAAACTAGTCAGCTACAACCTATTTGTTTAATCTCAGCCACATCTTTAAAGGGAATCACTACAGACTGGCATTTCCAAAACACCCTTCCCAGAATTTATTACAGTTATTACCCATAATGAAATCCAAACTGATTATTTGATCATCCACTATCTTGGCTTTCCTGTTCAAATTTCAGCTGTCCAAGTTTCAAGCCCATCTTTGGACACGTGCCCATTCCCCAGTCTCTAGCTCCATTTGAGACAAATTAGGTGGTTTAATTTTATATCCTCCATTCCCCAGTATTTTTGGCATGTCCTGTTTAGCAACTGTTGTGGTTGAGCCAGTGTCCTCTATCTCTGTGTTTCCCCTAGCTCCTATTACACATTCAATTATTGTTTTTAACTGCCCAGATTGAAACCAAAATGGTGGGTTCTGAACCTTGTACCTCCAAACGTTCACCCTTCCACTGCTTGCTGTCCCTTGTTTCCCAAACTGAATTAGACACTCGATACACTGTACAGGCCTGACTTTAAATTTATAACAATCCTTTCTGTGGTCGGTTTTTGCACAGCACCTATGTTTCACAGACCCATGCTTCCCTTGTTTGTCTTATTATTACCAATCTCCCTTGTTTTACAAACTGAATTTAACAACTTTTCTAACCATTCAAAAAAGTTATGAACCAGATTAGAGTCCCCTTTTTCATCATGCACATTAGACACAGATTTGTAGTGATAGGTCTCACAGTGATCAGCTTCCATCTTCCTCACTAGTGGCTGTTTTCTGCTGCACTGCCGCCAAGGTCTACCACAAATTCCATAGCCACATCACATACCTTTGTCCTCCTTTCTCTGATATTGATCTGAAAGTCCAAGTCCAGCTAAGCATCTATAAATTGGGCTATAGCTAATTTATCCTGGATGTGCTCACTGCTATCTGGCATGCCAGGTACATGAGTCTCCTCAAGACCTCTGGCAATTCAAGTGTGATCCCTTCTTTCCCTCTCCTTCTAGCCATTAGATGATCCCAGGCCAACTCGTATTGGTGACTGGCTCCAAACTGTCACCCAAGAGCTTGCACAGACCCAACTAACTTGGTCTTTTTTCTGGGATTAAGGTTTGCCATGCCACGAGAGCTAGTCCTCTTAAACTATCTACTTGACACCTTTCTCCCTGTTCATCTCCCCAACTGTTCATTTGGGCTATGATATTAAATTGACCCACGTAAGCCTCCCAGGACGTTTCCCCCTCAAAGTTAGTATTACTCAAGTTGGGACAGTCTGTCCTCTCCTAGATGGGCCACTCTGGGGTATACGTTGAGTAAAAAAGTGTTGTGTATGTCCCACCTTACCCAAGTTCTCTGGCTGGCCCAATTCGTCATTCAGTCAGCTGGCTTCCACCATGGTCTGCCTGGAGAAAGGAAGAATGGTCCAGTAACAAGGTTCTTGGTTAGGAGATTTGGGTTTGAGTCCCATCTGTGACTTAGAGCAAGTCTCTTGGCCTCTCAGTTTCCCATCTGTAAAAACTAGGATAATAGTGCTTCTTTATCTCAGCAAAGTGTTCTGAGGCTAACACATTAAAGACGATGAGATGCTCAGATACTACAGTGATTTGGGCCATAAAAGTACAATAGACAGAATCTTTGAAATTTCCTTTTTAGGTGATTTTTGAGTTCTCTTAGTCCTCGCTGCAGCTCACCTCTTTTAACAAGTTCCAAGTTGCTCTAAGTTTTCTGGGTCTATCCTGCTTCCTGGAAGACCTTTTGTTCCTTGCTAGTCAGATTGCTGTTCAACTCTTCAGTGTTTTACCAGCCGAAATGGAGCATTTTGTAGCTAGACTTCAAAATCTGTCCAGACACTTTGCAGCTGCTGCCCCAACAAAGTTTTTATTTCTGTCTTCAAATCATCAATCCTTTCTGGGAAGCCTCCAGGTGCTGCTTTTATTCTTTTTGATAAGGCTCTAGATCCACCTTATGTCTTGCTTTAATGGTGCTAGCCCACTTTGATTTCTGTAAGTACCTCAGCAATTTGCCCTTCTTTACCTTTCTTGGTTCAATAGGAATACACATTTTTTTCCATGCACAGCCTAAACCACTCCAAGCACCAAACAACAAGGGGAAATATCTGTTTAAAAACAAACACAGAGAATCTGTTTGTATGTGTTTATATGTGCAAGGGCATTTGTGTAGGTATGTGTGTGTGAGATCAGATCAGATCACACATGATCAGATAGGTCACAGCCTGTGATGCATCTCCAGAGGAGAAAGGAACAATTTGGCTGGGATGCTGATGGGATATGTTTGTTTGTAGTGTCACAGCGCAGTTTGTTAGTGCTTAGACACGGATTTGTAGTGATAGGTCTCATGGTGATCATCTTCCATTTGCCAAAGGACCTAAGGATTACAATAGATGAGAAGCTGGATATGAATCAACAGTGTGCCCTTGTTGCCAAGAAGGCTAACGGCATATTGATAGGAGCATTGCCAGCAGATTGAGGGAAGTGATTATCCCCCTCTATTCAGCACTGGTGAGGCCACATCTGCAATATTGCATCCAGCTTAGGGCCCCCCACTACAGAAAGGATGTGGGCAAACTGGAGAGAGTCCAACGGAGGGCAATGAAAATGATCAGGGGGCTGGGAAACATGACTTACGAGGAGAGGCTGAGGGAACTGGACTTGTTTAGTCTGCAGAAGAGAAGAGTGAGAGGGGATTTGATAGCAGCCTTCAACTACCTGAAGGGGGGTTCCAAAGAGGATGAAGCTTCGCTGTTCTCAGTGGTGGCAGATGACAGAACAAGAAGCAATGGTCTCAAGTTGCAGTGGGGGAGGTCTAGGTTGGATATTAGGAAAAACTGGAATTGGTTACCTAGAGAGGTGGTAAAATCTCCATCTTTGGAGGTTTTTAAGGCCTGGCTTGACAAAGCCCCGGCTGGGATGATTTAGTTGGGGGCTGGTCCTGCTTTGAGCAGGTGATTGGACCAGATGACCTCCTGAGATCTCTTCCAACCCTATTTTTCTATGATGATTTAAAGTTTTCTTGATTTGAATACTTACTAGAGTTTACTATCTGGTGCTCTTTTTACTGTATGTGACAATATTGGACGCTGCTTTACTGAAGGTTTCAATCTGAACTTTGGTCGTTCTAGGGTGTTGATAGCTGCATGATCCTTTGTGTGTTATGGCTGAGTGATGATTTACTGCATGCTCTCATATTAGGTCAACAGAGCTAGTGGCTAGCTAATTATAGACTTGTACCTGTGCTTTGGCCAGGCTGAAGGCTTGTTAGTTGAATGATCCAAGAGGCATTTTGGCAATGCTTGCTGTTTTCCCTATATATGTTGGCACGTAACAACCTGGTTTACTATGTGCTATTATCCAGTGTGTACTTTTGTAATACCAAGCCTGGGGTTTACATGCTTATTTTTTAAAAATATATTCCTTCATCTTTCTAGAACCAGACAAGAACAGTTGGCAGCGAAAATCTTGATAATGTTCAAGTGAGCAACGGAGAGGCTAAAATACTTCATATTGTGATAGGGCCATAAGTCCAAAACTGAAACCAAATCCAGGGCTAGGTGTGGTTTCAGTGGTTGGAAGGGCTAAAACATTGCCACTTCATCCCAGTCTTCTCTGCCTTGTGGGGTTTCTGAAGATGGACACGATTTTCCCCTTAGATTAAATTAAATGCACCCTTCAAGAGTATTTACAAAACAAAAGTTTACATTTTTGATCTCAGATCATGAATTTGGTCCTACATGCCCAGGATGTATGGAAACTTTACAAATCGTTCAGTACACTGTGCTGCTATAATCACAAATAGACATTTGTTGGAGACACTTTAGTTGTATATTGGCTTACAAACTGTTGCCACATTTGTTGAGAGAGAAAAACAACGTATTTCTGTTTCCTGCCACTGAAGTCAGCCCAAAAGGCCTGCACTGCCTCCAGTGGATTGGTGGTGACTTGTGTTTTCCTTCCTTTATATAATTATCTTACAAATGTAATCAAGAAATATCAGTCTCACTGAGAAATAAAGTAGGCCTGTTCACAGCAATTCCTCAAGTTTTATCTTACTAGTGTTCTTTGGCCACTAATTTTTTAATGCCTTTCATAACACAAAACAGGAAAATGTTGCCCCTGGAAGAGTCAATTATTTCTGTTCACATCCCTCAAATCTCTGATTTGCTTTGATGTCACCTTCAGTTTACTTTTATGTCATAATGTCTCACTCAGTGGACAAGAATTTCAAGAAAACGGTAGTTTCATCCAGGATACTAAATAAGGATGGATGAACCACCATGAAAATATAACATTTATGCTGAAACACAGCTATAAAACCATAGGATCATTTGGATTAGAAGGGACCTCTAGTGGGTTATACCATCTATTATTCTGCATTATGAAAACATTGATTTAATTATCCTCAGATAAGCTCTGGTAGATGGGTATCCTCAGTGAAGGTGATTTCATAACCTCTCTTGGCAGCTTGATTCTCCTTGGCAGCCTGTTCTGCTTCTGCCTGCTTATATGCTTATGAAGATTTCTGTAATATTTAACCTACATTTCCCTTGCTAATGCTTGATTCCATTATTTCCCGATCTTTCCCATTGACTAATGAGACTAATATCTGTTTATAAACAACTCTGTTTCCCCACAGTCTTTTTTCACTGCAGACTGAACATGCCCAGGTCTGTTCATCCTTCCTTATAGATTTTATTGCCCAACATTTTCCTTAATTTTATGGCTCGCCTTGAAACTCTCTCCAATTTGTCCGTCTTTTAAAAAACTGAATGCAGGATTCCAGCTGAGCTGTCTCTGGTGGCATAATTATATTTTTAACATGATGTTCCTATTACTACTGCCCAGTATAGCATTTGCCTTTTTTCTTACAGTCACATTGAGTTAAGTCTAATTTATTAGCCACAGTAATCCTCAGTTCCTTTCCATGATACTTCTGACCAGCCTTTTAGCCCATTTTGTAATTGTGCATTTGAATAGGTTTAGATCAGTTTAGCTAAATATCTGTTTCGAAAAACCTTCTCCTGATTCAAGGATATTTGCCACCAACAAACCCTTTATCATTGTTGATATACTGAAAAATCTGTGGTGAAGTTTACCTACCTCTGCTGTGGACTTCAGTGCAGAGGTCTCTGGTGCTTCCCTGTATTCTGGAATGTCTCTATGCTGGAAATCCCTGGAAAATGTGAGATACTAATATAGAACAGTGCTGACCTCAGAATAGCTAATTGTTCCTCTATGATGGAAATATCAGAAAAGGTAGGGAGAACTGCTGGCGATTGTAATAGGAATGAGTTGAGGGTGGGAGATAGAGAGAAAAAAACACGGAAGGAATGGGGGGAAATGTAAGCCAGAGCAATCAGTTGGAAAACTCATATTAGAACCATAACTGAAGAAGGAGTTTTAAAAATAACCCTGAAAGTGTTGCTGGCTGAGAGGATGATTTCTTTTGAATGTTGATATAGTTTCATGGTTTTCTATACAAGACAACTATGTTGATTGATTTGACTGGATGACATCAGTTGCAGTAGCTTGGTAATAGTAATAGCAGAAAGTAATGGACAATTGTAATTAATGCCAGTAGAGTTTTCCTCTATCCTCCCTGTAATGGACTTTCCCTTCTTCACTGTCAACTGGAAGTTGTCTATTGACAATCCAGGTATGAATATGTTATTCTTTGGAAAGAATATTTTCTCTCCTAGATTTCTTCCATATAATTTCTGATACCTGATTCCTGCATGATATTCATTAGCATGAAATGCTGAATCATAGGTGACCAGAAAATGTCAGTTTCCAAGGTCTGTCTCCTCCTGATGAAGGGAATCTGATTCATTTATTTTAAAATAATGCATTGGAATCTCTTGTATTTGTCAGTTCTACAAATTATTCTTAGTCTGTCCCAAGAATCTGACTGTTACTTGGTCATAATTTCAGTTTATTTTATAAGGGTACCATCAATTAACAGGGCTGTCATGCTCTTACTAAAACAAATCTTTTATTTTGTTTAGAAAGCAAATGTCCGTGTTTAAATTGTATATTTATATTGATCCTCTGTTCTTCATATGCTGTCCTGTGATAAGATACTGTACAACTTTACAGTGTCATACACTACCCATGTCAGCAAGCAGAAGATCACATGATGGTCATTTAATATCCATGACTCACAGTCCACAGGACTAGGAATCTAGCCAGATGGGATTTGTTCTAAGTGGTGTGAAATGACAAACAGTGCATGATACAGCTCAGATATCAAACACAGTGGGCAAACATTTATAAATACATGGCTCTGTGCCCTCTCCAGTGAAAATAATAAATCATGAAAGAGCCTTCAAATAGACTCATCCAACAGCTACAGAATATAGGTTCTTTAAAACTTTAGAAAAACTCAGGCACAAGTGCTAAGAATATGGCACACCTAGGGCCTTATCAGGGTCTTGAATACTTTTAGCATTGATTCTTCCTTGACTGATTTTGTTATTTTCTTCATTTTATTTCCTTTAATTTTTAAATTAGATTTTTGAGATTGAGACTGGTGCTTTTTCTCCTGGTTTCTATTTTTTCAACTGGAACTTCTTTGCTATCACTGATAGTCAGCTGTGAGGTTACACACTTTTGGAGCACAAAAGTGTTTAGATGTTACTCTGGGATTCAGTGAGTCCCAAAGAAGACCTTATTAAATTCATCATCTTCTCTGTGGTCCCAGGGAAGCTGGGCTGGAGATTATAGACAAGTGGCAGAGTAAGGCACAAAGAAAAACCTCCTCATGTACAAAGAGACTGTGTGATTCTAGAACCACACGTACCCTTCCTCTGCTATCACAGGGAATGAGAATGGAAATGGTCTATATCATTGCTCACAAAGTGCTGGCACAGCTACTGAAAAGTAGACGTGGGGGGAGGGGGAAATGCTGAAGATTCCCTTTCCTAAACTATAGTTGTTCCTTTGATAGGAACTGTTCAGTATTTCATTTTACAAGAAGAAAAGTCTCATGGAAGGGCAATACTTTTAAACTTTTCTTGGGCTGGGATTCTTAGAATGGGGTTCTACTGGAAGGTCAGTCACTGATAGATGGTGAAGTTGACTCCTGGGCAGAGAGCCAGCATAAGCTCTCCCCTTAAGTCCTACTTAACCCTACACTTAAATGGAGCTTCAGTGATAGGGAGCTTTCTGTCCACATGTGAATTTCATCAAGAGAGAAGAATTTGGGATCTAAAGCTAGATATGTGTATCTAGCAAAACATATAAATATCTGGTTATGTACAATGTAAGATACATGTATGTAGATATATCAGAGCTAGATCTGTATCTTTTACTCTTGAACCAAAATTATTGTTTCCTGCTCAAGGTCAACATTTCATTCTCCAGTACTTCACTTGACTACTGAGGTCGATTGTCACTCATCTAGCAATGTTGGAGTATTTTCTCACAGCTGTGGGGATTATTTAGTCTTCATAGAGTCATAAACTTTATGGTAGAAAGAACGACTGTGATCATCTAGTATGACCTCCTGTACGTTGCAGGTCACAGAACCTCATCCACCCACTTCTGAAATAAATACCTAACCTCTGGCTGAGTTACCGAAGTCCTTAAATCATGGTTTAAAGACTTCAAGTTACAGAGAATTCACCATTTTCACTAGTTTAAATTTGAAAGTGTCCCATACTGCAGAGGAAGGTGAACTCCCCTCTCCAGGGTCTCTGCCAATTTCTCCTGCTGGAAAATTCCTTCCCAACCTGAATATGACAATTAGTTAGACCCTGAGCATGTGGGCAATACCCACTAGCCAGACACCTGGGAAAGAATTCTCTGTAGTAACTCAGAGCCCCTCCCCATCTAGTCTCCCATCTCTGGCCATTGGGGATTTTTACTACTTGAAGTTGCGGAAGGGCCACATGCCATCATAGGTGGTCCCATCAGACCATCCCCTCCATAAACTTATCAAGCTCAGTCTCGAAGTCAGTTAGATTTTTTGCTCCCACTGCTCACCTTGGAAGGCTGCTCCAGAACTTCAGTCCTCTGAGGGTTAGAAATGTTCATCTAATTTCAAACCTTACCTTGTTGATGGCGAGTTTATATCCATTTGTTCTTGTGTCCACATTGGCGCTTAACTCCTTTCCCTCCCTGGTATTTATCCCTCTGATGTACTTACCAAGAACAATCATATCTCCCCTCAGCCTTTGTTTGGTTAGGCTAAACAAGCCAATATCTTTGCGTCTCCTCTCGTAAGGTAGGTTATCCATTCCTCAGATCATCCTAGTAGCCCTTATCTGCACCTGTTCCAGTTTGAATTAATCTTTCTTAAACACGGGAGACCAGAACCACACACTGTATTCCAGATGAGGTCTCACTAGTACCTTGTATAATGGTACTAACCTCCCAGTCTCTACTGGAAATACCTCTCCTGATGTACCCTAGGTCTGCATTAGCCTTTTTCACAGCCAAATCACACTGACGGCTCATAGTCATCCTGTGATCAGCTAATACATCCAGGTCTTTTTCCTCCTCTGTTGCTTCCAACTGATAAGTCTCCAGCTTATAGCAAAAATTCTTGTTCTTAGTCCCTAAATGCATGACCTTGCACTTTGTACTATTAAATTTCATCCCATTTCTATTACTCCAGTTTACAAGGTTGTCCAGATCTTCTTGTATGATATTTTGGTCCTCCTCTGTATTGAGAATACCTCCCAACTTTGTGTTATCTGTAAATGTTATTACCATACTCTCACTTTGTGTGCGAAGGTCAGTAATAAAACTGTTAAATATGATTGGTCCCAAGACCAATCCCTGAGGGACTCCACTAGTAACTTCCTTCCAGTCTGACACTTCACCTTTCAGTATGACCTGTTGCAGTGTCCCCTTTAACCAGTTCTTTATCCACCTTTCAATTCTCATATTAATCCCAATCTTCTCCAATTCAGCTAATAATTTTCCTTGTGAAACTTTATTAAATGCCTTCCTGAAATCCAGGTAGATTAGATCTACTACATTTCCTTTGTCTAAAAAGTCAGTTATCTTCTCAAAGTGTTTGATTAGGTTGGTCTGGCATGTTCTACCTTTGGTAAAACCATGTTGTATTTTATCCCAATTGCCATTCACCTCTATATCATTAACTATTTTCTCTTTCAAAATTTGTTCCCAGACCTTGCATGCAACTGAGGTCAAACTAACAGGCCTTCAGTTTCCTGGATCACTTTTTTCCCTTACTTGAAAATAGGAACTATATTAGCAATTCTCCAGTCATAGGGTATGACCCGAAGTTCACAGAGTCATTAAAAATCCTTGCTAATAGACTTGCAATTTCGTGTGCCAGTTCCTTTAATATTCTTGGATGGAGATTATCTACCCCTCACATCCCATTTAGTCCCATTAAGATGTCTGAGTTTGACTTCACCTGCAGTATTTACAGAAATGATAAAATTTTGGATAGTTCTTGTCCTATGAGATTTCAATAAGAAGTTCAAACTCTGTGTTTTTGTGTAAAAATAGCTTCTGAATCACTGGTTTACAAGTGAGAAGTGTTTTGAATTCACTTGTGTAAAATATTTAATTGTATTTTTACATGTTTTATGAATGGTTTTAATATATCAAGAGGATTGTTTCGTTTAGCTGAAATTCTCTTGTCCTTAATTTGGTAATGACCCCTCACCCCAAAGCAGGGATCTGAAAAGAAGAAGAGAATGTCAGAATGTTGTCTCAGACTACATGCAACATTTTTAAACTACTTTTTAAAGCACTCAGACTTCTGTATTTTAAAAAAATTCCTCTAAGACTTGCTCCTTATTTTTGCTTTACTCTTGGTTTTTATGTATGAGTCAAGGTATGCTGGAAAGGTTGGATAAAAAGGAAACTTGCACCCTCAAGTCTTTTGCAACTGCTGTTGCAGTCTTCTGTCTTCTGAGCAATATGTCCAATTATATTTATTTATCCCTTTTTGCACCCAGGATTTTGCTTTGCCTTTTTTACCAGTTAGAGAAAGATTTCTTAGCCAGGGCGGCGCTATCCATTAGGCGACCTAGGCCTAATTGGGGGGTGCCGTATTGAGGATCTCTGTGGCAATTTGACGGCAGCTCAAAGCGTCTTCAGCCACGGCGACAATTCAGCAGCGACTGCTCCTTGCCTTTTCCGCCAGTGGCAGCTCAACTCTTCTGCCGCTGCTGGTGGCAATTTGGCTGCAGGTCAATGCCTCTTCAGCTGCCAGCGGTATTTCGGCCGTGACTGCTCCTCGCTGATTTCGCTGGCGGCGGCAAGGCAGTAAGGAATTTTTTTTTATTCGCCACCTAGGGCACCAAAAAAGCTGGCATCAGTCCTGTTCTTAGCTTCAAGGTCTTCTGTAGACTGTAGAGCAGGGGTATCAAAACCAGGCCGCAGAACAATTTCATCTGACCCATGGATTTATTTTGAATTATTGGGCTTGTCTTCATGCTTCCAGAGTACTCACTACAAGGTGTGATTTGTAGAATGAACCAATGTGTTGTGCTCTAACTTCCCCATGTAGACCCGCCTAATGTGCATTGACGTAGTTTGTTTCGCATACGACTACATCAGTGCACACTAAGGAACATCTAATGCACGCCAGCAGGGTTCCCATAGGTGACTTAGAGCGCAACACATTGACGCACTCTAAAAATCACATCCCATATTGTCCAGATTCCATCATAGCAATCCAGCAAAACCTTGTTTACAGGTGTAGAACCACTTGGTCACATTTAAGAGGTGCTGGAGAGGCATAAGTCTGGTAGAAGGTGGCAGGTGTCGAGGCAAGAGGAAATGGCACTGAAGAGCATTACCCTCCAGGCTGAAGAGTAGATATTACAGTCTGGCAAGTCAAAGAAAAGGAAACTTCAAATAACTGAAAGGGTGAATGCCTATTGCAGCCAGCAGTCCGACAGATTCCTCTTTAAATAAGAATTTAAAAGTACAAAAGAGAAAAGAAGGGAGGACCCCGCCCTTCCTCCGTTTCTTTATTCAGCTTCTGCCAAGTGGCCATCATGTCTTTGCCCAAGAAGACAAAGATAAATCAAGAATGTTGTACACGTCAAGAGAAATGGAGAATTCTTATTTCTTTGTGGACCTGAATGGAAAGCCCTCGTGCTTGATTTGTAAGTAACAGGTATCTGTGGTAAGAGAGTACAACAGTCGATGACACTGAAGCAAACCATGGCGAGAACTATGATAAGTAAACAGGAAAGTTAAGCTAAGATAAATACTTTGAATTAGCACAGTTGTTGAAAAAGAAGCAATCAGTGTTTAGTAATGCTTGTCATGAAAGTGATGCTGCTAAAGTGAGCTAAGTGATTGCCCATGAAATAGCTGTCTTATCACAACCATTTTCAGAGTGAGCATTTTTGAGGAACTGCATACCATAAAGTGCAGAAATAGTGTCCAGATAAGCAGTAAGCTTCGTAAATATCTGCCTCTGAGACACAACTGCTAAAAGAATCAATGATTTAACTGAGAATTTGAATGGTCAACTTTGGGACAATCCTGTGCTACTTTTTCAGCTGCAGTTGATGATAGCACAGTTGTAAGTGACATCTCTCAGCTAGCAGTGGTCATTTGTGGAGTTAATGGGAACATGTGGGTAGCAGAAGAGCTTGTAGCATTGGTGACCATGACAGCAAATAACATTTTTGGCAGCTTGGTGGAAGCGCTGAACAAATTGGATGTGGATTGGACGAGACCTATGACTTGGCTACAGATTACGCACCCTCAATGGGGATCAAGAAAGCGGGAGTTATGACAAAACTGAAGGCCAAATTGTGAACTATCAACGATAGCCAGCAGTTTAGCAATTTTCACTGCATATAGTTTCAATGCATTTTACATCAAGAAACTCTCTGTAGTAAAACTTTGAAAATAAATCATGTGATGGACATTCTTCTTTAAACAGTAAACCTTATTTGAGCTAGAGGTCTAAACCACCGGCAGTTCTGCTGTCAGCTGGAAGAATGAGACATTCATCATGGATTGCCGCATCACACTGACGCTTGGTGGCCAAGTCAGGGAGCTGTGTTGACATGGTTTTTGAATTGTATGGTGAGATCCAACTTATCATTGATCAGAAAGGAAAAGTTGCTCCTGAATTGCAAAACAATGAATGGCTTCAAGACCTTACTTTCAAAGTACGTATTACAGAGCATCTGAACTCGCTCAACACAAAAATGCAGGGGTGCAATGAAGTAGTGACAAAATACTGTGACAACATTTGAACCTTTGAAATTAAGCATTAGTTGTCAGAGAAACAATTTTCATAGTGTAATTTGGCACATTTTCCCTCTCTGAAGTCCCTACATGACTCTGTGTGATGATACCACAGAAAGTACTTGAGCAAAATTGCTAAACTGAGAGAGAAATTTTAGGAATGATTTTATGACTTCAGGAGCCAACTTTGCAATTTTTGGCACATTATTTTGTCAGTATGCATGCTATATCAGAGGAGCTTCAAATGAAATGTATTGAACTGCAGTGTGACACTCTGTTGAAAGTCGAGGTTTCCAGTATTGTTATTTCCAAGTTTTATCAATATCTGGGATCAAATTATCCCAAATGGAAGTATTTTGCATCAAGAATTCTTTCCATGTTTGGAAGCATGTAAGGTGTGAACAAATATTATCCATCATAATTATCAGCAAATCTAAACTAAATTCTCAACTAAGTGACGCACACCTAAACTCAATACCCAAGAGAGCCCAGTCATTTGCTTTAAATACTGAAGCTCTGGTTCAAACTAAGACATACCAGGTATTGGGGAGCAGGAGTAGCACTGACATCTAGATTAAATAGGAGTGATCAAGATAGTTTAGATGTATCTATTTCTATTTTAATAACTTTTGCTGAGTGTGGCCCACTCCAAGTGGCAGATTATTAGATTAGGCCCGCCATATGAAATGAGTTTGTCTCCCCAAATGTAGACTGTCTGATAGGCTTTAGCTTTGATACAGGGAATGATTGTCCAAATGGAGGTTTTGGCCTTCTTTATAACAGGGAATGTGATCCCTTCTTGATTCGTCTTATAAATGATTAACGCTACACTCAGGGGCGGTGCTACGTTTTTTGCCGCCCCAAGCACGGCAGTCAGTTGGCCTTTGGCAGCACGTCTGCAGGGGGGGGCCGCTGGTCCTGCCGATTCAGCGGTGTTTCTGTGAGAGGTCCGCCGGTCCCTCTATTTCGGCGTACCCGCCGCTGAAATACCGCAGAATCTGCTGGACCAGCAGACCTCTCGCAGAAACGCCACCGAAGGCCACCTGACTGCTGCCCTGACATCGACTGGCAGGCCGCCCCCTATGGCTTGCCACCCCGGGCATGCGCTTGCTGTGCTAGTGCCTGGAGCCGCCCCTGGCCACCCTGAGGGGATCAAGGTTATTATAGAAGTAACTGGTACTGCTATTGCAATAGCTAAGTTTGCACTGCCCCTTACATTTTCAGTCACTTCTCAGTGAGCAACGGGGGAAGTAACCCCTACATTCCAATAGAACACCCCGTGGACAAGTTTGAAGCTGGAAGGAATTTCTCTCCGAAAGTTTGGGCAAATGTATATAATTATTTTTGTGTTAGACCTGTGGGGCCAAGGAATTTATTGGCAGAAGGATTTTCTTTTCCAAATATCCAAGCTCACCTTTTCAGTGATGAATTTTCCTCTTCTCTGTAGCTGTAGGAGGAAGGATGGGGAGAAATCTTGCCTTCATTGAAATCAGTGACAAAACTCCCCCTGACTTCAGGCAGACCAGGATTTTACCTCCACTCTGTAATTCATAAGAAGAAAGTTCAGCTCCCCTTTCTGGGAAAACCCACAGCTTAGACTACTTCTAAAGCTGAAATATATTCCAATAATTTTTACTGGCCGCATTAACAGTATATAAAATGTTCCATTCTATTCCTTAGAGATCTATTTATAGAGCAGAATAAGCTGCCAGGGCAAATGTAACTTAAAATATATGTCCATTAAGGCAGGGGTTGGACAGCGAGCCTGAAGACTTGAGGAAAAACTATTGAGGAGCAAATTTCTCTTTCATATCCAGGCTTCCCATTTGCAATCATTGGATTGTTACAGCAGTGAAACCTCAATATCGTAACTGCATCAAAAGAAGTTTGATTTCATTAGGGATTCTGAAACACCACAGTATGTAGTGCCCCCCTGCCAGCAGAGACTCCTGCCAAACTTCTTTGTTGTGCCTGCCAAATGTAGGGTGACCAGATCAGAACAATAAAATATCGAGACACACTGGGGTGCCATCAGCCCCACCCTCAGTCCACCCCTGCTCCTTCCAGTCTCCTCCCCATCTCTGCCCCAGGTCCCATCACCTCCCTGATTGGTCCCTCCCATCGCACCCTTCCTCATTCCCTGGCCCACCACTGATTTGCTGCATCCTTCCTCAGTCCCCCACCCACCGCTTGCCTCTTTAACCCCCTGCCTGCAGCTCGCTTGTCACTCGCCTTTTCACCCTCCCTTGCCCACTACTCTCTCCTATGTTGCCGACTTCCCCTCTGCCCAGGGGGTGCTCATCCGCTTCCTGCCTCTTCCTGCCCCTGCACCGCCCTCACCCCATCCCTATTCCACTCCTTTCCCCCAAGTCCCCACCCTGACCTGCCTCTTCTCCGCCTCCTTCCCTAAGCGCACCACGTCTACATTCCTCTCCCTCCCTCCAAGGAAAGTCCTAAGCACTGCCAAAAAGCTGTTAGGCCATCGGGAAGTGGTGGGAGGGAGGAGGAGGAGCGGGGATGTGGTGTGCGGGGCGAGGAGAGAGAGAAGGAGGCGAGGATGGGGGAGCTTGGCTGCCGGTGGGTGCAGAGCACCCGCTAATTTTCTCCCATGGGTGCTCCAGCCCCTGAGCACCCACAGAGTTGGTGCCTCTCTCCCACTCACCTCCTTACCTGAATATCGGGACAAATGGCGTCCCAATCGTACATTGAATGGGACACATGACAAAGGGTTAAATATTGGGACAGTCCCGATTTTATCAGGACATCTGGTCATCCTAGCTGAATGTCTGTGTAGATGGCCAGATAGCCATCTGGCATATTTCTTTGTATGATGAAAAACCTTTTCAGCCTGTTCAGTAGACACTGACTAGGGCTTTTGTTCAATTTTGAAGGGTTTAAGTCTTGGCAGATGGTAGGCTTCTTTAATGCAATATTTTTTCCAGCAAGGATATCATTTTTTTTCCAGTTGAAGGTACTGATGTTTTTCTGGGTTGTTGATAGCAGGTAGTACTAACAGGATCTCCTAACTGCTTTGTTCTGATAAGCATGGTTAATTGCCCTGTGGACGTCAAGCATCCACCACTGGATTTGTCCTAGGTGTACTGAGTGAATTCTTCCACCATTCTGCACCACTCCTATACGCTGCGAAAAGAAGCAATCACTTCTGGTATGAATGCTGAACCTGAGCAAGACACCCTTTTTATGAAGTGGAAGTTGGAGTATGGAGTCTTCCTGCACAGGGCACCCAGCTCACACCACGTTGCCCACCAGCAGCGTAGTTAGAGCATTCAGCACCAACAGGTGTCAGCTTGGGGCTGTCTTGTGGCTCTTTTTATTTTTGAGCAGTAATAAGTGAGGACGAGATGAAGTCAGAAAGGTTTGTTCATTCCAATAATGAATGGAATTGCCAAGGCACATTTGCAAGCCCTGCCTGAGATTTGGCTGATGTGGGCTTGATTACATTTAGTTGGGCATGCTGAGCTAAATTTATTCTAAACCCTGAAATACTGAGTTAGTAGACCTCTATCTTGGAGAAAGGAGTGTTTCAATCACTTTCTCCAAAGAGCTTTCCCTTCTTAGTTGTCTCTGTTCAACATGCAGGCGATTGGACAGTTTTTCTGTTTCTGGAAGGACCAGGATGTTTGAGGTAGTGAATGCTACCAGATGTGTGCAGATAAAAAATGGAGTATAATTTCAACAGTTCCAAAACCGAGGGCTGCAGGAGCCGGAACAGATTCGGTAATATTCCTGATGAATTCTCTAGTCCAATGGTTCTCAACTCGTTTCAGTCCATGGACGACCAGACCAATCAAAACCATTTCTTGGACCACCTCCTTTTTTATTATTTTTTTTGGTGGCAAAAGTTGGAACTACAATATAATATCTATCTAACTCGCACTGCACACATTACATGGGCAATGAAAAAATAAACTATGGCAGTTAGTTTTTATCTCTTGTATTTGGTTGAGTAAAACATATTTTAGGGTTATTTTTAACAGATAATAATATTTTATTAACCTGCGATAACAGAGCTAAAGTATTTATTTTGGGAGTAGACCGTTTAACTTAGTACTGTCAAAACTGAAATTACTCTCACACCAACCTGATAAATTCAACAGATGTAAATATAAAAGTTTGTGTCTTACCCCCTGCATTAAAATCCCCATACAAAAAAGCCACAAATGAAATAAAAAGCGCGTAATAAACTAACGAACATAAAGTTGAAAATTGTGTGCAAACTTACATTTTACAACAGAAATGATAAACAAACTAACACAGCACATTTAGCACAGAACGAACGACACGACAACCACTCAGCATGACGGCAGGAGCTTCACTAATGCTCAGAGCCTTAGATGGAAGTTACTGGCAACTAAATGCGGTTGCATCCTAGATGACGCTATGGATGACATGCTGTGTGCTTCTGAACATGGCGTAAAACAGCCTAACAGCAGCGCCTGCTCACACTATCTGACTCTGGACAATATTTGTGTGGACCACCGAAAAAGTCACCATGGACCACCAGTGGTCCATGGACCACCAGTTGAGAACCGCTGCTCTAGTCTTTCTTGTCTTAGAGTTCTGGATATCCTCAGAAAAAGAAGGAAAGCTATGTAGAAGACTAATTTCCCAGGGTTGGAACAGTGCATTTCTAGCTTTCCCCACTACATTTCTATATCAGGAGAAGAAAATGTGAGTCTTGGTGTTTTGTTGGTTGTAAAAAAAATTCCACACTGGTATTTCAGATGTCTGCAACAGGCAGTGGAACATGGACTGATAAGCATTTCCATTCAACAGCAGTCACTGATTGCCTTCTCAGACTTTCCACCTCCTCATTGCATTGGCTTTTGATGCATAGGGCCTGAAGCAAGGCTAGTGTTTACTCTGTCCACCTTAATTAGCAATATTGCCTCTGTTTGCAGGCATGATGATTTTGTGTTCCTCCTTTCCCCTCCTGGCCCCTCCTAATATGTTGATGAGTCACATATTATTTAAAGACCAGGAGCACTAGCTGAATGGCAAGTTCAGCAAATGTATACTTTAATTTGTCTATTTATAGCTCTACTTACCCTGGATAACAAGATATGATAGTTAAACTCCCAAGCCAAATAAGATGGTATTTGTAGTGGCCATCTCTTGCTCTGGTTTTCTGATTGGATGTCAATATTTGAAGCTCATGTCTCAAGGGAAAAATATCTGGCAGTGTCGCTGGAGTCACATGAGTGGAGATAGCAACTGTAGACATTTTTGGAGAGAACACATGAAGTCTTGCTAAAGTCAGCAGGTCTGTCCAGGATGTCAGCATTCTACGAAGGCTCCATTTTGAATGATGAGATGCTGTAGATATGAACCTGCCTGTTCCCTCCCCTGACTGACTTCTCTCTCTTCTCTTGTGCAATTTGGTGATGGTGTTGGATAGTGTAGAATCCTCTTCTTCTGGAAATCGACTAGAAAACTTTGGAATGAAGAAATCGAACTGTTAAATTTAGTATCTTGTTCCATCTTAAAGGTACTCCAACCAAGACACCACCCAGAAAGAAATACATCCCTTTCTATCTCAGAGTTGCAATCAGGAACTCTCTGTATATGTTTGGTAACAAGGCTAGGTCAAATAGTAGGGACTTCCACTGACAAGCTTCTGGCCATATATGAACCTGAGGATAAGCATCTGGGCACGGTTGATCAGCATGTGCAGGATTGAATGAATTTCCTGAAGTCAGGAAATCTTCACAATTTGTAGATTTCAAGATTTTAATTGTGAATTTTAAGTTGCTTTTTGATCTATTAAGATTCTTCAGGTTCAGGATGATGCTAATTACAAATAAATAAATACATGATTTCTCCCTGAAGAATTTGGGAACTAGAAGTTCCATTCTGACTCTAAGCTTCATTTGATAGCTCCACTGCCTGTTTGTGGCCACTGTTGTGGATGTGGGTGTAATACCAAGGCCAGGAATCTGATACAGGAATGAAAGGAAAGAAAAATGAAGGACCAGAATAGATATCTCGAGTGCAACCTGAAAAAGTAGGAAGGGGACAACAGAAGCATCCACACTATTGGACACTTGACAACCAGAAAAATGTTATTTTTGCACATTATTGATAAAGGGTCAAACTGATTTTTAAAAATTTTCTTTGCAAAATGGTACAAAGGAATTCAGAATATTTCACAGCTGGGTTTAGGCCACGTATAACAAGTTGGAGCTCGTTTTGGAGCCAGTTCTAAACCTAGAAAAATAGGAGTATACAATGGGAGTGCAAACAAAACCATAACTACAGCACTGTGAATGGTGAGGCTATAATTACTAACCATTCAGGGAGGAAAACAGGCAAACAGCTTAAGCAGAACACTTTTTGTGAGAGAAAAGAAAGTGGTAGATATAATACTCCCCCTTCTCTCTTTGTCCTCCAAGATGATTTATGAACCTCTCTGCTATTCTGTCCTAGTCTTTTAAGTTAAAGAATCCAGTTAGCTTTTCATAATGGCAGAAGTAATTAAAAAGGTGATCAACTTCAGTGGAACATAAAACACAGAAAAGGTCTGCCTCTTTAATGATATCCCCTACATACTTTACTGGCAGGGATTCTGCTAATCTAATACCTGTTAATTTTCTTTCTAATTAGGACTATAGCTCACCAGAGGCTGTTTTATATTCACTTTATATATAGTTAAAGGGCCCAATCCTGGGTCAGGGAAAGAATCTGAACACGTGAAAATAAATTTTGGGGGAGGGGAAAGGGAGAATGGAAAAGCTTTTATTATTCCCTTGATCCCTGCTCAGAACTCCTGTTGCTATCAAAAGATGCACACAAGTCATATTACTGTCCATGGGAGTTGCATGTATAGGATGAGGGCTCAATGTGGCCATAAATATATAAAAATTAAGTGCACCGGTAGATTACTAAAATGACACCTGATATCCAAACCCGTTTTTTTTGAAAAACGGGGTTCAGTAAAATAGGGTTCCCAGGCTGCTTGAGTTAGTGGATTTGGAACCAGTTGGTTTCCTTGTCTCCCAAACATAGAGCACTGCAAGAACAGTGCCATACAGCTTTGGGAAGGCCATCTCTCTGTCAAGATGTCAGACTGTACAACTGGAGCCTTTGAAAAGCCAACTGGTCAGCCCAGGTAGTTAGAATTCTCTTTCCTGCAATCCAGCCTTGGGAAGCCATAAATGTGGAGAACATAACTTCGTTTTGGTTATGTAGGATTTCAGTTAACCAGAGTTTATAAATTAGAGCTGTACAGGATAATTGTATTCCAGTTATAGTGTGCTCAACTTTTATTCAATTAGCATGGCTTGCACTCTTGCCTAAAAATAACCACATTCCATACATTGACACAGAATCACTGAAACTATAGCTGGAAAAGCCTGTTCGGGCATTCACTCACTCCTCCTGTCAGTGCAAGATGCACTCGCACCCTGTCCAGCCTGACAACAAAGAGGTTGTGTGTGAATTCCAAGGGGTCCAGGACCATCTCTGAGGAAACCCTCCGCTTTCACATCAGCTCTATGCCCCCTGCAACTTGCGGCTGTATGAACATTTTCTTGTAATTTCCACACGGCCAGTGGAAGGATGATGCATGTGTCATCCCTACCCAATGCCCATCTTCTACTACATCATGATCCATGGACCTATACAGAGGTCTGGTGGATGCTGTGGAGATATCTGATTCCCTTCAGCAATTGAGGGGTGGAAGGCCCTCTCCTTGCATGGATGTATGGGAGGGTGCATGATTCCCCTCTACTTTCTTAACATGAAGAATTTTTTCTTGATTGACATTCAGCTCAAAATTCTCTGAACTGTGTTTAGCTATTCCTAGTTATAAGCACTTGTGTCACCAGGAATATTTATAGAGATCTCAAAATATCTTCCATAACTCTGTCACTACTTTTATATATTTTTTTAAAAAACCAACCAAACAAACAAAAAACTCCAGCTGGCCACCTTCCTATTTTGTCATATATGCAAAAGGTTGTACCCTAATTCTTTCCTGTGTCACTTATGTAGTAATAGTGGGAAGAATATAAGTAAAATTAAATATTATTTTCACTTTGCTGTTTCTTTTTGTATCCTTTTTGGCTGCCTTGTCCTTAGTTCCATCATTTAAAAACAGACACATCAATTTTGAGTTCTAAGGAAAAATGGACTCCTAAGGCATGGCTGTGAAGGCTCAGTAGTAGTAATTTTTCATGAAGTTACAATGAAACTTGCAACAAGCATTGGTTAGAGGTGGGAGGAAGGAAATAAGATTGAAGAGGCCTCATCTGTTTGTACTTCAGTTTCTTCATTTGTAAACTGGTGGTTTTAAAAGCTACACCAAGGGCTTGTGAGGATTAATTGCTGAATGTCTGTAAAGCGCTTTGATCTTGGCACTACAAGAAAGTGCAAAGTAGTATTTTTTATAACCTCTCAAAAAATGCCAACGCAAATCACCGTACTGTAAAAATTTGTGTAGACCCCACTTCTTTCTTTAAAAAAGTAATCACTGAAGGATTATCTTGTGTTTGAGATAAGGTGGGTGAGGTAGTGTCTTTTAATGGACTAACTTCTGTTGGTGAGAGAGACAAGCTTCGAGTTGCACAGAGCTCTTCTTCCGCTCAGGAAAAATCTTGTGTATGACATTTTTCAATACAGTTGTACATCTTTTCTCTTAAAATTATCCCAAGTAATTTCAATACAAAAATGTCATAATGGGAGCACTGACAATGAAGTTTGAAACCAACAGAAGGTAGGAAATTCAAAGGTAAAGTTCTGTGCTCCTGCTTATAGACTGTACATTCTGAAAATGTTCTACCCTTGATCCCTTTCTTCTCCCTGCCCTCTTGCAGAGTCTAGCACCCACAGGAGTACTAGCCCACATCAGTCCTTGCATTCAAGGGAGTAAAAATGCATCTGTGACCAGTCTGCATGTGGACCAAAAGAGGAAAAAGTTTCTTGTCCCCGCTCCCACCTATGCACACCCACACAAAGGTCAGCCATAATCGGGCCCTGAATACACAGACTCTAGATGGGCGCTGATCATAAACTTCTCAGGTACAGGGCAGCCCAGCTAGCAGCATTGCAAATCCCACAGGTGTAGACATTTAAAAATAAAGCCACTCTAATCATCTTCCTGGTTGGAAAGTTCTTTACCAGTGAGCCTCCGCCTTTTGACTGGGTTTGAACGGTCCCTTGTGCCTGTCTGTTACAAGATATTGAGGGGAGAAAGACCAGGTAAAACTTTCCTAAACATATGAAGTGGTGATGGGGGAAGCAGTGGCTCTGTGGCATGACTAACCTCGCCCCTTAAGAATGTGAATATCTCTCTGCAAGAGAATTGTGAGTCCCAAGGCTTTGGATTGGAATAAAGTAGCTGAAGTTGGCATCGCTTAGGGTGACTTACCTGGACGTCCACCTGGCGGCAAGTCGACCGCTGCCACTCTAGGGTGACCAGATGTCCCGGTTTTATAGGGACAGTCCCGATTTTGGGGTCTTTTTCTTATATAGGCTCCTATTACCCTCCACACCAGTCCCGATTTTTCACACTTGCTGTCTGGTCACCCTACTGCCGCTCCCCATCAACTCCGCTTCTGCCTCTTGTGGAGGTGGAGTTCTGGAGTCGACGATGAGCACGCTCGGGGATCGATTTATCACATCTACAATAGATATGATAATTCGATCCCCGATAGATTGATCACTGCCCGCCAATCTGGTGGGTAGTGAAGATGTATCCTTTGATTGCCTTAGCAATAACTTCCTTTGATGCCTGCACTCTCTCTGAGAAAAGCAAGGGATTCGAGTCTATGGAAGCCTGGCTGCAAAAGGAATGAAGCTGAATGTGGGAAGGTGATCCCAGTGACTTGTGCAGAAGGGATTCCCTTCTGTGAGGCCGTGTAGTTCTTCATGGCCTTTCAAGTGGACCGCCTGAATCTGATGGTTATACCCTTACCTCTCTGTTCAAACCCAAATGCTCCCTATGCTCTGTGAATTCTTCCTAGCAGCATTTAGTCTGCCTGTTTTACTGAGCATGGGAGAGTAGCATACAATCCTATGTTTTCATGTGATACCTGTTTGCAGCTGAGGGCTGGTTTCTTTTTCTGGATGGAGAAAAGGTGACAGACTATCTCAAGTCAGGGTTTACTTGTTCCTTGGACTGTGTTAGAGCTAGCAGCCTTCAATGACCAATGGGGTATGAATAAATTGTTCTCCTGCCTAGCTGGATGCATTTCACACATCTTATCAATATCCATACTAGCTACAAGACTGGCTTTGATTATGATATTTCGCCTGGAACTCACTGATCCCAGAAATCCAATTCCTTTGGTTTTCCATTGCCAAATACTATTGGAGATTCTTTGATCCATTATATACCGGTGCAGTCAAGCGCTCTGTTATATTAAGTCCAGATCACTTGCTTTTCATTTGAGGTGGACAAAATTCCAGTACCTAATACTTAATTAGATAAACTAAGGCAGTTAGATACATAGCTGGATGGGCTGCATAGGCTCTTTTGCCATAATTATTAATTTTTACGTGACATTTAACTCCTCCAACAAAATCCGAACAATGAGAGACAAATGTTTGGGGTGGGACTTTCCCAAGCTTATTTCTATTAGTGATTTAGACAGTAGTTATGTGTATCCTATGTAGTATCAACATTTTCTGTTTCCTTTAATGGAAATAATATTGTCATATCTAACTTTTATTATAAATGAATTGTCCTTTGTTTCCCATTTTCCTGTTTTTGTAATTGTGAAAACCTGAGAGTTGCCCATATCAGAATCTGACAAGTTAGCCCATTTGTTGCCTTGGGATGTACAATACAATGCATGTCCAAACCTGTGTGTTATCTTCAAATAACATATCTTCACATAGAGTGCTCTTGTAACCCCCTGTATATCCTTAAATAATTTGTAAATGTACTTCTGATGGGTGTCTACAAGATATGGGATATAGTTTTCTATTGAACAGCTAATGGTCACTGTCTAGTTATACTTTTAGAGTTAACACAATACTAAAACCTATGTTTATTTGGAGGCTCAATATCTTAGAGGCAAACCCAAAACTTACCAGCCTTGTAGGCTGGTACAAAGGGGCTGACAAAAATGTTCTTTTATTATCATTTGTTGAATCCTAGATTACTCTAAAACACCACTGAATTTGCTTTAATTGTGATCTATTTACTTTTTTCCTCCTGTTAATTCCAAGAGAAATGGTTTAACTGGTGCATAATTTGATTATAAACTTTTTGACAAAAATAGCAGCATTAATCTTTGGAACACATTTTTCCCCGAGACCTTAAAACTGCTCCAAACATATAAACATCTCTTGCTGAACCCTTCCTGATCTTAAAGAACTTGAACGTGCTACAAACACCACAGACAGTGAGAATATTCTAGGAGAATGCCTCTTTTTGGTTACACTGAAGAGTGCTTTTAGCCTGAGTCTCTGGTTTTATTTATATAATATATATATCCTCAACAAATTCTAAGAATGGTTGAATGGAGGATATTTCATGTCAATTAAAAGATGTTTTTTGAGGTGAATTTGGTCAGCACTTAAAATTCCACCTTAAATTCTCAAAAGATGGCACTTGCTTCAGGTTCTGAAGATGGGAATATGATCTGCTAAAAATCAGACAAGTGAGCAGAAACAAAATATGACTTTTTGCCCCAGGGGTGATGGAGATGGAGATGAATCCTGACAGGCACACACATGACAAGACCAAGGCAGAGCAAGAACGGGTGACTCACAAATCGTAGTGGCACGTTCTCTCCAAGGGCCTCAGTGTGCAGTAATGCCTGAAAGATCACAGCCAGGATCACATGATGCACACAGTGGTTGGCTGACTGTTGAGCCATACAATAAAACCCCAACAAATTAAGTATAAAACAGCCTCTGGTGAGCTATAGCCCTAATTAGAAAGAAAATTAACAGGTATTAGATTAGCAGAATCCCCGCCAGTAAAGTATGTAGGGGATATCATTAAAGAGGCAGACCTTTTCTGTGTTTTATGTTCCACTGAAGTTGATCACCTTTTTAATTACTTCTGCCATTATGAAAAGCTAACTGGATTCTTTAACTTAAAAGACTAGGACAGAATAGCAGAGAGGTTCATAAATCATCTTGGAGGACAAAGAGAGAAGGGGGAGTTATATATCTACCACATTCTTTTCTCTCACGAAAAGTGTTCTGCTTAAGCTGTTTGCTTGTTTTTCCCATTGGAAGGTCAGTAATTATAGCCTCATCCTTCACAGTGCTGTAGTTATGGCGGTCGGTGGCAGGGGAGAGGAGGATGGAGCGAGGAGGAGTTGTGCTTCCATTATATACTTCTATTTTTCTAGGTTTAGAGCTTGGCCGTAAAATGAGCACTAGGCTGAAACTCATCACACACAATCTCAGCCTCGCTGTGAAATTGTGTTTTTTTAAATCTTTGTTTCTATTTGGCAAATTAAAGAGAAACAGTCTCTCCCTTCGTATCATTGATAGGCAAAAGCGACATTTTATTGTTGTCAAGTGTCCTGTAGTGTGGGTGCTTCTGTTGTCTCTGCCCTTCTTTTCCTGCTTGCCACCTAGTCCTCCGTTCTGATCCTCTACTTCTCATCCCAGTCTGTCTGTCTTTCCTCCTCCTTCTGCCCCTTTCCTTCTGCTTGTTTTGCCCCTTCCCTCCCTTTTGGTTTCTCAGTGACCCCCATTTTGCTCATACAATTGGGCCTACTGCTCCCTGCTCATTATACTATTGTATACCACAGTCCCACCCAGCTCACCAGTGGAGAATCCTGTAGCCATTGTATAGTCTGTAAAGAGAGGAGTGTCACTCCTTCACGTCGTCATAGATCCTGAGACTCAGGACTCCTCTCCTGTTCGGTGTAGGAAGCGAGTCCCTATGTTGAATGAGTTGGGGGTGATAATTGTGGCTCATGTTTGAGTGCATCAGCCACTGTTAACCTCACATCCCTGAAACCAGAGGCGCATGCCAGAAAAAATAGAATTGCATGCCAGAGATTCACTACAGTAATGTGAAGGGGGAGGGATAGCTCAGTGGTTTGAGCATTGGCCTGCTAAACCCAGGGTTCTGAGCTCAATCCTTGAGGGGGCCATTTAGGGATCTGGAGCATAGATCTGTTGGATGATTTAGTTGGGGATTGGTCCTGCTTTGAGCGGGGGGTTGGACTAGATGACCTCCCAAGGTCCCTTCTAACCCTGAGATTCTATAGTTGACCAACTCTCATTTTGACATCCATGCCTCCAATCAGTCCTACATCTCTGTCAGCTCAGACAAGGTGAAAAGGGTCAGTGTTGGTCCGTCCTTGACTGAAAAACTTCTGACTAAAGCCCATGTGTGAAAGGAAGTAATGCTATTGTTTCAGTACTTAATGCCCTTCCTTCTGAGGGCTATTGCCCTAGCGGGTGACTGTGCGGAGACACCACACATGTTCTATGCACTCTTCTGTAGTACGGTGCCGGGTCAGAATGAAACTTTTGTTCCCTGTAGCGTCTACACACAGATGCAGACATCAGTGCTCAGCACAAGGGTCCATTTGTCGTCCTTAAAGATCTCATGGCATTTTTGCAAGAATAGGGGTGTCTTGCCCTTGAATATATTGAGCCTGTTTGTGAGCTGTGGACCAGGTTGAAGAGTCCTGGATTTTGAGCACACCAAAGTGAGCAGTGTTCAGATCAGGGGCTGTGGTTTGAACGGAAGCATGAATAAATTTATAACTACCGCTCTGTATATATAGAAATGTCATTTGTGAAATTCAGATCTATTCTATATAGGTTCTTATACCTTCTTATATTTTATACCTATATCCAGATCTAGGTTCATATTTGGATTCCCCGGAAGTCAAATGGTGCTTAGCTCCAGGCTGTGAGTTTGGGATCACCTCTGAAGATGTAATTAAACCTTGCAGTTTGGACAATTCATTCTATTGACTTAAAGTCCCCCGGCAGTTTCAGATGAATAAAGCATTCTTCATTATTTCCTGTTCTTAAGTGTGAGCTATGCTGTTAGCTGATGTGTCCCACCCCAGATGTGGCTACAGCTCAATGGTGGTTGAAGTTATTCATGTCTAGAGAGGGACACTTTCTGGCAGCTGCTTCCCAGTGATGCCCACTTCAAACCCCAAATCCAGTAGTGAAAGCAGAGGTAAGGAGGCTGATGCTATTCTGACTGACTACATAACTCGTAGCTAATTATGGAGGGCTGTTCTAGGCCAGGGTATAGGGATCTGGGATGCCAGTGAGCCAGGAGGTCCCTATGTTCCTGGCCACATGTCTGTGCAGATGCACCCCGTGAACTCACAATACTCATTGTGCATGGCTAACGAGTAGATTAATTGTGGATCTGACAGGAGATGACTATGTGTGGGGCTGGTGCTGTCCATGACATGGGTGAACATTAATGCCACTGCTGCAGTATAGCTAAGTGTCCATTTTGGCGGTATTTGCAAGTTGTTAAAGACTATATAGTATAGTTTATAAAGCATTTTGAGATAGAAGGTGTGTATACGTATAGTCTATGATTTAGGACTCTAGAATGTGACCAGTTTAAGAGTAAGCTTGATATTAATTCAGTGTGGATGTACCTAGATATAGATCAACTACACCCATGTTTAAGTAGGAGCTGTATATGCAACACTTCACTTTTCCCCACAACCTCCATCTCTTTTTTTCTGCATATCCTTGCTGCACAAGAGAATACATGTAAACTTATACTGCTCTGCCTATTAGTCCTATCCGATCCTGAGACTTTGTCTGAGAATCCCTTGCTCTATATATACTCTCTTATGTCCTGATGTGGTTACTATTAGAAGTCTCAAGAGTCAACGGCTAAGTCAGCATTAAATAAGATGAGGAAGACTTTGTAGCACCTTAGAGACTAACCAGTTTATTTCAGCATAAGCTTTTTGCATCCGATGAAGTGGGCTTTAGCCCACGAAAGCTTAAGCTGAAATAAACTGGTTAGTCTCTAAGGTGCTACAAAGTCTTCCTCGTCTTATTTACAGATACAGACTAACACGGCTGTTAATCTTAAATAAGTCAGCATTAGCCGTTAACTTCTGTAGACCAGAAATTAAATGCTAGATTAGGTCACAGGTATAGAATGAGTTTGGTATTATCAACTGTAGTAGTGTTTGCACCTATCGCAATCCCTCTGTACACTCTTTGTAACAATTCAGTACAGCTGATAATTTTCTAATCAAGAGAAGCTCAGAAAAGCAGAGGAATGGCTAGATCAGGCTGGATGAAAGAGTTAAGGGTATGTGTGTGAGAGAGAAGTTTGCACAGAGCTCTCTCTTTCTGAGGTAAACAATATAGAAGTGTTTGAAGAGGGAAAGTCAAAGAGACAAGTCAACACATTTGCTTGTTCTTTTAGTATATTTAAAATACTTGTAGTTGATGTATAGCAGCAGATCCACCTCTACTCTGCTGCCTGACATTGGGGAGGAGAGGCAGGAATGTAGCTGCCATTCCGCTCCTAATGGACTTCAGCAGAAGAAGCAAAGTAGTAACATTTTATTGCTGTAACCCTTCTGCCCGGTGGGTAATGGCTGCAAAAAGGGCCAAGGATTCAATATATGCAGGGTCCCTCTTGACAGATAACTAAAGTGGCTCAAGCCCCTACCCAGAAAATGAAACATCCCCTCCCTGGGTGCCCAAAAGAGGCAGAAATTCCCCATTTACAAGCACTCCCAGACCCTGTAGAAACAAGGAAACCTGCATGAGGGAAAAGTGAACACAGTCACAAACTTAGGAAAACACAGCAACAGAATGTATATGCAAATAAAGAGTAAATACCTCCCCATCCCACACATTCCAATAACTTTGGCAATAGTCCCTCTAACATCCTTCCCACCCACTGAATGTCCCACAGGTGATAGTTTTTTGGGTGCACCACCTCATCTATCTCATGGTTTTGGTGAGTGAGTAGTAGCAGTCCAAGTGTCTTTGCAGATTTATCTCCAATCCCTGCTTGCCTGGTCCCATGGGGAGGTGCCATTTCCTAACCCAATTAAGTGATTCAGCCTCATTAAGGTGCTGGGAGGCAGGGTCCTCACCGGAGTCCTCTCAGCTGGGCTGCTGTCCTCTGTATCCTTCTTGCCACAGAGTCCTCTGGGAAAGTTCTCACAGCGAAGTCCTCAGTTTGCATCATCTCTTTGTGGAGTTCTCTGGGACATGTCTCACAATGAAGTCCTCAGGCTTGCAGCGGTGACCCTGGAGCAGAGGCCTAGCTGCTTGGAAATGAGCTCTTTGCTACAAAGAAAGAGTTCTATCCCCTTCCTAAGCCCAGTTACTTCCCCACCCCAATACATGTTCATGTACAGGTAAGGGTATTCCCCAAGTGTCATTAGGGAAATTGTGGGTATGCAAAATGAAGCTCTCAACATCAGCCGTTTTCATCAGTAGAGAGAACAACAAGTGGCTTCCCCTCTGGAGCCAGAGAGCTCACACTGGGTGTGTGCTTTCCTTTCCTAGACTATTGAAATGTATTGTCATCCATTACACAGAAATGGAGGCATTTTTAATCCACCATTCCAATGGCTACTCGTTTTGTCATTCATTGCAAGTCCTTGTCTATTTCTTGGTGGGTCGGACATTTGTTGCACCAGCAGACATGCACCCTTTAAGAGACTATGTGGAATGAAGCTGGATGAGCGCCACAAAATGGGCCTGATCCAAAGCCCACTGAAGTCCATGGAAAGGTTCAAATGTTTTCCTGGCACAAGTCACATTCCTTTTATTTTAGTGAGCGGGGTGATTTGCAGGGTGACTGGGAAATGCATGTTCTTTCCCCAAGTCTGCCATGCATTGAAGGCTATCACTGGTGGTGTTAATGTGGCTCTCTCGCTTTCATTCCATGTGCTGTTTGGCATTTCTTGCCTATTTCCATATAAAATTTTTCCATTCTATGGCTCCAACATATAAGGATGTAGGGCCTTAGGATGCAGCAGAGTTGCAAAGATGTAATGTAAGCTGTTAAACATAGCTGAAGGCAGATTGTCCATACATATTTTTAGGGTGATCTTCTAGAGCAGCAGCAGATATCTGCTCTACTGTGTTTTGAAAATCCAAGAAATATTGCACTCTTGGATCACCATGAAACCATGCAGTATATTGCTGGCAAGGTTGACTTCATTTACTATCATTGAAGTTATGTGCATCCCTTTCGGAGAGATTCCACCAAGAGCTAATTTTAATTTTCTCTGTTGCATGCACCTTGGTCCACTCAAGTATGTATTCTGCTCCAAATATCACAGGTGCAGTGAATACCACAGTTAGCAGCATCATTGAGAAGTTGGACACCTTCCTTTCAGGCACACACATACATGTTAACTACCAGTGTGTTGGAAAATATGGCTCTTACAGGGATAGTAAACTGTACTTCAGATGCAAAATGTACAACTGTTACCTAGCCCCAGTGTTCCCCGCTACAGAGAATGACTGCACATCCATGCCGTCTCCTCCCTGCTCAGCTACATTGTCCACTGTTATCTGCAAAGGACACTTATTTCATCCTTATTTGGAATGAATACAGAATTCATGGCGCCAGTATTGCGGCCACTGCTCACTTGGATATGCTCCTTCTCTGCCAGTCAGTGGCAACGAGGAAAGGGTAGAAAACAGAAGTGCAGGGCGCAGATAGATAGGACATAAGTGCTGTCACTGACGGATGTTGTTGATTAAAGTGTATTATGTTTGAGTGGGGTACCAGCTGCAGAATAGACCTGCACACAGACACACCTCTGTAGTGTGGCATGCTCATCCCCAAATTGTTAATGGGGATCATCATTAAGGCTCTGACTGAGTCACAAATATTTTTAGTAGATGTCATGGGCAGGTGATGGGCAACAAACACAAATTCATGGAGCTGTGACCTATCCATGACTTGTACTGTATACTCCTGACTAAATCTTATCTCAAGGTGCGGGGGGACCACTGCTCTGCGGAGCGCAGGGTGAGCATTGCTCTGGGAGTGCCACTCGGGGGTGGACCCGGGGGCCAGTGGCACCAACTGCTGGGGATCACCGAGCTGCACCTGCTTCTGATGCCCCGGGACCACTTCTCAGGTGGTCCCGGAGCCAGCTGCACTGGCCACTGCTCCGGCAGTCTCCAGGGCCAGCTGCCTGGGGCCGCCCGAGCGGTGGCTGGTGCGGCTGGCCCTGGGGCCACTCTAGCAGAGCTGGTATGACTGGCTGCAGGAGCTGCTCCAGCAGCGACTGGCATGGCCATCCCCAGGGCCACCTGAGCTGCTTGGGTGGCACTTGAGTCAGCCACAGTGGCCGCTCCAGAAGTCACAGAGGTAGCAGAAAGTCACAGAATCCGTGACTTCCACAACCTCCGTGTCAGACAAAGAGCCTAATCATCATACAGTAGGGATATTTCTAGTGGTACACTCTAGGGAGCTGTTCTTGCCCCAGTGCTATTCAATATCTTTCGCAATGATCTGGAAGAAAATATAAAATCATTGCTGGAAAATGTTGCAGATGACACACAGACTGGTGGAATGTAAGTAACGAGGGACATAGGTTAATCATACAGAGTGATCCGGCTCTCTTGGGAAGCTGGGTCAGATTCATTCAAACAAAGTGAATGTTCATACCTCAGGGAACAGTGTGTGTGTCACACTTACCGAATGGGGGACAGTGTCCTGGAAAACAATACCTCTGAAAAGGACTTAGGGGTCATGGTGGATAAATAGCTGAACATAAGCTCCCTCTCTAATACATTGGCTAAGATGGCTAGTGTGATTTGTTTGCCAGTTCACTCATGGGGGAGCGAGGAATGGTTGGATAACGCATGTATTAATGTTATTCAACCAGTAAATAGATGCAGTTCCAAACTACATGTCCCATTTCCCCCACCAGTGGCTAGACTCCAGCTTCTGCAGCCAGAGTGACCCTGGAGGGGATGGTGAGGGGCTGAGTGACAGCCAGCTGCCCCAGGAAGAATTGTGAGTCGCTCAGCCAGAATTCTTCATTGAGTCAGCTGGAGAGCACACTCTGGAACAGCAGCTCCGCATCATTTGCTCTCCTCTGGTCAGTGCAGAGGAGTGACGGAAAAGAAGGAGCAGGACCATGGTCCCATCATCTTCCCCACCCCATTTTTAGGCAGCTAACATTAGTGCAGGCGAGGGTGTCCTAGTAGGAGACAGGGCCTGTGCTCCTAGTTGTGTGGCTGGACCTTGTGCATGGGTGCCAGGGTGTGTGAAATTTCCTTGGGCCCTTCCCATCGTATACACCCACACAAAGATGGTCACAGTCTGGCCCGGGAGTTTGTCCATTGCCACCCGTGGTCAGATTTTCAAGTCCTCCCTCTTGGCTACAAAATCATGTCCTTTGCTATCTCCTGATTCACGTGCTCTACTATCAAATAGCAAGCTACCTTGATTTGTTTTTTATTCCCATACCAGGCACTGTGCTTTCCTCTCACCTACTCGGGGTCCTCCTGACAGACAAATTTCACCAAGTGTTGGCTATATTCACAGCATAAACGAATAGCCACAATTTGCTCGGTTGTCCCACCAAGAAACAAAAAGAAGGTATGTGGGGCCAATGAAAAGAATGTCAAAGGTGATGTCAATTAGAATGACTTTTAGTCCTTAATGGGGATTTCATTTTCAAACTCTGTCAGAGAGCAATAAACTCAAAGTGTAGTGAAACAATGGAAACCCTACTACCACTCTGGCCAAGAAGAAATAATTACAGCATAGAACTTAACTAGGATACTTTATAGGAGAAGAGGAACTAATATTGAATGTTAGAACTCTTGTGTGTGCAGATAGGTGCCTCCCAGGATTTTCAAAAGTGCCTAAATGAGTTAGGTGACAAAATCCCATTGGCTTCAATCATCCATCTGCATCTTTAAGTGCCTAAATACCTTTGAAAACTTTGTGGAATGACTTCATTATATTGCTGAGTCAAGGTGGGTGAGATAATATCTTTTTTGGACCAACTCGTGTTGGTGAAAGACAAGCTTTTGAGTTTAAACAGACGTGGGTGGCTCAAAATGGAGGCTGGGGGAGGCTAAGCCTCCCCAAACCTCATGCTGCCACTGGGGTGGGGGAGAGACAGTGTCCGATTACTGCACGGTCCCCGGCCTATTTAGGGCCCCTGGAAAAATCTCCCCCTGCCATAGCCCTGGGGCGTGAGGCACTGTCGCCCCATGCTGGGGCCCTGGGGCTGTGGTGGGGGCACAGAGCAAGCAGAGGGTGAGGCCAGGGCCGGTGGAACAACTTTTGTAGTGAGGTTGCCGACAGCCATTGAACCAAACTGTGAACCCTGTATATAATGGTAAGCAGCTGAAACCAGGTGGTGTGGCAGTACCCTTAGTTCCAGCACCTATGAGCGGGGCCTTGGGGGAAAAAGGTGGAGTGGGGGCAGAATGGGGGTGGGGCCTTAAGGAAAGGGGTGGAATGGGTGGGGCCATGGGCAGGGTCACAGGAAGAATGGGCATGGCCTTGTCTGGAAGAGGTGGGGCAGGGAGCTAGCCTCCCCAAGGGGAGGCTTCACCTGCTGCCCACGTACACAGAGCTCTTCTTCAGGCCTGACACATTATCAGTCTTTCTTTGTTAGACACCAAGGGCAAAGGGCACTGTTCAAGAGTCAGGTCTGTACAGATCTATCTCTGAAAATTGCCTTAAGTGGTGTAAGCTGAGGTGCTGAAGTGCTTATGTGAAGGTCTTTGAGATTCTTTCACTTCCAAAAATGCTTGAAATGCAGGGGGTCAAATTCAAATCTGGTGTAAACAGATGCAACTCTGCTGAAATCAGAGGAGTTGAACCTGCCACTAGAGCTCTGAACTAGACTTGATGCTTTATCCTTTTGTGTGGGTTCTGCAAGGTTATTAGGAATAAAAAAAGAGAGGGATCTGGATTCTATAGCTTCAAGTGCTCCACCAGCAAAATTGTTTATTAAGTTCCAACAACAGAGTCAATGAGGCCAGGTCTGCTTCCTTGGCACAGTCAAAGTAAAACTACATTACAAGCAGCACACAAAAAACCAGCAGTGCAGAGCAAACATAATGTATGGAACAGGAGGATTTTATATTGTCTTTAATTTAAAGATGAGTCAGTGGGAAAGCGTATGTTCACATGTAATACATTGATGTACATAGTAGGGCATTGTTTTTCTGGCGTTTCTTTTTAAAATACAGAGCGAATAATCCAAGACTAAGAACCTGTTTGTTGTCACTGGAAGTTTTGGTGAAGGAAGGAAGGAAGGAATAGAAGGAAGATGAGACCTAGAGTTATTTCAATATTTTAAATTAAGGGGGAGAAAGAAGAACCCAGAGGTTACAGATTATATTTCAAGCATCATAAACAAACAAACAATCAAAAACACTAGGTTGGAGGGAACAAAGATTATTCAACGCTTTTTATAAACCTCTAACAGCAAAACAGATTTAACCTTGTATCATCTCTGCTTTGTCGCTTGCTTTTAAAAGTGAATGATCTGAAAACTATATTAACAGCTACAGTGGTATATATAGGACACAGGTAGTGGAAAATAGTGGTATGCAAATCATAGGTGTACAGACCCTGATTGAAATCCTGCAAACACTTGTGCAGATGCTTAACTTGCAGCATGTGGATAGACACACACTGGTATACATTATCTGCTATGATCGAGCTTTGCTTTGCACTTTGGTGGGGCCCACCTAGGAGAGGGTCTCTGATTGTGCCCCACCAAATCCTGGCAGAAGTTAATGCAGCTCAGGACCTGCCCCAATTGTCATAAGGTCTCTGAGGACAGATTTGAAAAGGCATTTAATGGGTAAAGATGCGGATAGGTACCTAGATGCTTTTGGAAATCCCACTACATCCCTATCTGCATACCTTTAAAAATCTGTCCCTAAGTGACTTTGCCCCAGTGGGGGATAGCTGTAGCAGAGCCCTGTCTCTGACATTCCCCTTACCACTGCCACGCTGTTGCTGTCTTGGGAATACTCCACTGGTCACCTCCAGCCAGAATATGGCCGCTTCACACAGCCTGAGTGCTACTGTGGCTGGAGCCAACCAGCAAATCCAACCCACTGAGTTTAGTGAGACTACTCACGTACTTAAAGTGCATGAGTATTTGCAGGACTAGGCCTACAGACATGAATTTACTCAGGCTACTTAAATGCATTAATGTACAGTCATTAATTTTTAAGGCAAGTAAACTGCCATTATACAGACAGGTGTACAAACTTATGTCAAGTGCAACTTCTATAGCTTTCATCTCGACTTGGGACTCACTCCCTTGCTATTACAACATATACCGTACAATACTGAATACTGTAAGACAACATGAGATTGATTTAAAGTGTTTTTGCTTTTTGTGTGCCTCAAGATTCAGGCAGAAGGGGTAGGGGAAGAGCATGCAGGCAAAAATTACTGGAAGAGTTTTAAAAGTACTAGGATATCTGTCTACCTTCTGGAATAGCATCTATTTTAATGGCAGGTATATTTGATCATGTTTTATCCAACTGTCACATTTTAAATGGGAGCACTTGCACATTAGTTCTCCTAATTGAAATAAAATATGGGCCTTTGCATCGTTTTTTATTTAGTATGATAAGAACTGCACTACAATGGATTTTAGCATTAATAAAGAATGGTGGTACAGTGGATTGGTTGTATGGCAAGGTATTTAGAGTTATACAGAAAGATGGTAATAAAAAGTCTCCAAAAGCTCAGACTAGTAGTATGTCCAGTTCTACTCCAACTGAAGTCAGCTACAAAACTCCTTGTTTGCTTTATTGTGAATGGGATAAGGCCCAAGGAGAATGTGGCACAAACTCTTATTGATACTTTACTATTCTTTGGTAATTTTAGTTCCAGATTCTATATATACATTTGAGAGGGTAACTACATCCAAAAAATGCAATCAAAATTGCATCAGAAACACTTCTCTAGCCTAAAAGAGGAGTGGGAGGAAGAAAAAGAAAAAAGCCTTCCAGAACAGCTTTTTAGCATGGGAAAACATAGCCAATTTTATTTAGATATATTTTGTCTTATGCCTCGAAAAATTTAAAGTATTTAACAAGCCGGGGTGTCATTGTGTAATTGTTCCCCTGTCCCCAATTTAGTTATAAAGCAAATACAAAAATAATGATAAGAAGAAAACCCTCCATGTTCCCAACTTGTATAAGCAGCATTAATTAATTCAACGTGACAAGCTGTGTGAAATATTTGTGTAAGTCAATCTACTATAATTTTGTTTATAAAGCCCAAAATATAGTCTGACAAAACACAAGTATTAAATGCATTTCAATCAGTTTAATCAAATGGAGTCAATGTAAAGAAAAGGGGCGCTGTCAAGAAGTGTCAATGAAAATTCGATCCATCTTGAAGTTAATATCATTTGGTAGGGAACGTTCTCTTGGGGGGATGCCCTCTTGATTCTACATTGAGGTATCAAAAAATAAAACAACATTTTTGAATTAGTAATCTAAGAAAAATGGACTTGGGACAGAAATTTTAAAAACCTAAACCACAATGTATACAAAATGTACACAGAAAATTGAATCAATCTTGCATCCCTTACTCAGGCAAAACTCCTATTTACTTTAATGAGAATTTTGGCTGAATTACAGGAGCTGTTACTACCTCTGTTCCAGATTTTGGTCAGCCCTGGAACAGAGGCAGAAGGTGGGCTGGCCGGAATCCCCTTGGCGACTTTAGCCTGTGCCCTCTATAATGCATGAAAGAGCCTGGGGAAGGGTGAGGTCATGGCAGAGCTGGTAGGGCAGAATGCTAAGCTTTTTCAAAGCTGGTATAGGGTGTACCACTGTGTACTACCATGAGACCACAGAAGGAATTTTGGCTGAATCATCCAGGAATTGCATGAATTTTCTGCATCCTCCTTCTAATGTGCTTTGTAATGTTAATAATCAATAGTCCTTTATATAAACTATTCCTAGACTTGTGTTAGTGCTGCATCATTGATCCTGCTGATGCCAAATGAAGAAGCAAACAAGAATGTATATTAATTTTAAGGTGAGGAAAAATCATAATACTATAAGGGGAAACTGGAGAATTGGTCTGAATTCAACAAGATGAAATTAAATGAAGACAAGTGCAACATACTAAGAAGGAAAAATCAAATGCATTACTACAAAACTGGGAATAACGCGTTAGGTGCTAATACTTCTGAAAAAGATCGGGGAGTTATAGCGAATCACAAATTAAATATGAGCCAACAATGTGATGCACTTGTGGAAAAGGCTGATACCACTTTGGGGTGTTTTAACATGAGTGTTGTTCGTAAGACACGGAGTAATTGTCCCACTCTACTCAGAAATGGTAAGGCCTCAGCTGTAGTACTCTGTCCAGTGCTGGGTGCCACACTTCAGGAAAGATGTGGACAAATTGGAGAGAGTCCAGAGAGAAAGAAGTAAAAATAATAAAAGATTTAGAAAACCTGAGGAAAGTTTAAAAAACTGGGTATGTTTGGTCTTGAGAAAAGAAGACTGAGAGGGACAAGATAACAGTCTTCAGATATGTTAAAAGCTGTTATAAAGAGGACTGTGATCAATTGCTCTTTATGGCCACTAAAGTTAGGAAAAGTAATGGATTTAATCTGCAGCAAGGAAAATTTAAGTTAGATATTAGGAAAAATGTTGTAACTATCAGGGAAATTAAAATCTGGAACAGGCTTCCAAGGGAGGTTGTGGAATCCCCGTCGTTGGAGGCTTTAAAGAACAGGTTGGACAAACACCTGTCACGGATGGTCTAGGTTTACTTTGTCTTGCCTCAGCACAAGGTGCTGGACTTGATGACTTCTTGAGGTAACTTCCAGCCCTAAGTTTCCATGATTTTATGGTATGAAACTTAGGAACCTCTCTAAAAATGCTCCTCCCCATCTGATATTAATATAGTTGAGATCAGCTGAACAACTTCAGCTATAGGCCTCCTGTTTAGATGGGAGAGGGCGGGTGGCAGTATTTTCAATGGACTCTCCAAGAATCAGTTGATCTGAGGTGAGATGTGGCGAGCGCTTGAGGAGTTGGCAGTGAAAAAAAATGCTAGGGCCAGTATTGGTATGGTGCCTCCATGGCTATTCTTCTCACAACCCCAGTACCATCTAGGGGAGTCCCATTGACTCCCCGAGCCCACATCCCAGCTAAGCGACAATGCCAATCTCAAGAACCCAATTCACATCACCACACGGAACATATATTTTTAACTAATGATAAATTTTTGAAGGAGCCCTGTGTTAAAATATTGGTGCCATGTTACTGACTGCTGTTAAAGCCCGAGTGAGCAAAACTGCTTTGATTCAGGTCAGGGGAAGGGAATAGTATGCCCCCTAAAAAAAGAAAAAGTATACTCTCACTTTTCTGCAGCTTTCTCCTTCTTTTTCCAGCCAGCACTGATTACAAGTGGCAGTGCAGAGTACTTTACTTATCCCTCAGATTTGTGCATTGGAGTGCAGTCAGTGTGCCTGATTCCAATGTTCCAGCTAAAGGAGAAACTGATTCCAGTGTTCCAGTTGTAGAAAAACTAAAATTAGGCCTTGTCTTTATGCAAAAAAAAGGGGCATTCTTAACTTGTGTTCACTAGAATTTTACCTTAAGTTAGTTAAGACCAGGCAGTCTGCAGTTTTCACACAAGGTATTAGGCCTAACTAGTATGAAAACTACAAACGGTTATGTCTTCTCTATGATTTTATCTCAAGTCAGCTAACTTCATTTAGAAAAACACTTTTTTCATAGTGCAGACAAGGCTTTAGTGACAACCAGTGCTTGGAAACAACCCATATGCTAGAGTGGCACTTAGTTGAGGATACTATTTCTCCAGAATCTCAGCTTTCACTAAAGAAAAAAAATCAGCATGTCTCTAGCACCCACAATGAAGGGGGAGAGAAACCCCTTTAAAAAGATGACCCAATTGTACGGAATGCAGAGATCTGTCTGCAGAGAGCCTGGAACAGTAGCTCTGAGAGGTGTGAACTGCCCCATTTATATCAGCAGCCAATGCCGGATTAAGGCAGAAGTTTACTAAACTACATTTAGGGCCTTGCAATATGAGGGGCCTCTCAAAAAGAAAAAACTGACTCCATTTCCAGTTTTATCAAAATCCGTTGATAGATAAAAGATAGATGGGAAAAAGAAGAGTCTCTTTAAATATAGACATTTTCACCAAAATAGGACAAAAATATACACATCTGGCCACACAAATACCTTTTTCCTACCCTTACCTTTCACTAATTGTTCATAACTGACAGGCAGGAGGCCAGGGCTGAGAAAAAAACAATTATTGCACTTGTAAAATGATTATTGCTACGAGTAAGTCTGCTATTAGTCTCCTAAAGCAGCGTGTTGTTGGCCCGCTGCTACTGGTAAAATTCTGACCATGACTTCATAACTTATTTAAATAAATAAATAATCTCACTTCTGATAAAATCCTGAAAAAATGTGAGGTCGGAGACAGTAGTTGTTGTGAAGCAATCCAGCCAAGCTCATACTCATGTTAGTGTGTTCTTCCTTCTTTTGAGCTGTACATACATACAATTGTGTATGCTCTCTGCTTCATGCGCTGTCCGTGCTTCATATGATTGAGTTTGCAGGTGATCGTCTTATGGACTTGGGTTGAGTGGGTCTTGAGGAGGACAAATTTGTGTTGGCTTCCCTCCGTCAGTTTTGGGAACCCTTCACAGTAAATAACAGACAGTGCTGATGAAAGGATAAATAGTGTTTTTTGAGAGAAATGAAATATTCTGAATACTTGGTAAGCAAGTGATTTCAAACTATGTGCATATATGATTTACAAGCTATTAAAGCCTATAATATTCATTATATTTGCTTGAATATAGGCTAGTTTTTCTCACTTTCTCAATGTCTGTCTAGAGATTACCAGTCTTTTTTCTGGTAAATTCTTTCTTTCTCTTTCGCACATATAGCTTGCTATCACTCTGTGTGTCTGAGGTGTTTACTCGAGATTAATTAGTGGTCCTGGGGGAGACAGAGGATAGAGCAGCAAACATGAAGAGAGATATTTGCCTAGAAAAAAGACTGGGATTTTCTGCTTGGCGGGTTTGGAGTATGCAAGATAATATTTTATTACAGGGCAAATGCTATGTAAAAATTCTTATATAGACTTATACATCACATATCATATACATAATACATTGTATTTTTATAGTATGGCAAAAGAAAAATCCCAACAATGCAAAAATGAAATAGGAATAAACATTTGTAAACATATTTTATATATAGTCTGGACAAACTTTGTATTTCCCTAACAAAATTAATCAAACTTTTTTTCATTTATTCATATGAAAAGAAGGAAATTTTCCTTATTCATGGAGTAAAAAATTATATATCCTCTCTTGTTTTCCTGTGAGAACATAGACAAAATAGAACTAACTTTCACAGAAATATCCTGGTAAAATATCCAGGGTTTTGGTGCACACACACACAAATATATATATATATATATATAATTTGTTATTTTATAGATATATAAATCTCAATATTGATAATATAAAATTATTTTTTACTGGTTTCAGTAAAAACTTTCTGCTACTAATTTTAGTACCAATATTAGGCAATTCAGCATAACCATCTATAAAAACAAAACCAATCAATTTACTGGAAAAATACAACCCACATACAGTTTTCTGATGGTTTTCTTATTACCTGGGTGTAATTCATTTAATTATAACTAACAGTTGAGCTTTAAACTTGTGGATTATATGCATCCTATATCCTCTATCATTTTCTGTATCTCCTATTGCCATCTTATGTCGTCTAAGAGTTTCAGTGCATATTCAGACAAGGAATTCCACAATTTAGATGCCCCGAGAAGAAAAATTTCCTGAGAACTCTTCTAGTAAATTGTATTATTTACTCCATTTTTTGTTTTGTATTTTTTTAATATTGTATTTACTTCTACTTTACTTACATATTCAATTAGTTCAAAGAATTTGTCTAAAATTTATATCTGTCATGATATTGTTACAGAGAGGGCTGCTGAAAATGAAGATTTTTATTCTAATTTTACAACTTCGCCTTTTTATATATGCAAATATAAAATGTTTGTATTTAAATATAAATTGTCCTTTTTGTGAAAATAAGAGACTCTTTTTTTTTTATGGGGCCTCGTACATTTGACTTAGTTTAGGTCCTCTGAATGTCATAATCTTTTCCTATCCATGGGATGTTATTTAGATACCCAGTGATGATGATTTTAACCGCTAACCGTTTAGCTATTTCCAGCCTCACGTGATAGTGGATGGGGAATGGGGGAGGGGTCACAGATCTGCCCAATTTATTGTGAATGACATCTCATTTTGGTAATTCAAGTGGGTGGTGTTTGGGAGGTACTACAATTTATTATTTTTCTCCTTTAGGAAGGAGCCATGCCCAGACCCTAACAGAGTCCATGGGACCCACTGAAGGACAGGGCTGGCTCCAGGCGCCAGCAAAGAAAGCATGTGCCTGGGGCGGCATATCTTAAGAGGCGGCATTCCGGACAATATTGGGGTGGCACATTCTGGCCACCCCCGCTTTTTTTGTCTTTTTTTGCTTGGGGCGGCAAAAAACATAGAGCCAGCCCTGCTGAAGGGGAGTCAAATTTAAGGAGCCCAGTGGCCAAAATGGCAACAAACTCATATTTTGAATACCTCTACAATCTACTGTGAGCAGCATTTCATTTGGGAACTCATCTGGGCAGAACTTATTTTGTGAGTGAAGCTTGGAAGCATACAAATGCCCTTTCTCCGCAGTCTGATTCCTGGTGTCAGGCGCACTTCAAGAGGTGCACAGATATGGATAGTCACCCCGAAACATCACATTTTATTTCTGAATCTCTTAGGACTGCAAAACTGTGCTTGGGGCATCAAAACAAGGTTTTCTACATGATTTCTAATGCTTCTTGTTTAGGTTATACTGTAATGAGTTTAGAGATACCTGACGAGAATAATTTTTTAAAAGTTAATTGCAGTTTTATAAATCTTAAAGTTTATTTCAAGTTTGGTCCAAACTGTGAATATGCATCTGGGTCACTCTTATGTATTCGAACTGGTTCACCCATTCTTTTTACAGCGATCAAGCTAGTACTATACACACCAGCTTTCTCCGAATTGTTTGACTTTGAGATTTACAATGTTTTCCTCCTGTTATTTTGCTTAAACCTTCTTGTTTCTCATAAATATACGTTGCTTGTTCCATGGCTAAGTCATTTCACAGAGTGAAAGTGGAGTATTTTGCTTCTGCTGGCTTAAATCTTCTGAAGACCCTAATCAAAAACAGGGTTTTTTTTATTGAAAAGGAAATGAGTGTTTTTGCACTATAAACTAGCTAGTTAGCACTATCATGAGCAACTCCCTATTAATCATGTACCCTTTTTTTGCAGCTATGTACAGTAACTGACCAGTCTGGATACACTATATGTGAAATAACTACGGATCTTTTGTATTTTAAGTAATTGCCATTTCTGAGCCAGCTTGCTAAATATTGGGACATTTGGGGTACAATTTTAAGGTCATTATGTTTTTGTTCATCTCATTTCTTGAGAAATCTATTTTCACACTTGCCTCAAGCATCCTAGATACTGTACATTAAAGTATGGCAAATTAATTTAATCCTCCCCTCTCCCATTCAGTTGTTGTGTGTCTCTTTTTCCAATGTATAATACCTTGTGTATTTTTTTAAATTTTAACCTATTCCTGTTTTTAATGATGCAAACAATGGAAACACCAAATAAGCTAAAGGAGCTAACATATTTAGCTCCACTTTCTGCCATCTGTTTGAAACTGCTGATGTAATTCCAATTTTAAATTATATTAGATCCTGCCTTCTGGACCCCTTTTTTTATTTACTTTTTTATTTAAGGCTTTAGAGAAAGCAATGCATTCAGGTTGTTGATCACTTAATAAGAAACTGTACCTTTGACCATTTTCAGTCTGGACTTAAATGGGGCTTTCCTGCATGAATAGATATAATGACAGTAATAGAGCTTTTATTTCCAAAAGATAAAACTTATCCTGTGTGCCGAGTTTGATTAGATCTGTTTTCAACAATAACACCAGCAACCAGCAGATTTGTTTACACTGAAAAAGATGGCAGAGATGAAGGGTTGTGGTCTTGCATACTTTATTATCTAATGATGGAATTTCTCAGTTTTATGTCTGAGTTTATGCCTCAGAATTAACTTTATTTCCCTTAACCCTCCCCCAAATTATTTTACCTAATGAATTAACAAATTAGGGTTTTTTCATATAATCTTCATTTCCTTTGTTTTCTCTGGGGCCTACTGGGACAGTTCTCCAGTCACTGCCTTCGTCCTCTCTTGTGCTTGCAAGTACTCATTCCTCTGCAGCTGAGACCAATGCCAGTCTTTTAAGGATTCTGTCTGCAGCCACTCTATAATACATAGCCTGGTTTCTGTGCCATCACATTCCAATGTCAGTATGAGGATTCAAGGCTTACTGTAAGCACTGTGCAAATAGTTACATTACTTTCATCTCGCAAACTCAAATAAATACAAAAGAGCCTATTTCAATCTTATTTATTTACTGCCATTATTTGTTGCGCACTCCCGCTGTGCTTACAGCTGTATTGAACTTGAAGGAAGATGAGGTCCTGACATGAGATGTTTGCAGGCTGAGAGGAGTAAAAAAATTAGGACATTGTTACTGGAACTAATTAAAAGAAGCACGGCTTTTTAAAAAATAAATGAAAACATACAAGTTAAATTGTTATATACATTCCTCAACAGAAACTTTCCTCTAGCATATTATGAAAGTCAAAGTCCTCTTACTGAATACAGAATTAGGGCTTGGCTACAGTTGCAAGTTTGAGAGCACTAAGCCCGCTCAGTGCGCTCTAACTCACTCCCCGTACACACTGGCAAGGCACATAGAGTACTCTGACTTCATGGCTCAAGCGCTCCTGGTACTCCACCTCGCCGAGAGGAATAAGGTCTGATACATGTTGGCCCAGCATCAGTGTGAATGAGGTGTTGCATTACTGTGCTCTGATAGACCTCCAGAAACATCCCATAATCCCCTTAAGTCAAGTGGCCACTCTTGTCATTGTTCTGGAATCAGCTGGAATGCAGATATACCCTTACACAGGTCTGTTTCTGACCATCGGCTGCTTATCTGCTCCTAGACAAAGCAAACATTACTAAGGATTAAATACTATAAATTAATTTTTAAAATTACATCCTCCTTGTCTCTGGTTTTCTATTTTCTTTCCTTTCCTCCGTGGCTTTTTCTTTCTTTCTATTGCTTATCTTGTGGTATATTTTTCCTCCCTCTTACTCAAGCTCTGCTCTCCCTAAATCCGCTTTTCCTATAAGGTTTCATAATTGTTCCCTCTTTAACTGTGACTATCTTGCTTTCTTTTTATCCCAGCTCTGTCTAGCCCTTACCAAAGAGGCGTGATGGGACACAACCTTGCAGGACCCCACATAAAAGAGCGTTAAAGCCTGGTGAACAATTGCTCAACATCAGCCTCCGGAGCCTCTCCAAGGAGCCACTCAAGCTTGATTTCATCCACTCCAATAGGGTCTGGAGGTGAGTCAATAGCTTCTCATGGCCAGCAGTGTCAAAGACAGAGTCAAATGGGTCAATAAAAATACTTGACGTCTCTCTGTTTTCAGGGAGAGGTCATTGAACGACATAAACAAATAAGTGTTTGTGCCATATCTAAGTCTAAAGTCATATTGGATGGGGAGTCATTTTGCTACACAAACAAAATATATTTCTGGCAGAAAATTTAAATCAAATGTGTTCAGGTAAAAGAGTACGAGTTTCAGATAAGACTGAAGCTAATTAATGTAGCAAGATATTGATAGTTCCTTGTTATGGGAGTTATCAGTTTTTCATGGATGGAGTGAAAATGGTAGAGAAAAGGGGTTTATTTTCTGACTGAAAATATATAATTGATGTAGACTGAACAAGTTTAACCTAAACTAAGGATCTACACTGCACACTGCCTAAGAGGAAAATAAGGGCCAAAGCTTCACTCTTTTTATGCACCTAGTCCAAATGATCAGAGTTTGAATATTTGATAAACTGCTCATGGTAGCTGTAAGCTGCTATTTCTGTACAGAATTTGTATTCCATAGCAGTACCAAATTAGTATATAAAATATACTGAGTGAATGATTTGTTACAATAACTTTTTGTTGTCCAAATATAATGAATATTTCATGATTCAAATTCAAAGCCACTATAAATTTAAAATATTAAGTTTTGCTATGATGCATAAAAACCATTCATCATTACTGTTAAATACAAAGCATATTCATTCCTGGCAAGAACCATAAATACTACTAGTAGTCCCAGATAGAAAGTAGTGGTTAGAGTTAAGAAGGACTGCTGTGTAATAAATACATGAGTATTCCTCCTGCATGTTTTAAATAATGCCATCTCCCCTAAGGACAGATTTCATTTTAGTGTAATTGAGATTTGCAAATCAGTCAGAAAAGCCAAAAGTCAAATGCTGTTGTTGCTCTCTCAGACCAGGGTGATATTAAAGCAGGAACATTTTATGAAAACTTTAGCAAACATCAAAGTACATAGCTTACAAAGTCCAGCACTGGAATGATTGCAAGAAGCTCTAATAGGGTGACTAGATAGCAAGTGTGAAAAATCGGGACAGGAGGTGAGGGGTAATAGGAGCTTATATAAGAAAGAGCCCTGAATATCGGGACTGTCTCTATAAAATCGGGACATCTGGTCACCCTACTTGTACGACACAAGCTGGTCACCTGACCTTTCAGTACAGCTCCAGGCCTTAAAGAGATGGAGCACTGAAGCTACAGCTCTGGCATTTCAGCCAGTTTTTTGTTAAAAGATATTTTTCATTATCCAGCATGTTAGGGGGATCGTGTGTGTGTGTGTGTGTGTGTGTGTGTGTGTGTGTGTGTGTGTGTGCTGGTTAATCAAATATTCCAGTTAACTAAGTTATATTTACCAATGGAATACCAATTTTCAACAAATTAGAATACAATAAAATGAATAAAATATAAAATAGTGCACAGGTACTCACCAATCCAATAGTAGTACTGCACTGCAGAGTGATTGGTTTCTTGAAGCACTCAGGTGTATTCAGGTAAAGTTTTCTATATAGTAGGTTATCTTATGATAACCTGTTGGCAGCGCATGGCATAGCCCCAGATCCCTAAAAATACACTTATCACTAAAACCATACTGAACATGATTGAATCTTTCTTTGATGATTCAGAAGGCACTTCAGGATCTTGTAGTGCCTCAGAGTCATCATTATAAACATCAATTATCATTGTAGATGTAGAAGGTGTAGGTGATTAGGCGGAATCTGTAATGACCCTATGACACACCCCAGAAGCTGCTTTTTTGAATAAATCCCTGATATCAGCTTGATTACTTGTCTTCTGCCTCTTTTGCATAAAAGTAGAGTGCAGAATGTGCAACTGCATAACTTCCTGGGCAGTATACTAGTCCTGGTTACTAGACTGAAGATTTGTATTGGGAGATATCAGAAATGCCAGTTAATAGAGCTTTCCGGTTGATAAAATGCCAGATAACACAGCTTTTACTGTACTCTGGTATCTTCCAGATAAGGTGATGTGTGGAATTCCATTACAGCAAGAGTGCTTTTTAATTCATGGATAGATATAAATGGATTGTATAATTTTATTTAGAGAATTATTGGTCCCATATTTTCTTCTGCTTTTTTAACATCTATTTGTATCTTTACATTTCTTGAAAGCACCTATATGTAGTAGCTCTAGGTCCCTGTATGAGTTTCTTTTAAAACATAGCATATTAGGAAAAAACCCAATCCAAGTGAATTGCCTTATAAAGCAACCAACCAAACCCACCATAAAACAATAAACCTTATAAATCGCCAGCAGTAATACAGTAAAAGTCACCCTCCTCCACACATCACCATTTCTCTGCCTGCTCTATCCCCAAAGAGAAGCCTTGCCTTTTAGTTCTGTGTTTGTACAGCATCTACCACAGTGGGGTCTTGGACCACGACTAGGGGTCCCAGACACTATGGTAATACAAATATGTAATAATAATTAATAATAAATAATACCAATAATGGCCTGATGGGCAACAAATTCAGGACCGATGGAATGAGAGTCATAGTTCCATACTCCAGAACACTTCACAGAAAATGACCCGAGACAGAGGGAATGCTAGTTTGAGCATACAACTGCTGTGGGATCACACACAAAGAGGCAACCTCTCAAGTAACCAGGGCCCAAACCATTTAGGACTTGTGGTACAAGACCAAAAGCTTTTACTTCACTAAGAAACTAAGGCCATGGGCTTGTCTTCTCTATGGGCTAAATTGGCGTTGCTGTGATCAATGTAGTGGGCATCAATTTAGCCAGTCTGGTGAAGATGTGATAAGTTGATGGGAGAGCACTCTCCTGTCGACTTCAGTACTCCACCTCACAGGGAGGTGGAAGCTATGTCAATCGGAGAGCATTTCCTGTCAGCATAGCATGATATAGACACTGTTGTAAGTCGATTTAAGCTACATCGCCTTAAGTTACATATCTTACGTAATGTAACTAGCATAACTTAGATCGACTTACCTCGTTAGTGTAGACCAGGCCCATGTCTACACTTCCACTGATGTCATCAAAACATATGTCTCTCAGGGGCGTGAACACCCCCTCATGAGTGACACAAGTTTTGCTGGTGGGAGATGCTCCACCACTGCTTATTTAGGTGGTTTTATTATGTCAACGGGGAAGCTCTCTCCCATTGGCATAGCATGGCTATATGAGCAGTCTTACAGCTGCACATTTTTATCAGCACAGCTGTACTGCTGTAAGCTTGCTAGAGTAACATAGCCTTATAAGAAATAAGAACAGACTATGGAGCCGCAGCGTAGTGTATGGTTTGCGTAAAGCCCTGTCCAACGAACAAGCTCATTTTCCAAATTGCTATGCCATGACTGTATGTAGAACATACATTCTCTACATGTACAACTTAGAACACGATCTTTTGATAGTTTACCATAAACTGGCTATGCAGTTTCTGATCCTCAATAATTTTACTTCCTTTTCAAAAGAGAGTAGGGATATTAAAGCTCTCTTTGAGAATGTAAATGCCCTTATTTTTGCAATTTGTCTGAATTTAGCTAGTGAAAAGTTGCAAGATAGATCAGAACAGTTAGACTCAATGATTATTTAACAAGTAATAAATTGACATTACAGTCAAACTAAGTCATTGTAGGCAGCATTACACTACTGTCCTAATCCATCATTGCATTGCTGGCTTATTTAATTAGAATCTGTTTTTGCTGGACCGCTTCCTGAGATCCAGAGCTCATACTATATGGAATTACCAGGTCCCATTAGACATAAATTATCTGGCAGAGATAAGACTACTGAAAGAAGAATAGAAAAGCAAATTCCTGATACATTGTTTATTGCTTAAAAGTGTAGAGGCCAGTTGTACAGTCCTTATTTAGGCAGAAAATCATTCAAGCCAATAGAGTAAATACTGCAGCAATGGCCCCTGTATAGTAAATGTATTACTTTATTTGCTATTTCATAGAATGTATGCTTTTTACTGGAAAATCTTTGGATAATTAAGTAAAAAGTAAGCTCTGAATTCTATTAGTAGGATTATATTTTGGCCTGTTGGAAAACAATATATTGATAGGAGAAAGGAAACGATCTAGTCTAACTACAAAGCTAAACTAGAAATCCAAGTATCTTAAAATTAGCTCTCAGCAGTCCTTAGTCATAATCATGTGGGTTGGACCATGTTGATAAGGCTGTGAGGGAAAAATCTACTGCTAATAACTAGCTTTAAATTCAGAATTACATTGTGTTTAATAAGCTTCAGGATAGTGACACTTCAGGTCTTCAAAAAGAGGTATTTCCCTGGGCGGAGGAGTAGTCAGGTGAGTTAGGATGCTTGTAGTGAGGCACAGTGGCCTCCCTCCACCCCTGACAAAGAGGGACCACTACTGACCACTACAATGCTACTAAATCTTGAAAAGAGTTAAGCATGAATAGCAAAGGAAGAATTGAAACTCCAGAGAGTACAGGGATGGCTGGTAAGTTTACAATATCCTGTGAAAATAAAAATTCCCACAGTATATATTGTCCTCAAACATAAGGGACCTTCTCTCTTAACTGAGCACTTGATGCAATTATCAATCAACTTTAAAATACTTTTACATTTCAGATTGCTACTTCATTGTTAATTTGGACAGTGACAGCTGAATTTGAAATTCTACTGAAATAGTCTGGCAAGAACATATAGTGGAAAAAACCCTGTAACCTGAAAATGTCTTTTCTGTACCACCACAATCCATTAATTCGGACTGATGGATTGTTCTTCCTCTGTCTTATTAACAAACAGCAGCAGCTGCCAGTATTAACCCTGGAGTTTTTGGTATCTTTTCTTCATCTTTAAGCTCAGACTTCACCCTACCATTAACTACACAAGTAGAGAAGCAGAGGATTCCTTACAGAGACCATCAAGTAAACAGTTCCAGGAAAAATAGTCAGTGTAAGAGAAAGAAGTAGCCATGGGGAAGCCCCAGAAATATCAATTAAAATATAATGGGATGGGACATTAGCAGTTAGTGGATCTCAGGATATTGAAAGTATATTTTCAGGTTACAAATTCCTTTTCTCTGTACCCTCATTACTTCCACGTATGATTAGTGGGATCTGAACAGTGATCCTTTACATCATTAAACAAAAAAAAAAAGAAAAAAAAAAGAAAAAAAAGAGGGAAGATAGTAATTCAATAAACTCCACAGTTATTGAGAGTGCAAAGCCTGTAAAACAAAAAGTACAGTATCCAGTGTATGTTTTGCCTAGTGGGAAGCCTGGGGATAGTGACTGCCTTTAAACCACAAATTATGACGAAAACGTGTAGGAAAATAAGAACATAAAAACGGCCATAGTGGATCAGACCAAAGGTCCATCTAGCCCAGTCTCCTGTCTTTTGACAGTGGCCAATTGCCAGGTAAATTCCCCCAGGGGGAATGAACAGAACAGGTAATATTCAGGTGATCCATTCCCTGTTATTCATTCCGAGCTTCTGGCAATCTAATTCTTAATCTAATTCTTTTTTGACCCCTGTTATATTCTTGGCCTTCACAACATCCTCTGCAAAGCGTTCCACAGATTGACTGTGTTGTGTGAAGAAATGCTTCCTTGTGTTTGTTTTAAACCTGTTGCTTATTAATTTCATTTGGCGACCCCAAGTTCTTGTGTTACGGGAAGGAGTAACTAGTACTTCCTTATTTACTTTCCCCACACCAATCATGATTTTATAGACCTCAATCATATCTCCCCTCATCTCTTTTCCAAGATGAAAAGTCCCAATCTTATTAATCTCTCCTCATATGGAAGCCATTCCATACCCCTAATAATTTTTGTTCCCTTTTTCTGAACCTTTTTCAATTCCAATATATCTTTTTTGAGATGGGGTGATCACATCTGCGCGCGGTATTCAAGATGTGGGAGTTCCATGGATTTATATAGAGGCAATATGATATTTTCTGTCTGATTATCTTTCCCTTTCTTAATGATTCCCAACATTCTGTTTGTTTTTTTGACTGCTGCACATTGAGTGGATGTTTTCAGAGAACTATTCACAATGACGCCAAGATCTCTTTCCTGAGTGGTAACAGCTAATATAGACACCCATCACTGTATATGTATTGTTGGTATATGTATGGTTTCCAGTGTGTACTTTTGGAGTTAAATCCCAGGCACACTGGGAAGAGCTATCTTGAGTAGTTTTGTATCATCTGCAAATTTTGCCCCCTCCCTATTTACCCCCTTTTCCAGATCATTTATGATCTGGGAAATCTTTATGGGCAATAACACTCTACTGATTGGAAGGATGAGGCCCTCTTTTTAAATCCACAAGATGCTAGAAAGGGAACCATTCTGAAGGAAGGCACCCTGAGAGAGACATTGGAAAATAACCTGAAAGTGACACCAGAGGAGAGAACTGCTGAGGTCCTACCACAGATGGAGGAAATGAGAGAGAACTGTCTTCTACCCTGCTTTACCTGAGGCAGAACAAAACTGGGAGACAACAGCAGTCTGATATCAGAAAAAATGGTGCCCAAAATATGTGTAGTGATTGGTGGCATGTCAGGTTAAATTAATAAATTGTGAGAACAGAAATGGAACTTTGGCTAGGGCTGAAAAGAAACACTAGAATAGTTCCACATTTCCCAAAGAGACAGAACTAGGGACAACGTTTTGTACCTGGATATAGACCAGAATTATCTGGTTCAGCCTTATAAGATTTCTGATTTTGTGGGGAGGGAGAGAGAGAGGGAATCTAGCCTGAATTTAAAGGTTTCTTTGACTTTCCTTGAATTTTTCTTTTTCTTTTTTCTTTTACAGTAAATACTAAAAATGATTTTTTTTCAAATTAAAAATGTGTTAAGGGAGACAGAGGTGGGTTTTGATCAAACCTACTTTTTAATATTTATAAATTGTGCTAAGAATTAGAAAAGCTTTAGTTCATTATGCATAGCTACTGCCATCTGATAATAATTGCATTATTATGTGGATCTTTGTTGCGAGCAATTAGAACATGGAAGTCCTTTTAAAATGGCTTAAAATACTGATAAACTTGAATAATTTCCCTAGAAATAGAGATGGAAAGGAACCAAAAGTCTAGATTTAAATTTTGTAGTTGTTTGTGTTTAGAAACCTGGATTCAGACCAAACTTGTCAATTTTGTATGTACTTCAGATTCGAAACTGGGTTCAGATGGGGAGAAACCTCTGGTTCAGAGCGAGATGAGATGGCTGAACTCGTGGTATCTGGGAAACTATTCTTGCAAGTCCAGAAAAGGCTTCCTCAGCATCATGTGGCTGGTGCTCTTATGTGGGCGTTAGCAGCGGAGGCAGCATCAGCATCTGGGCCATTGGGAATGGAGAATGCCGCCTCGCCCAGGATAGTGCTTTGGGCCACTGTGGGTAAGAAACTTTAAGGGGTTAATAGAGGAGGTGGAGGCAAGGATGGAGAAGCTCTGTGTAAGGTGCTGGCTTGTTCCCAGTCCACAAACCATCTGACATGCCAGAGTCTCTTTTCCAGGCAGTTTTGTTTCTCAAACATAGGCAAAGAATCCACAAACACGGTTCCTCAGCCCACTGTAGGCTATAGTTCCCGGAGGATTTTCCACTTTCCCTCTCTCACTTCCTCCTGTTTCAAGGCCTACTGTAGGATTCCCCCATCCTCTGTTAACTGAGCACTGCCTCACAGGGTTACCTCCCTCAGGATCCTTTTCTGCCAGGAGATTCCCACTGCCTCCCCTCCCAGGGGACTCTGGCAAGCCACACCCAGGGCATTTTCTGCTACTCCTGCTCCCACTCTCCAGACCTCCTGGCTCGAGCAGGCAGTGAGATCTTGCTCTTTCACTCGTGCTTTCTCTTTTGGTTGTTCTTTGTCCCTGTCCTGACTGACTTGCAGGTGCCTTCTTATAGCCCAGTTGGGAATCAGCTAACCAGTCAGAGGTGCATTTGCGTCTTTCCTCTTAAAGAGCCACTGCTCCCCTGTGATACTCCTCCTGCCTTGTCAGTAGGAAAATGCATGCTGGAGCCCACAATGAGCAGAAAGATTTTATAATCCCTTATTCTGCACAGATAAAGAGCTTCCAAATTTAGCAGGCATGTCTCTGTAAAACACTGTGATGGCCACAGAGTGAGAGAATTTGCTGCAAGCTAAATTCACCTGTGGTGCTCTAAGACAGGACTTCCCAGCTGGTGAGACAGGTGGGCCTCAATCAGGGTGACCAGATGTCCTGATTTTATAGGGACAGTCCCAATTTTGGGGTTTTTTTCTTATATAGGCTTCTATTGCCCCCCACCTTCTGTCCTGCTTTTTCACATTTGCTGTCTGGTCATCCTAGCCACAGTAGATCATCCGCTCACCCAGTGCATTACCCGTCATCAGTTGAGAGGGCAGCAAAAATGAAAAAGTTGAAGTTTTGGAAGGGTCGAGCAGGAAAGGGTTTCTATTAGCTTTTTGGATTTCTGTTAAGCTTTCTGTGTTTTCCGGGTGCTGCCTTTGCCTGTTCCTATTGGCTGCTATCAAGCCTCTCTTTGATCTGTGGGCAATCATAGACCTCCCTGAAGCTGATGGGCTTGCTAGCCAACCTTCACTCTGGCTAAATGAGATAAGCAGTTAAGCTTCTTTATGCAATAAGATGGCTGAAACAATAGAAGCCACCGCCGAAGGCCCAGGGCTGCATGGAAAGGCCTGAGCGAACACTAACTCAATGAGAATCAGAATGCAGGGCTCTGGGCATTGACTAATGGAGTGTGGCTGTGTGTATCAGAGAAGAAAGCAGAGAGAAAGTGAGCTTACAGCAACAGAAGCAGTGTGAGCATGGCCCTGAGAGGAAGTCAAGAGGAAGTACTTCTGCTGAGCAGAGTAACTGGCTGGAAAGGCAGGTTTCGAAATTGTGAGCAGTTTGTCTCCTGTTGTTGCTACTATGTTCAGGGAAATAGGACTTTGTCTACTGTTTGTAGATAAACAGGATTGCACCGAAGAAATACCTGATTTGTATAATCAGTTTTTCCATCTAACGGAAGTACTGGTATGTCTGCCTCCTCTGGTCCTTCATAAAAATGCACAGGGGCAGTGTGGCTGTGTACTGACCCTTACTCTTGACTCTTTGCCTAACAGGCACAGTCTAGCTCTAAGGAATTAAGATCAGTTATCCTACACTTACCATTCAGGGGTGTTGTTACTCCCCACTTCTCTGAAAAATTCCTGGATTTTACTACTGCTACTTTAAAAGTAATGGTTTATTTTTTCCACTGTCTTTCAAATGCACATTTATTTACCCAGGCTTTTATTTTATTTTTCATGTCATGTAATTAGGGTGACTAGACAGTGAATGTGAGAAATCGGGACAGGGGGTGAGGGATAATAGGAGCCTATATAAGGAAAAGACCCCAAAATCGGGACTTTCCCTATAAAATCAGGACATCAGGTCACTCTATGTAATACTTTGGAGTTTCTTTACTGACTTTTCAATATGCCAAAACAGGTCATGATGGCACAATGAGGCCTGAATGCAGGGCTGGCCATAGAGGGGTGTGGAGCCCGGGGCAGAATGACGAATCAGTCACTTCCAGGACATGCCTGGTGCTGGCCAATCATAGTGGCAGCCTGCGGGGCCCGGATCGGTTGCCTCAATTCGCTGTACCCAAGGGATGGCTCTGCCTGAATGCATATCCTGAGCAGAAGAACTTCTATATGACAGATAACAATGAATGTTACTTGAATTTTAGAATCTAGACATTTACCACAGGTTTTGTGTTCTGAAGAAGATACCATAGGAGTCATTTTGTATTTGCGTGTTTGCATATTTTAAAGGCAAGAGTGGAGCTGGTTTGAGGAACACAATTGTACATTATTTTATATAGTTTTCTTAAGGGTGTCCATCAGTGAGTCTTTGATTGTCAAAGAGATCTAGATACTGTAGTTATGAGAGTGTTCGGATATGTATGAAGGTTTTCTAGGAAGCCCAGAATAATATAGGAAGAAATTAATTAAAATGTAGGATTGGCAGCAAATGAATGTTCTGAATCTGAACATTCCCATGCCATTAGATGTTGCTTAAGACACAGACAAGGCATTTCCATCTCCAACTATCCTGGACCACTCTTTGCATGTCCTCTTTATTGTGAAATCCCATAATTTATCCCTCTCTGATGGATTATGGATGATGGAAGGCTTCTTTTGGTCAACCCCTTTTGCACATTTTTCAGCTGCTGAATGGCACGCTTTCCATGGCAAAAGCTCTGGCTTCATTCTTATCACGAAGAATCAGAGAAATATAAGGCTGGAAGGGATCTTGAAAGGTCATCAAGTCCAGCTTCCCCATGTAGATGCAGGACCAAGTATACCTAGACCTAGACCATCCCCAACAGATGTTTCTTTAACCTGGTCTTAAAAATTTCCAGTGACAAGGATTCCACAATTTCTGTTGGTAACCATTTCCAGTACATAACTATCCTTACAGTTAGGGTGTTTTTCCTAAAAGCTAACCCAAATCTCCCTTGCTGCAGATTAAGCCCATTGCTTCTTGCCCCTAACTTCAGTAGACATGGAGAAAAATTGGTTACTGTCCTCTTTAAAACAGTCCTGAATATATGCAAAGACTGTTATCAGGTTCCTCCTTGGTTTTGTTTTCTCATGACTAACCATAAAATCGGGTTTTTTAATCTTTCCTCATAGATCAGATTTTCTAAACCTTTTATCATTTCTGTTGCTCTCCTGTAGACTCTCTACTATTTATCCACCTCTATCTTAAAGTGTGGTGCCTAATACTGGATACATTACTCCAGATGAGGCCTCACTGATGCTGAATAGAGCAGAACATTTACCTCCCATGTCTTACTTACAACACTTCTGTTAATATAATTTTGTGGTGTATTAGCCTTTTTTGCATCTGCATTATGTTATTGGTTCATAAGCAATTTGTGATCCATATAATCCCCAAATCCTTTTCTGCTATACTACTGCCTCACCAGTTATTCCCCATTTTGTATTTTTGGGTTTGATTATTCCTTCCTAAGTTTAGTACTTTGCACTTGACTTTATAGAGTTTCATCTTGTTGATTTCAGAGCTATTCTCTACTTCTAATCCTGTCCTCCAAAGTAATTGCAACCGCTTCCATTTTTGTGTCATCCTCAAATTTTGTAAGCATACTCTATCCTCAATTATCCAAGTCATTAATGAAAATTTTGAATAGCTCTGAATCAGGACAGATCTTTGTGGGTCCTGCACATATCTCAAATATTTCCACCTTCATTTCTTTTTAGATGAAGAATTCAGCATTAGTTCCAAACAAGATTTTTCATACAGATAGTCCTTGCCAGAAATACACAGGTCTATGGCTTCCATTTTGTATTAAGAAACTATTAAACTTGGGAGTAATCACCGCAAAGCTTAGTAGGGGCCACTGAAATGCTAAAATTACTAAACATAGCAACCTAAGAAACAAATACTTGGCTGGAGGCAAAGGGTTAGTTTTTCAGCTCATAAGTCTTAGTGAAGTTGATTCAGCTGTTACTATCACTCCCATCCACAACCATCACTAAGTAAACATAAACCACTGCAATAAACCAGGAACTGATTAATAGCTATAAATAAAACTCTTATCACTACTGGTGGTATGTGGTGAAGGTTACACCTTTGCTATTGCTGCTCTTTGGCAGCCAATTTCTTTCAAGTCTGGGTAACAGGATCACGGTGCATCTGTTTACATTATGAAGCCTATTATCGTAATAGAAACAGTTCCATGTATAATATTTAATATTTTAAAATAAAACTAATATGACAGAAAACAGTCAGCCTTGCAAAAAGACCTTAAAATTGCAGAACGCCACAATTTTCTTGCATCTGCAGTTTTACGTTGCCCTAGGTCATTACAATATTAAAACTAATTCCTTTGTGTTTTGTAGACAATGATTTGTGCCATTTTCTCATTTGAATTACTATGTATTTCTGATTCATTTACCTTTTAACGTAACAGAAATCTCAATATCTAGCACTATACTTAACAGACAGGTGAAAGACTGATTGAGTTGGCCATGCCAATTCTTCATAAGTTCACTGAAAAGAGTTGAGACTTTGGACTAAACTGTCTTGGTACGCTCTTTGTGAATAATGCAATAGACGTGGATAAATGGGACATTCCTTACTAAAATATATTCAGAATATCTTTCGTCCTCTTCTTACTGCCTGATTTTACTTCTGTGGGCAATTTATGAGAGGATTTTTTCTACTATTCCCCAATTTTGTCCAGAATGGAGATCTTTCACCACTGGTAATGATGTTCCAGATTCCATGGGCTATGATTGCCATAAACTCAGAGCCAACACCAAAGCTGCTCAGAGGAAAGCATGCTGCATAGACCTTACACTTTGCATTACTACCTCTCCACACAGCTTCTCCCATTAGTGAAGAAGGAACTATTAATTCCGGTATATACATTTGTGTGGCACTTTACAGATAGAGAGAGAAGGTCTGCCCAAAGAGATTACAACCAAAGTTCAAATATATTGGCAAGATGGTGAGATAGGGAGCACCAATCCCATTTTACAAACAGGGAGCGGAATCACGGAGAGATTAAGTGATTCAGCCAAGGTCAAACAGTGTGTGGCTAAAATTGACTTTAGGTCATTTTCAGTCTGGTGTTTTATCCACTAGACCAGTTTTCCATCCCCTTAGCTATTGTCCACCCTGCTAGGCTCTTGCAGAGAATTGGTGACTGTTTTCTGCTGCTGTTTTCTACTGGGTCGTGGCAGTTGTGAGATATTAACACCATCCTGGATGTAAAGAAGGTGAAAGTAGCTTTTTTGTTCAGAGAAAACTAGGGTCTGGGGCAGCCATTCTTTGTTGCCAAAAAAAAGTTGGGGTTTTACTGTGGGATAGTTAATATGCATTAGTTATCTCACTGTAAAATCTAGTGGAGATAAGGCACAAGCAGCTTTTACAATGATGTAGCTATGTGAGGTCAACACTGTACCCACCCTTCTTCACACTTGGGTTTGACCTCAGCTAGATACGGCATGGTAAAAACTACTATGCCTTGTCTGCATTAGGATTTTAGAACTGTTAACCGTAGTTATCTGACTGTAAAGCACTCCTTTATTGACAGTGAAGCATAGCCTTTAGAGAGAACACACATACATAAACTGTGGTTCACAATTCGGTTGTTGAGATAGTTTCTGTTCAGACCAAACCCCAGGACAGGGTAAGTTTAAAGTAAATACAGTGTTTGCAGTGCAGGCTGGGATTTCCTCATGCTTACACACAGAAAAGAGGAATTAGACAAAGATTGCTGGAGTGCCTAAAGAGGCCAAAATAGGATAAGCACTAATAACATAATTGATGGGGCTTTGTGGAGGGAGAAGAGGTAGGTTGTTTGTGTATCTTCATAGAGATAGACATGGAATCACAGTGCTGATTGGGAGCCTCTTTTACCTGATTGCCAACTTTGGGGTCAAAATGACTTTCTAGTTTATTTTCTACATAAATTAAAATAATCCAAATTCCTCTTTCTCTTCCTTTTTCCACTATAGTTTTTGTTAGTTTGCATTAAATATGATGAACAGAAAGGAACTTAAAGACATCCCCTCCAGCAACAAAACATGCATATTTTCCAGCATGAGAGAGGATTAATCACAGATTATAATTACAGTACAAAAAGAAGAACACTCATAACTAGGGTTGTGTCTTCTTTTTTGGAGTTAGCAGATTCCAAATAGTAGCTGTTTCTCCCCTGCTTGCATAGCTCATACAGATCCAGATAGCTGGTGAGGTCAATCTCACATTAACTAATAATAGCTTGAGCTAATGTAATAATTCAAGTAGAGTATATCATCTGCTTGCACTCATAAATAGGTCATGAGCATGAAGGAGACAACTTGACCAGTTTCTTGAACCATTTAAAATCTCTGTGAACAAATACTTTTAAAAAGAAGCAACCAGCAACAATGCGAATGTCCATTTCAGTACTTAAGTGAATAACTGTTACTTGGAATATTTTTTTTGCTTGTATCCCTAGAGTCAGAGGTCATATAAAAGACTACTATGGCTGTTTGAATTTCAAATCTGAGGACAACTTGCCTTTTGCTCCAAGACATTGGATTGTAGTAAGGTATCCTGGTCAAGTGTCTGGAGTAAAACTTCAGGGAATCATAGGCATTAGAGATGGCAAAGACATATTCAATGCTGTAATCCACCTCCTTGTTAATACAGGATTGTTCCCTGTGGAATGTTTTCTAGTGTTTTATCCAGTTTAGTTTTAAAAGCCCAGAGTGATGGGTCTGCCTCCATAAATAGACATTTTTATCTAATTAATCATAGAATCATAGAATTGGAAGGGACCTCAATATATCATCTAGTCCAGTCCTCTGTACTGATGGCAGGACTAAATATTATTTAGACCAGGGGTAGGCAACTTATGGCATGGGTGCCGAAGGCGGCATGCGAGCTGATTTTCAGTGGCACTCACACTACCCAGGTCCTGGCCATTGGTCCGGGAGGCTCTGCATTTTAATTTAATTTTAATGAAGCTTCTTAAACATTTTAAAAACCTTATTTACTTTACATACAACAATGGAGTTTAGTTATGTATTATAGACTTATAGAAAGAGACCATCTAAAAATATTAAAACGTATTACTGGCATGCGAAACCTTAAATTAGAGTGAATAAATGAAGACTCAGCACACCACTTCTGAAAGGTTGCTGAACCTTGATTTAGACCATCCGTGACTGGAGATGTCTAATCTGCTCTTAAAAATCTCCAAGGATGGAGATTCTACAACTTCTCTAGGCAGTTTATTCCAATGCTTAACTGAGAGTTAGGAAGTTTTTCCTAATGTTCAGCCTAAGCTGCCCTTGCTGCAATGTAAGCCCATTGCTTCTTGTCTTATCCTCGGAGGTTAAGGAGGACAATTTTTTCTCTCTCTCCTCCTTGTAACATCCATTGTATATACCTGAAAACTGTTATCATGTCCCCTCTCAGTCTTCTCTTCTCCAGACTAAATAAACCCAATTTTTTCAATCTTCTGTCACAGGTCATGTTTTCTAGACCTTTAATCATTTTTATTGCTCTTCTCTGGACTTTCTCCAGTTTGTCCACATCCTTTCTGACATGTGGTGCCCAGAACTGAACACAATACTCTAGCTGTGGCCTAATCAGCACGGAGTACAGTGGAAGAATTACTACTTTTGTCTTGCTTACAACACTCCTGCTAATACATTCCAGAACAAAGTTTGTCTTTTTTGCAACACTGTTCACTCATTTTTAGCTTGTGATCCCTTTCCCAGTACTCCTTCCTAGGCAGTCATTTCCCATTTTGTACATATACAACTAATTGTTCCTCCCCAAGTGGAGTACTTTGCATCTGTTCTTATTGAATTTTATCCTATTTACTACAGACCATTTCTCCAGTTTGTCCAGAACATTATGAATTTTAATCCTATCCTCCCAAACACTTGCAATTCCTCTCATATTGATGTCATCTGCAAACTTCATAAATGTGCTTTCTATGCCATTATCTAAATCATTGATGAAGATATTGAACAGAACTGGACCCAGAACTGGTCCCTGTGGGACCCCACTTGATTACTAACTATGCCTCCACATACCACACTAAATAATATCTTTCTATTCTTGCTTTGTACATCCTTCAAATATTTTTTGACTGTTTTCATAGCCCCACACCTTAGTCATCACTTAGCCTGCGGTCTTTTAATCATTCATTAGAAATCAGCATCACTAGCCTCCTGGATCTTTGTTGTTTCACAAATTAGAGCGAATTCAGAATTAAAGTGTCTCTGGTTATTTGGAGCCAGATTTTCAAAGATATTTGGGCATCTAAACAGGCAGATAGGCACTTAGTGAAATTTTCAAAAGTCCCTAAACAGATTAGTTATTCAACTTCTGTTGAAATAATTGTCAAGGGGAGTTAGATACCTAATGTACTTAGGTACCTTGTGGGATTTTTAAGATACCTATCTGCATCTTTAAGTGCCCAAATACCTTTGAAAATCTGGCCCTTTCTCCCTGAATTTGCAATTGACTCTGTATGGAACCCCAGTGATATCAAGAATCAGGGTTGGTGCTCAGCTGTGAAAAGTAATGATCAGTGCAGATGGCACCTCCACCAATTAATGGTATGTATCTGTACCTTAGTGTTAAGTTGTTGTCTTGTATGTTATTGTGTTGTAAGATCTGTGCTGTGGGTTTTAGTGGGAAGTTCAGTCTTGCCTGTGCCTGCTGGAGTTGGCACTTGCAGCATTCCAGCAAATCCCTGTGATTCCATAAGTGCCTATTACAGCTCATGGCAGCAGCTTCATGATGGCCAAAGCACACTTTCTGAGAAGAAATTTACTGACAATGCAGATGAGGCTGGAATCTGTGAGTACTTGACAGACTTTTGAACTGTCACTCTCTGAGGCTGAAGGGATGGATGAGAAAGCTGCACAGTACCTAGGAGTATCTTTGGATATCAAAGCATTTCGTCTGCCCACGTGGATCATCACAGCTGCCCAGTGTGGATCATGGTTGTTACAGACAATTACACAAACACTTATATGTGACTAGGGGGAGGGATTGGCCCTTTTGAAATACTGGGAGGAATGGCAAGTCAGGAGGTGGCAGGGAGGGAACTTCTATATAGTTATTTGTGTGCATTGCAGAGGTTGTTTGATAGGGCTTTCTCTGCACCACCTTGGCTGGGAGATGGCTTGAATGAAGCAGAACCTGTTGCGCTGAATCTGGCACTAGCAATGCAGAAAGAGGCCTATGCTCCGTGGCAGGCCATGAGGGAATCCTGTGTGAAAAGTCAATTTATAAACAGTTTAACAGAGGAACTTCATAACCTACTGGCTAACAAGGATAACATACTGGATAAACTTATTGACTATCTTATTCACGGAGTTCAAGATGTGCATGAAGAAACTGCTGCTTTTGTAATGATATCATTTGTTAATTCCCAGCCCCAGGGTGACTCTTTTGCAGATCTTTGAGAAAGGATTGCTAGGGAAGTGGCTAAAGAGTTGGAGGATGTCCAGGGGCAAGCTAGTCACAGATGTCCTAAGGGTCAGAAGAGAGACTGTTTCCTGAAAGGGTCTCATGCCAGATGACATTTACAAGTGATATGGAGGTAAAGGTCATTGGGGACAGAGTTGCCCAGGCAGAAAGAGGCAACTCTAAAGGAAACTTGAAATTGTTGATGCAGTAGGGCCACCATCAACAACTATTTTAGAACAAAGTATATAAAGAGCTTCCCAGATACCTGTTTCTATGTGTCTGGAGACATCACTGACTGGAAAGCCACAGTGTTGTAGCTCTCAGGAGCTGAAGTAAGTATGATGCATGGAGAATGCCCATGTCTGAAGGGGAAGAAGATTTATATGACAAGAGTTAAATGGAATAATAGAAATATATGGCTGGAAGGGAATTTGATGAGTATGAATCATCAGTTATTGCAGGTAACAGGAGCTCCCTGAACTTGGGGTCTCTGTGTAGTAAATGGACTTTTGTCATGGTGACCAGTCTTTCTGGAGTTGTTCTAGGAGAGGATTTAATCCAAGGGAATCCCCAAATTCCTGGGCTATCAATAGAGTGAATCTGTCCCTGGACAATATTCAAATACCCTTGCTGGATGTCGGGAGGAGAAAGTGTGGACCTGGGGGGCAACTTTTGGAGCTGTAGAGATGCCTCTTCCTATGCGTATGGGAAGACAGAGAAGAACTGCTTCCTATGGTGGCTCAGAGTAAAGTTGTGGTAAATGTCCTCATGCAGTAATACTCCCAAGGATAAAGGACTGTGATAGTGAAGCTGTAAGTGTTTGAAGCTACCAGTATCCAGTCAGGATTTCTGTTTACCAGAACTCTGTTTTGAGGTGGACCAAAGAGGGAGTTCTGGGTAAGAGCAATTAAGAGATCAAGAGCAAAAAGAGATCAAGAGCTCAATCAATAAAAGAGCTAGGGGTTGATTTGACAGAAGTATCCATAGAGGGCAATAAAAGGAAATGGTTAGAACAGCTGTTCTTATGGTATGCTAGTGTGTTCTCCAAAATAATGAAGATATGATTGGGTGCGGCATCGGATTGTGCTTAAGCCAGGAAGTGTTCCTGTGAGGCAGCCCCCACATCAGATTCCTCTGGAGTATCAAGTTGCAGGGAAAGAAAAGTTCAATTGCATGCTGGAGGATGGCCTGGTTAAGCAATCAACATCACCCTGGGCATTCCCAATGGTAATTTTGAAAAAGCCCAATGGAGACTTGAGGGTACGTGTTGACTACAGGAAACTTAATTCACAGACAGTTCAAGTTAGTTACTCACTTTCCTGCAGTGCAGACACCCTGAAAAAAATATGAGGGCAACATATTTTAATAGTTTTGATAAACAGATTAAAGTGGCACAGGAGGATCAAGAAAAAAACCCTGCCTTTGTGAAACTCTATGCACTGTTCCAATTCTACAGAAGGTGTTTTGGATTCATGAATGCACCAGGGACATTTTAGAGAGTAGTAAATGTTGCGAGAACTGAAGACATCCTCCCGTGCTTAGAGGAATTCATTTTTTCCCACAGGGGACTGGAGGAACATTTGGTAGGAGTGGAAGTGGTTTAAAGCTTTCTAGAGAACTTTCAAGAAACAAATGTCATTTTTCAAGGAATCGCATCACCTTCCTAGGATATATAGCTGGTGAGGATGGATTGTGGCTTGAACGGCAGAAACTGAATGTGTAAAGGACTGGAAGACTTGTAAAAACCTGGAGAAGGAAAAGTGGTCTGTAGGCCTCCACAGATTCTACAGGAGATTTGTACTAAATTTTGCAGAGAGGGCAGTGCCATTATACTAGCTAACTATGAGCCACTTTGTCTGGACAGAGCATCACCAAACAATGTTTGCATCACTAAAGGAAGGACTTCTAATCTATGCTGGGCTCAAATTCCTTGATCCATCTTCTCAATTTGTGGTGACCTGGCATGTCTCAAAGGTTGCTGTCAGATCTGCACTTGAAAAATTGCTGAGTTGGTAAGCGCAGACCATTGGCTTTTGGAGGTTGCAAGTTAAATGAGCAGGAAACCAAATATCTGGCTACAGAAATGGAGCATCTCATTACTGTGAAGGTCCTCAAAGCCCATCATCCCTATTTACTAGATATGGAATTTACACTGTGCGCAGAACACGGTGCCCTGCAGTGGCCCCTTATGAAGCACAATGCAGAAGGATGCCCATAGAGATTGATTTATGAACTGTCTGAATAAGCATTCACAGTTCACCATTAACCTAGAAAGCAAAATGTTATTGCAGATGCTCTCAGCTAGACGAGGGCAGCGAGAATAGACTCTGCCTAGACTTGTGAGGACACTGAGTTATGTTCAGTGCACCAACAGATCTATGGAAGGAGACCCAGACTGGGGAGATTAAAAGCAGTACAGGACCCAGGATCTGGTACCAACTTGCTGATTTATGAAGGCAACACTGGTCCTGGACTGTCTTCATGATAATGAAGGAGCAGGCCATTTGGGGTATGAAAAGACACTAAGTTGGCCATTTGACAGATTTTATTGGTTGGGCATGGGCATGGACGGAGTACTTTCCTATCCTACCTATCAAGGAAGGAAAACACGGGAAGGAGAGGCAGAACTCCTTTAGGGGAAATACCTCAACTTAATTAGCCCCAGGAGTTCATGCAGAAACTTCTAGCAGTGAGCTGCAGAGCCTAGGTTTATGGACTTGGGTGTATGATGCTCATGCTATGGCAGTAAAAAAAAGCTGAGTAGATGGTAATTGGGTGGGTTTTGGAGCCCCAGCCTGAACTCTACATGACTATTTTTAGTACCATAGCATAAGCCCAAGTCTGTAGCCCTGAGCTCTGAGACACCCAGCTGTAGGGTTGGTGGTTGTTGTTGTTGTTGGGTTTTGCCACGTAGATCTAGCCTAAACTTAAGAATAAAAAGGGAAGAAAGCCACTTTTTGATAAATTCATTGATTCCCTTCTTCTCGATCAATTCCCCTCTTTCCTGCCCTTTCACTGGACCCCCAGTCAGATTTGATTTACCTATCTCTGCAGGGAATCCATTAGTGCACCCATACTTAGAGGAAAAGCTTAGTTGAGGTTTCTTTGTGTTATTTGTGTACTATTTTATTCTAGTGGGGTGAGTACTAATCCCATCACCAAGGATCTGATGACCTCTGGCTATCCATTAAGCATTACAAGGAGCATCCATCATGTAAGCTTCCTCTTCCATTCTTCTCACAAGATGGAAAATTACTTGGAATTTGTAAACAATATGCTATGTGTTTTGTGATAGTGAGTGCAAGTCCAAAGAAGTATAATGGACTAAGAATTGCTGGGCCTGTAATACCTGTGACCTGTGATGGAAATAATTTTGAACAAGTTGTTAAAAAATGGCAGCTTTTAGAAAAATGCTTAGAGGTTTTGAATATTAAAAATGGTCAAGTGCATGATATAAGAAATGTACCGCCTAGATCTGCAATATTTTACATATGTTGTGGTGGTGTGTAGGAAGGATGGGTAAATTAGATAATTGATATTCTTTTCATTACTAATTGGTATTTTATCTATGGGAAACCATATGTCAGCAGCTTCGATTAAAATTTTGGGCAAAGTTTCAGGTCAGTTCTTATATAAAGATGAACAATGGCCTCATGTTTTAGTGTATTAATTCCCATGTTGTTATTGGCAATTATTGTAAGATTTCCCAGTTAAAGGACCCAAGGCATTGCAAGAGGCCAAGTTAAAACTTTCTTTCATTACTTTGTGTTTAATACTTTATAGTAATACTTATTTAGATGTTTATTAAGACTGTATTTAATAGATTCTGCACCTCTCATTAACACTGAAATAAGTTTCTTATAAAAAAGGTAATACTTTAGTGCATTCTCTTTGGATATTTAGTGAGCAAAATATCCAAAGAATTGGCTCACCACAGCTTCATATATGATCGGAATGTCAAATACTACAGAAATCGTGCTAAAATGAATATTTTTGCTCCAACTTTAAGGGTTGACAAATCTAAGCATTTCCTGAAAATCCATGTTACTCTACATATATATTTTAAAAAGCCAGATGTCAAGAAAATTCCTGCAGGTATGTTGAGAAGCTCTCTTCTCAACAGTCAACTGGGTATCAAGGCTACTTAGTGATCAAATCAAGATTTGTACATCTTTTAGCTTTTAGCTTGTACATCTTTCCTCAGAAGATTTTAATCTTTGTCCTTGCCTTCCAGTAGAGGTTTTTTCAAAGCATCTTCGCTTAATAAATGTCTTTCAACAAGGCTTCAGCAGCAGTGAAAGTGTGCTTGAGCAGCAATCCTGAGTCCTTATCAGCTGTATAGTGATCAGGTGAAGGAATAATTGATTTCAATCAGCAACACCTGTTTTTTAATTGCTCAAGTGATTATAATTCAATAATAAAAAGCCAATTTAGCTATCTTAACTCAGATTGCATTAACCTCTGATATACAGTATAACAGGGAACTTGCCATCGGCTAAATTACTTTCACAAAACAATTGCAAATATGACTTTATCTTGGATTTGTTTGGCAGTTAAAGATCTTTGTGTTCTCAGCTGAAAGATCTGCATTTCTTTCTTTTCGGTGGATAACATTATTCGTCTGCTAGCTAGGAGGGTTGAAGTTTAAGGCCTAATATCGAGATCACTGAAGTTCATAGAAACGCAGGCTTCCATTGTCTTCAATAGGCTTTGGATCATGCTCTTGGGGGACTACAGTGGTTAGGGATAGTGACCCTTTAAATCGTAGCCATATAGATGGCTTAGATGTTGGAGCTGGTCTCAAGATGCTTCTCAAGTAGAAGTGGAGTGTAAGGTAGGCTCTGCCCCTGATATCTGAGTGGAACTAGCCAAAGCTGTATAGCAAATAGGGAGAACCATGCCAGATATTTAGTTTAATAGTTTCGCAGTCACTGCCCCCAACTAGCAAGTAAGTAGAATGGTACAAAATTCGCAGTTTTGGTTTCATAGAAGAAAGTTAATGCAGCAACATATGGGGCAGCAAAACATGGCGTTCTCTCTCAGGGGTAACTTACTTTTGTGGTTGGTTGTTTCCCTTACTCAATAAGTTAATCCGACCATTTTGATGTGAGCAATTTTGCATCATCTCAAATTTCTGCTTCACTTGCAGTTTTTATGAAATAACAGGTTTCTCGTTGAAAACACAAATGTTCACATTTTTAGTTTGGAAACTACCTTCACTCAACAAGGAGCCAGATTCCCATCTAATTCTTTTTCTATTAAACCCAGTTTTACTGGAAAATGGGCCTATTTTCACTGGAAAAAAATTATCAAAAATGTGCTTGTTTTAGTGACGTTTACCACAAAACTGAGCCTATTTGGCTGGATTCATAGTGAAATGTTCAAATTCTTCAATTCTGGCTACTTTTTGCACTCCATTATAAATGTTTTGCTCCCCTTTACCACCAACTGGACTGACTGGCTGCTTCATGTGAAGCTGGATAATGGAGAATATGTTGGGATGGAATAACTGTGTCAATGTGACCAATCCAAACCTTTAGTATGACTATCCTGAAATGAGCTGAGTATAATGGTCAGTTTTGCCTCCAGTGTTAGGACTGGGAAGAAGTGACATAACATCAGGGTAGAGCAAAAAATTATCTAGGAGACTGGTATGCCTAGTGTCAATCCAGCCAGCAGCCTGGGTTTATATTATATGCTATGAAGTGGAAGAAGCATGTATTAATCACTCTTTTTGCCTCTTGTTTCTGAGCCAGTCAGATCAGAATAAGGCTCTTTGTCTTACAATGATGTCCACAGTAGGCTTGCACAGGTGTAGGAAGCCTAGCTCCAGGTCAGACTCTTCCGCAGAGCTAACAGAACTAAACGGAATTATTTAATCAGTAATCTCCACAGATATGACTATAATTACACACAGGGAGTAAATGTGAGTCATTTTTAAATGGTCAGAGCACAATAGCACTACAAACTGTTTCAAATCAAAATAACGTGAGAAACGTGAATGCTAAATGCAGCATGCTCTGCGGTGTGGCGATCAAGTTATTTTCACTGACATCTGTGTTTGGTAGCATATTACATCAAGTTGATCAAATACTTTGTAACAAATAATTTCTTTCTTAATTAATTATTATTAATTTAGCCCTTTTTTGTCTGCACAGGCTGATTGCAGTTTCATTGGGTTCATTCATTTGAATTTTTTTCTGGTTTTTATTTATTTATTTTATTGTGTTGCATTGTACAGGTTAATTGCAAACTGCTTGCTGTGAGATTTCAATACCTGATATTCAAAATGTGATGCATGTTGGTTAATTATGGTATATCAAATACATTTCAAGTTATTGTCTATGTTTGTATGAATGTAACTTTTATGAGTCAGAGGGCTTGCAAAAGTCACTGGGGCTTTGAATCTCACGGGGAGAAGTAGAGCTTTAAGGCAAGGTAGCTTTGAATTCTAGAATATCCGAGCTAATTTAAGAGGATTTTTTGCAATATTTCCTCAGTTTTGAAATTATATGATCAGTGAAGATGTCTGGTTTTTCCTAGAACACTGCCACTGACATTGCCAGAAACTTTCCTCATTTTACGCAACACAGTTGTATCACAGCTAGATCAGCAAAGGGGCTGCTTTGACTATGACTTTACCAGTCACACCTGCCAGGTACATAGCTATGAACTGCAACTGTGCTCCAGCTTTACAGTTCTGAGACTCCAGCCTGCCTCCCTGCAGGGCCAGTGGCCATTTTGTGAAGAAAGTTGATGCAGCAACATATGGGGCAGCTAAAATATGGTGTTCTTTCTCAGGGAAATCTTACTTTTGTTGTTGGTTGTTTCCCTTATTCAATAAGTCATTGAGACTGAGAGTATGTGGTTGCTTTTTTTGCATGGCCAAAGCATAATAATACAGTATACAGTTAGGTCTATTTAACCTTTTGTGGCCCGACCTCTGTTTGTCAAAAGGGAATAAATGACTGACTAATTTTAAGTTATTTGTAAGTGACGTAGGAATTACTGAACCCTCAAAATATACTCTCTTGCCTTTTTTGGTGGAAGCTGAGGTACTTTGCTCCCACAGATGTTTATGCTTTCCTTAAAGAAAAGATAGCAGCAATTAGGATGAGAGAATTCAGAAGCTTCCTGCGTTTCCCAAGTAACATGAATCTATTCCCTGTGAGAGAGACATTTCAGCTGGCAGCACAGGAGCAAAGCTGAGTCATTGATTTGTCTATGGGCAGACTGATAATCCTGTGGTTTTAGATTGCACCGGTGTAATTTTATATAGAACCATGATATTTGTTTGGGTGTTATGTACGCAGGTTGACAACCGACCGTAGCTGAGGCCAACAAATGGGATATGCCTCCCAGTGGTTTTGGAATAAAATATTCAGAGTAGCGGAGCCGGACATGGACATGGACAAGAGTCAGTTCCTGAGGTAAAAATCCATCTGGTCCATAACCAGGCCTGCCCTTTATTCACAAAGACCTGGGAAGCCACTGCAGCTCACAAGAATAGACAAATGGTCAGTTCTTGGTGCAAACCAAAGCCCATGCAGTTTGTCCCAACTGACTGTTGTCGTTTCCAGGGGGCAGAGTTAAGGCTATGTGAGGGTGTGGTATGAGAGGCTTTATTTTAGCTCTGTAATTCCTGGACTTCAGAGGTTAAAATTTAGCTTTGTTTCCTGGTGGGGGATGAGTTAGAGGGGTGTGGTGGGTATTACTAAAACTATGCATTTTCTGAGTTTCTGACATTTCAGTTTTGTTTAATTGTGTGTATTTCCCTGTTATGACAGGTTTGAACCTGGGCTGCCACATTCTGGAAGGGCATGAAGGAATTGCTGAGCTTCCTTAACTCTGCCTCAGTGAAGATTTTTGGTAATATATAGAGCTCTGTACACACCCAAATCACTGCCCTTTTACTACCTGTATCATTACTGGTAGCAAGTTGAAAACATTTCCAGGGGACTGCTGCAAGAAAGGAACATCAGCCTTAATGAGTTTGCCAAATTCTTCCTCTTCTGAAGATATAGCAGAAAGAAGATGAAAAGTTATTCATTAATGGAGTTAATCCACATAGCACTCCAAAGAAACATATAGGACTAATTCAGCACATACACATTTTGTGTGTAAATTGATCAGGCATAGCGGGATTGCTCTTGACTACCCGATAGTGGTAAAGCGGTAAGGCATCTAGAACAGTTCTATTCTCTGTTTTCTCCAGTTCTTTATATTCCTTAAGGCATCACAGTCCAGACCAAATGTATCTCAAGATGACAGGGATAACAAACACATAATGGTTTTGTTTTGTTTACTGATTCACGCCTTTTCTACAGGGCAAGCTCTGAAACAACATTTAACATTTGTCACCTATATCTATATTTCTCTAGTATGATTAAATATTTATATGATGTGAAGATCATATGAAGAACATTCTGAAAACAGTAAGCTCTCTGAACTGCCTTAAATGTAAAACTAGCGTTGTCACTTTCTACTCCTTATCTAACAAATGCGCATAATCTGTTATTGCTTTCCTAACTGTTTTGAAATTAGCAAACTTAAAAATCAAGCAGTCTAGAAACATAGTTTCCATCTGTGCATCACAACTGTAATCCCAGATAGGCACAGCTGGTCATAGCACAGCTCACACATTCAAAATATCTCTGTCCTCTGAATACGTCATTTCATTATAAACAATGGAAAATCAAAAGCTTGTCACTGATTTCAGTCTTTGAAACTCAAAGGACAGGCAGGTACCTCTACATTCTTTTGATATTGAGCTCCAGGGATTGTATCTGTGTTTTAAATTACTCTCCAAATCTGCCTTTATGGTTGGGAGATTCAGGATGTGAACTGAAATGTTTGTAGTGGTAAATGCTCCTCTTCATTGAAGCAGTTTGGCTTGACACTGTTTCCAGTTTGCTGTAGATTTAGCAAATAAGTTGTGCACAGTTTCTTGATTTTGTTTTGACCTTTTGTGGAAGTTCCAGGAGTTTGCATTTGTGTAGGGCAGCGTCTATATATTTTTCAGTGCTGATCAACAGGAACAGTTCAAACAGAGCAGAAAACATTTATCTTGGTGATGTGAAAACTCCTTTTCTCTTCTTTGTTGGTGCACTGAGTTGGGGGGCACTTGAGCTGTTTTTCTCTGTGGAGCAAATAAAAATGAGCACTGAGCTTGTTGCCATTTCATTTATTGTTTCCATAAACCAAATCTAAACTGGTACCCTGTCCAAATTGAGAGTGAACTTGCGGAAGCAAAACTAAAAGAAAAGGTGTTCTGAAAATATTAATTTCATAGACAAAAATGTAGCTGCTTATGCCACGGCAGAGGAAGCATCCATCTGTAACACAGCAACGGCAGTACTGCAACATTGCTTAGTAGATGGAAAATTTGGCAGAAAAAATAATTGTGAATCTATTTACAAACCAGCTATATAAGTGTCCATCACAGGTCTACTACTACTGTGAGGAACGTAATAATTAGCAAAAGGCCAGTCCATTCGGATAAAGTAAGAACTGATTGAAACTAAAATACTGAATCAAACTGTTTTGAAATTTGAAAAATTTGGTTATTTTGTCCCTGTAATTGATTTTCACCGTCCTCTGCACTTCCTGATTCTGTTAAGGCTGGTGGTGGAAGTTTCAAATTAATTATTGGAAGATTGTTCTCTGGGCATTTCTGGCCCACCCGGAAGCAAGAAATCTCAGGCTAAAGGTTGATTTCATGTGGCTTCCCGACACACTGGCAGATTAAAGAGATCTCAATGGCTTGGCTAAACATTAGCAATTTTTTGAACTTTTGGGTGCTTAAATAAATTGATTTGTAAAGCCTTTTAAGATTCATTCATCACTAGTAAAAATGCTTGGTAATCTGCAGATATGAAAACAGTTGTTGCCTTATGATTATTCAAGAAATTGTGAAGACAAGCCAGTAAGACAAGATGGACAGCTCCTGTGAAAGTTGAATGCATAGATAGGAAGCCACCTATTTATCTTCGGGTCTGAGCACAAAATAAGGTAATTGTGGGTTCAACTGAGTGTTATGCATGTAATTACCCAATGTGTGTGTATAAATATGGCTTTGAAGGATGCATGTATATGTTTGCACCATTTTATCTTCCTTTGAAAAGGTGTCCCTACACCTTCTCAAATGAAGAAGGAAATGATAATCGAGTCCTACATCAAAGGTACATCACCAGAGCAAGCTGAATTGTTCAAGCAGCTTAATTAGTAAATGGTACAACTACATTTTTGATTCAGAAGCATTTTTCACAAGTATTCAGGACAATAAGACTGGAAGGGCAGGGAAGATGAAAGGAGGATTGAAAGATTATCAGAATTCACAGGAAGGCCTAATCCAAACTTCACTGAAGTTAATGGGAGTATTTCTGTTTACTCTAGAGGGCTTGGATCTTGTCCTAGGGGAGCAGTAGCTATTATATTACCTGCCCTACAAATGTATTATGCAACTGAAGTGCCATAATGAGATTACTGCCACAAACTGCATGTAAATTCCTGCTGTTTCATTTTCTTTTGGGGTGAATATGTAGTAATTATGGTTTTTCTCACTGCATCTGGGCCATCTGTTCCTTACTCAATACACTGTTCCTTACTAGGAATAAAAAAACCCCCATTGATTACTGAACTTCTGATTCAGTTGTTTTATTTCTTTCCCTATTTTCATTTTGTTATTTTCAAAATATGAATCTGGACAGATTGTACTTTATAAACTAAATCTGTAACCAAAATATATTGTTACCATGGCACACGCAATTTGACAGCTTTAAGCAGTGCGATAAAATGAAAATGTAAGACCTGCAGTCTAGATTTCCAAAGAATGCACTTTAGGTATGGAATTAGGGACTTGCACTATGCACACCATTATTTTCACAAGTGTAACTGAAGTTCCTAGTGCGTATACTATTAAAATTCTCTTTCTTTACCTGGGCTGTTCTGCACTTCTACGTTGTTCCTCTTCAACTTTACAATTACAAGTGCAACCTACAACTGGAATCTCAAAGAAATTTCATTACGACATTTTATGCTCCCAGCTGTGCATTGATCAAGCGCCTTCTTGTTCATTGATATACGTGCCCACTCCAATTTGTGTTCTAATTTGCACTGTGTCGACAGCATCTAACAGCTCCATTTCCTCCTTTTTATAAACTTTTTTTTTTGTAATCAAGAAAATTAGTAGCAGTAAAAGCGTATTTCTAATGATGCTGAGATTAATTAATTTAAATGATCACCAGTTTCCCTCCAAATCTTTTTCAATTCCATCACATGTTAATTATAGTTTCAGACTAGATGGTAGCTTTGAAACACTGCACCTTGAAGAGAGCTTAAAACAAACCCTTTGGCTGTACATCCTTTAAGCAGGTTAAACGAGTTCTTCTTTCTCTTGCCTTTTCTTTCAGTGAGAGTGATGATATTCGTGGGACCCCAGTGTTTAAAGGGCTCTAGCAAGGCTTTCTGAAGCGAGAGCAGTGTAGTTTTTGATTAGATAAGTGGTTGAGTGAGAGGGCTGAGTCACCCATTCCATCTGTGTGCAGGGCCCAGGCTTTAAACAGCATGCAGGCTCCTAGTAGCTGGTAAAACACAAGGCTGGTGGGACGAAGGCGGCTAGGAGACTAAGGCCTTGTCTACACTCGAGAGGTTTCTTGACAAAAGTCAAGTCAGCACTCCAAAAGCACTATAATAAAAATTGGTATTGCATGTTCACTTTCGTTCCTTCTGTCAGCAGAGTGCGTCCACACTTGGGGCACTACCATCGACAGTGTGAGCAATGCACTGTGGGTACCAATCCCACAGTCCATCTCAGCACCTTCTGCTGCTAGGGAAGGAGGAGTGGATCGCGGTGCTTCTTGGGACTGGGCTCAATGTCCCATGATGCATTGTTTTCTGTCCCAGCATTCCATGGGCTTTCAGCTTTCTTTCACAGCATTTTTTAGCTGTGCATCCCAGCATCTTTGTGAGAAGGGATGGATCCCATACTGCTCTCCTATGCTCTGATAACTGTTATTAAGACATCACGGATGACTGTGCAATTAATCACAAAGTTCCTAACTGAAGAAGACTCCCAGTTGCCTGATATGCTGTGTGATATGGATAGGAGCACCTTTAGATTACTTTTGGCATTCACGGAACAGCTGCAGACAATGGACCATTGCTTTTGGGCTAAGGAAACAAGCACTGAATGGTGGGATCGAACAGGTCTGGGATGAATCCAGGCTCACCAGGATTAACAAATCTTCTAATGTTTTCCTCCCATTATCAGTTCCTCCTTGTAGACTTACCAGAATTTTTGTTTGTTTTTGCCTTTTGTTTTGTGTCTTTAGCAATACCTGGTTCTGGGATTTTGTGCTTGAATAATTTCGGCCTAGATCCTTCCAGCATTTATTCATGTACGTAGTACCCTTGAAGTTAATGGGAATATCACATGCTTCATGTTTAGCACATCTGTAAGTGTTTGCTGGATCAGAGTCTTACTTTGTGCTACTCTATTGTCATGGAAATTTCTAAAAAAGAAGACAACTCTTTTCTAATTAGATTCACAATCAAATATTCCCCTCAGTAATTGGATTTGTACGAAACAGAAAGAAAAACATTGAAAACGGTGCTTTGCAATAATTCATAATTCTCTAAACCACCAGATTGCTTAAACATGCAATTTCTGCCACTAGCTATATTGAAAATGTACACATATGCTTAGGGCTAAATTGTGGCATCAAGCCATAGCCCTGTTTGTGGATAAGAGAGCCCTCTCACTCCCGTGCCAAGTCTGGAAGACGTCAGTCTTAGGGAGACACGATGCCTCCCAGAGCTACTCCTGGACTGTCCACTTGTTTTGTATCCTTGCTTAGCTATTAAGGGCTAGATTGTGGTACAGCAAATAGTGAGAAGCTGGGCAGCGCTGCATAGAGCTCCCCAGTTCTACTGGAGGGAACAGAGTCTGTAACATACTTAATCCTCACTCCAGATGTATGACTATGCAGAAATTTTGGTCAGCTTCTGCTGAGCCAGAATTGGCTGGTCAGCCTCTAACCAACCAAACCAGGCTCACCAGGACTAACAAATCTTCTAATATTCATGGTGGGAGGGCCATTGAGGAGGTTGCTAAAACTCAGGGGAGCAATGAGCTGAAGCCTTAAGAGGAAGAAGGGCTCCCCATAGGCCACCAATTGTTCATGAATAAGTCTACAGAAAGGAGGGCAGTGTCCTCAGTCTCTCCATCCCAGGCCTCCTCTCCAGCCTCTCCTTCCTAAGGAACTCAAGAGGCCTGAAGGCAGAGGGTGAGGAGGGAGGAGATCAGGTTTACATTACTCCCACCCCAGACCTTTGTCCTATCTCAGGCCTTCAGGAGCGAAGAACCCATGCCAAGCCTGAGGAGGCTCGAGTCCCTTCCCTACAGGTCTTAGGAGGTTTAGCTATACCCCCCATGAACCATTTGGGGGAGAAATTCTCCTTTCCACATTGACAAGCCTCCCTGGTGATCAGATTACCTTGTAGAGATTACCTCAGCAAGAAAAGGGCTAGAGCCTTCTTTTCTAAAGTTGAAAACCTTGGTCTTTCACAGTCCATTTGTGCTATGCTAAGTGACCCAGCAACAGTCAGAATTCAAAGTGATATATATATATATATAT